>NNCF01127001.1:2475543-2536131 GCA_002313205.1 Laupala kohalensis
GATATAGCGTGCTATTGAAGCTTAGCTACACGGAGCGATAGCAGATAGGAGTTGGGTGGTAGGTTATTGTTAGTAGGTGAGCCGCTTAGTTGGGTTTACTAACAACTTAGCCCATGTAGAGGGGTTACTAGAAGTAGTTAATAATAGAGTTAGTGATACTAGGAGGTGGTGGATAGAGGAAGGCGAGTTCGCTTTTCAGTAGCCACAGTTATAAAAACTGGGACATTATTGTGAAAAGCAACAATTTTTTTCTGGTCCCACCGGGGATTGAACCCGGTGATGAGCTAGAACGCTACCGTCTGAGATACTGAGGGACACTAAAATTGTATATGATTGTATATGACAACGAAAACACTTGCATTAAAATTGGGTTAACTTTTGTGTTACCCGATTTCCATGAAAAATTGAATTTTAAACTCATTAATGTCCACTGTCCCACTTCTTTATCTTGTACCTCTTTTAAATATGACTTCTTCTCCATTTTACTTTATACTTTTTTTTTCTTTTCTTTCTCTTTCCCACTACTGCCACTGAAAGCGATTTTTCCCTCCCCCATCCCCTTTGCTAATAAAATTTCTGCCTCTTTTGTATGTGTGTTCACGTCCGCTCGCTTGACTTGAAAATATTCCTTTCTTGCTGTCCCCGTCGTCGTTTCTTTCTCTTTTTTTTTCTATCTCTTTCGTCTCTTCCCGCCTGTGTGTGTTCAGTTGTTCACACCTTATTTTTACTCTTTTAAAAACTAGGCGACGAATTTTAGTTAAAATATGGCGCAGCCTTAAGCAGTAAAAAAAGAAAGAAGAGGCAACGAAAGGGAAAAAGTAAACGAATGCAGTCACAATAAGCGCGTCTCTCGTGGAGCGGGAGGAGAGGATGAGTGGGGGAATGAGGATGAAGGGTGAGGGGAGGGAATTCGACTTTGCGGAGACTTCCTTGTCGCAGTCGAGAGGGGAAAGATGAAGAAGAGGAAGAACTTTTGTGTAACGAATGGCACAAACTTTTTGAACATGTCTCTTTGAAAATAAAATAAGTGGGTGGGCAGAGAGGCAGACAGAATAAGAGAGAAGCGTTACTAAGTGTCAGCTGATAATGGGGTAGTTGGAGTCGTTTGAGATCATTCGGTCTAAAAATACTGATATGATTTAGAAATATGAATTGATGATTGTTCCTGCTTAAACAAGGATTTATTGATGATGATTATTTTATGTTAACGTTTCATTCATGTCTACTTCATGTAGTTGATTCCAGCTTTTAGTTTCTCTACATAAAGTTTCATCTATGAACTTTAAAAACAAATTATATGCAATTATTTTATATCGTATAACAAAAAAAAACTAGGGGCTTCGTTCTTTCTTTATAATTCTTCAACAGTTAATTGATAAATAAATAAATTTAAATTTTATTCCAAATGAAATGGTAATAAACACATTTCAAACTCTCTCAGCAAGAAGGGGAACAATAAATATTTTTATACGACATATATAATAAAAATATCTCCTAAATGTAATTAGGAGATAAATGAGAAATGTATACTGCTTGTATTATAGAGTTTTTTTCTACTTTGTAAATTTCTGTATAATGTCCTAGAATGCATGCATTATCCATCTAAACAAACCAATGATTCTAAAAAAGGACATGAAAAATATTTTGGAATTAATTATAGTCAACATCAAGGTTTACGTAATATCTCGATACATCCTTAAAACGGTCTTGTACTTTACATGTTATTTACGGAATTATTTCTTAATAAGTACTCACACAAGTTAAATACTCATTTCAATGTGTTGTTCAGAACATGCGTAGTACCTCTGCTTCTCTTATTTCATTCTTTGGTTGTACGTATTCCTACGTGTCCCTTCAATACTAGCTTTTCGAAACATACGAGTTCTAATATTTTGTCTTCCACACTCGAGCTGTGTGAACGGAAAGAATGACGGAATACCGAAAATGCGAAGATTAATAAAGGAAGTATTGGGTTATCCAATATATTAAAATTAATTGTTTATTTGAATGTTGGTCCGCTATGTAAATCAGTACCATTTGATAGATTTTTATCAAATTTGGTTGAATTAACTGATACAGTCAAGATAAGACAGCTATTTGAAATATTTACCCGTCTCTCGCAGAAGGAAATTCACGTATTTTTTATATCAACTCCATTCGTGTATTAGTAGTTCATAGAGCTTGGAGGTAGCCAAGGGAAGCTGGCTTCAGAGACTGTTTGTGTGTTATATCAATAAAGAATTTTATTAGATTTATGTTTAGGAAATCGACCATAACACAGAAAATAGAATTTCATAGTAATTCGTTATTTCCTTATGTTGAAGAATATCTTGTATGATTCCTGCTAATCCTTTTTATTCTACCGATATCATATATTTTTGTTAATTTTTTGAAACGGTCAAATTAAACTCCCCGGTGTCGCTTGCGAGGATCGCCTAGTAACTAATAAAATAAAATGGAAATTTTATCTCTAGGCAGGTCGCAGGAAAAACAACATATCCGAAAATAATGTGATATGACATGAGGTAACGAGATAATGATATTTATTCCACACTTGTTTACATGTTAAATCACGAAAAACACAATTCGGAACTTACGATGACACGTGTTTATAAGTACAGCGCGATAAGAAAAAAAACACATTAATATAGAATCCGGTCCTTCTCTTTTCAATGTTCGCTCTCGCGCTAAGAACTATCACTATAATATATAATGAGAGTACTTACTAAAAGGTTTTTACATTTTAAACTGATTTTTGGTACCAAAGGTTTTTACGTTTATGTTTAATTAACAATGCATTTTAAAAAATTGACCCTTGGTTAAGAGTTTACGAACAAAATGTCTCACATTCTCATCGTTTTATCTTCAAGAAGTTTCATTACGTAGGCAACTGGGAAATGAAATGTCCGTAGCATAGCCTATGCATATTTACTCTTTTTGGCGAAGTTGTTTACTTTTAATCGTCGCCTTCCTTTGGAGTTTAACGCTTTCCTTTCTACGAGATATTATTTTTTCTTCTCATATATAATATTTGATTTTTTGTGAATGTGGAATTATTTAATGCAACTTTACATTTCATATGTTTCGTAGTAGTTTCAATTCCTATGACTTAGAACTTGTTATTTCAAATATTGTCTGCACACTCGGGGATTAACTTATGTGATTATGGTGATTTGGCGCAAATGTTCTACCTCAAAACCGATTGTATTATAGTAAAATGGTATATTTTTAATAATTTGGTAGGGTGGTAATGTTGGTGTGTTATTTGTTGGAACACGCATGTTCCTTAGATTCGGAAATTAGATGTAAGTAATTTCATTTTCATGTGATACCGAGTTTGCGAAAGAAAGAAACAGAATTCCAACAAAGAGCCGATATTGCTTCATTATGAATTTATATAATATTGTGCGTAACCTGCAGAAGCAATTTAGTGATTACGCAAAATATTGTCTAGTAATGAGGATAAGAGCTAGTGCGCTTCCACTGTACTAATATCTCAAGTGGCCTTGTCTGCATTCGCATTTCTACTCCAGTGCGTCGTCTCAACTCGCGCTTGAGTTTGTGTTTTGCTCGAAGCTCCATGATTTTACAGGAAATCCAACCCAGAAATACAAACAGTGGCTTAAACCTCGAGCAAAACAGCGAGTGACTGTCGTATTAGAGCCAGCGATAGCGACGGTAGAAGCAATGGAGGATGGGAGATAGCGGTGGGACGAATGAGTATTGGAGAGAAAATACAAACTCTGTCATCACGAGGTCATATAAAGGCATTCGGTGGAATTTCAGTAGTGATAAAAGAGGAAGTTTATATCTTTCTGCTGTACGGGGTAAACAGGAGAATTTCTGTCGTGTTGACAACTAAGAGGCTCCGAAGCATGAGTAGAAATTGTATTGGGTGATTATTAATCTCATCTGTTTTATTACTCAATTTTTAGAAGAATGATTTAAAGTTTTTATGGTATAGAAGATGTAATTGGAAAATGGAAGTTAAATTAGATATGGTTAGAGTTACGTATCGTAATAAGAAATTTATATGTTTTGTTTGTGTTTTTGCTGCAACGTGTTGCAGAAATTAGTACAGTTGTGCAAATAAATCATTGATACTTTAGAAGAGATTTTTCGAGAAAGTAAAAGATTATCCGACGATTATACGAAAGGGTTACGTCAAATCTTTATTATTTGAATATTAAAATTTTGATTTTGTATAATAGTGCAAATTCCTAGAGAAATTACATGTATTGTTCAGAATTTATATTAAAAATATTCTTGAATATGTTTTATCTACTATTTTTATTCTAGAATTTTTTATTACTTTGTATAGTACTTAAGCTTTGAATAAAAAGAAATTAATATGAAGGTCTTATATGAGAAGTCAGTAACGGACAAAATTACCCCTTTTACTATGTTTGTAGTAGAAGCAATAACTCACTTATGAACATCCTTGGCAACATATTTTTCAACGAGGAAGATAGTTGAACAAGACAAAAACAAAAAAAGTAGGTAAAACCGGGAAACTTTATCGCAGCTCGTCTGTTTCAACATGGAAACTGCAGTTTTTGTCATAAAGATTCTGGAATGAATACTCAAGAACGTTCGAGTTTCGTTAAGAAATTCTCCTGTTTCAACGTCGTTACGATCGGAAATGGAGTAAAATTATTGGATGAAGATCGAGTTATTGAAACATAATTCTGGTAGTTTAGAAAATTATACTAGTACATTTGAATGTATAAGTTTCATATATGTTTCTTATTGAGAAAATTCATACAACCCAGATTGAAAATAGAAACTTCTCAAATTGTTCGTTTCCAAGACAATGTAAGAGCAATATTAGTTGTATTTTACACTATACTAATGTTTTATTGATCATGTACCGCATATATATTTCTCTCTCCACCCTTAGTTAAGTCTAGAGATCCTCGTTGTAGTCTTGAAATAAAAATATTTTTTCTCGAAGAAATTTAATTTTGAACCTTTAAAATGTTTATGAAGATACATTTCAGTTAATTTTATCGAATTGCGAAGACAAAATTCTGTGTTTTCAATTTCAGAGTTTGTTTTGTCCCTTAATATTATAATGAGTTTTGTAGTCAAAGATATTAATGAAAATAATACAACTGCTGTTTTATTATACATTCTTTTCTCGTGGTTTATATAAATACTTTTATTAACTTATTTACTTCTCGGTGTTGCAGGCAACATTAGGAAGTAAAATATGGCAATTCAGTCATGGGTAACTTATATCTGTCTCAGTTTAGTTTTCTTATCATACCTTTCTAGTTTCATTCCGACACATATTCTCTTCATCCATTCCCTGATTCGTAGTGTCAAGTGTTAGGTTGTTCTATAACTTTGACGCTCTTTGCTCTCTGGTATAAAATGTTGATGGTATAATTTTAGACGGAGAATAAGAAGACGTAACTTGATATTTTTTAAAGTTCAGGTTTTATTACCCTTATCCAATCCGTCAGAAGGTCAGAGAACGGAGTAAGATGTTTAGTTTTAGGGTCGTTCCTCGGAGACGTACTTCTGGAAAGTTTAAATGTCGCGTGGCTGTAAACGAAAGGGTTTAGAAAAGCTGTGAGTTTTGGATGCATTTTACGAGACCAATATAAATATATTTAGAAACAAGGTTTAATTGGTTGGATATGGCTTAGCTGTTTTTAATAAATTAATAGAAATAGAAAAAAAGTCCATAATACGCAAAAAATAATTTTGCATATTAATTATTCCACATAATTATTTTTGATAATTATTTCATGTATGAATTTATATTAGCATCTACGGAACATGTGGGAAAAGGACAAATGGAAGAATACTGACGTAATTGGAATGTAACTGTCATAACAAATCATAGTTCTCACAAATATTATTCATCAAGTATTAAACCAGAAATAAAATATGATAATTGAATGATTCATTCCATTTGTATTCAAATTAGATTTTTGTACGCACGTTTTTGTTTCGTGCAAGTTTTTGTCTGCATGTCTGATGGCTTGTAAGAAATACGACAAACTGATAATAAATAACAGCTTATGGTGTTTAACAATATAAAGTTCACATAAACTATCGTCTAACGATGCCAACGGTACCTTGAATGGACGTTTTCTGCATAAGATAATATAGTAAACGAATGCACTCCCAAATTACAAGAAAACAAATAACATGTTAAAATAATTCATGAAACCTGACAAAAATGATCACAAAAACATTTGAAATCAGCATTAAATTATGAGGTTAATGCAAATGTATTTGTTTTTAGAAAATAATTGAACAAAGACAAGATTTAGTTCGTAAGAAGGGAAAGGGCTGTTTAATTACCATAAGATAATCAGAAGTGGAATCAAAATGTTTATTGATATGTCTAGGGGTAGGTACGTACTTTTTTATACATGTGATTAAAAATTCTCTATGTTTTTCGAGCCGAAGATCTCTGAAATTCTAATTCTATTGTTTTTAGTCTTTTGAGTTTAGAGATTTAAATACAATTACTGTTTTAGATGTTACAATATTGCGTGCTTCTGTGTTTCAGTTCGGCGGATGATTATTCTCTTTTTGCCTTTTGCCTTTTTATTACACTATTTTTACACATTGGTTGAATTTCAAATATATACGAAACAAATGTACGCCCATCATTTGCTACTTTTTCCCAGTTTTTAATATAAAGTTTACAAAAAAAAATATAAACCAGTAAAGAAGTATTTAAATCGGAAAATATATTTATTTCCTGAGGATCCTGTTGGCAGAGATCTTTGTCTAAAATGCGATATCTTATTTATAAAAAAATTATATATCTTAATTACGTACTCAATTCCATGAATTATTCATATTTGTTCTATGTAACTTTAATCCATATTGTCACTGAACGCCAAAGCAATCCTGAAATGTCACTAACAATAATAATATCATGATACCATGAAAACTGGATAATAAATACAAAATTTCCGAATACAAGACGTGTTACAGTTATCAACCACAGCCTTCGAGAGCGAAAATCATAAAATATATTTTGATCGAGAAATTCTCAGTGACGAAATAATCAATCACAATCGATCGTCGACAAGAGTTCATAGTCCCAACCGTAACATCTAAAACAGGAGTAACATCTTTTGACCAACATTCAAATATAGAAACATAAAATTTACCGAAGTACACTTATACTGCAGAAAACAATTATTATAGCAACTACTAACATAACTTACCAAAGTCATTATGGTCAAACAACTGAATTGTCGTTGTTATGCGAGCTGATAGGTAGTACTTAACTGCTTACGAAAAATAAAATAAACGTAAAATAACTTTTCTTAAACTCGTTTTTACATAAAAAAGTTTCAAATGTATTCTGATTTTGATTTTTGATTATTTTCTAATCAACTTCTTAAATTTTCAATTTTACTAAACATAATTTACTACACTTTTGTACAGTACTTTTTATGTAAAAGCTTGCTTTATAAAAGGTTTTTTATTGTTTTATACTTTATAGGATTAGAATTCGTTTATCAAATGAACAAAAACTCGACTGTCCTACCATTTTCCGTTATTTTATTGGTCACCCCTTTCCCAGCTCGTTCCCAGGGGTGCCTGTGTTATCCCCACAGGGCTTGTTGTCAGATAGTCATGCATCTGTGAATAAAAATTGGTTGAAATTACTCCAGGCATTCCATAATTATGGTGGGACATACTCATACATTTCACCCTCTGAACGGGCAGATTTTCATACAATGGTACCAAAAGCATAAATCGCCATACATACCAAACATATCTGCAAAATTTCAACTCGATTGGAAACTTGGAAGGGACCGCAAAATTAATTTCTAATTTTGAAAAGAAAATGCCCCTATTTCTACACCTAGGGTAGATTTTAGTACACTACTTCTAGAATCATCTATTGTCTACATGAACCTCACACATCTGTAAAATTTCGATCGGAAACTCGGAAGTGGAGGAAATCTCTATTTTGAAACGAAGGATAGCATATATTCATACATACAAACGCGGAAATTTAAATAAAAGCTTGGAATCAGAGGAAATGGACATAAGCCGTGCCTTCACAACTATTATCTTTCTTTGAGGAAAATTAAGCAGAAATAAAATTGGGCTCGGCAAACTATTAAATCATTCCGTCATTGTTGGTACTTCTCTTGGTGTAAATACATGACTGCGAATAGGTTTTGTCTTTCGTAACGATATAATCTGAAAGTCAATTTCAATGCATTTTTGGGGGGATTGACTTTACCGAGAGCATCCAACGATGCCTGAGGGACCCATTATATGGGGTTAATAATGCGACATGTGAGTATAGATTTTCACCCCCGAAAATCCACGGACGTGTAACCAGTCACAAGTTCATGAAGTCACTACTTTAGCCTTTCTGCCAGTATACTCGTATTACTTCAGTTAACGATATCAAAATTTTCCCAAAATGAAAATAAATGTGAAGTAAATGCCCATAATTTCTTAAATTGTGATTGTAGTTGGCTTTTGGAGTAAGATATTATTCGCTGGAAAGGTAATCTGGTCATGAATCATGATTTTATGGTGAAGCGATGTATCACTGCAACGCGTTTTATGACATATCTATCCGTTCGCGTCTTAGGTGACGACGGTGACGCGTTTCGGCGCCCAAGAGTCGTGACTCTGCCGCTTCACCCAACTCTCGACGAACTACAGACCTCTACTCTCTCACACACGTGGTCTGACTCCTTTTCTTACGTATTTCTAAGTTTTATCTTGGTCACTAACTTTTCTTCAATATACTGATTATTTTTTGTAATATTCCGAAATATCCATCTTTTCTACCTTTATTAGATTTGTTTTTGTTCACAGCATTTGATGAAGGAAGTTCTATGTATAATATTTCTATGTATAATATTGTATTCAATTCTTGTTTTTTGTGTGAAAATCTTGTGAGAAACTTTCATATCTTATAATATATTGTATTTTCTTTCTTCTGATCAGTTTGCCAAAGGTGAAAGCAATTGAGTTAATAGATGCCTGAAATGTACGTTCAATTAGTATTAATTTTTATTTTGTGACCCTTTAATATGAGGACCATTATTATTATGTGCGATTATTTAGAAGAAAATGTGAACCATATCATTTTTCAAGCGTTACACATTTGCTTTTTTTTATTAAGGAAATAATTATTGATGAAAGTTAATAGTTCTTGTCATAACTTTTAAATTCTCCTATTTGTTAAGTTTACGTGTTGTGCTCCCAGGTTTCGAAACTGATATTTATATTCTTTATTGATCAATTAAATTATTTGTGTCTTACGTTATAGAAAATCAACGATGTTATTTTACTTAGATCTTCGTAAATAAAACGAGATCAACATGATGGTTTTTAAGTTGTACTTTATTGCCAACATTTCGATGTCTGATTCTTCTTCAGGGCTATAGTATTATTTATAAAGATCTTAGAGAAATAAGAGATATCGTTTATTGTCTGTAATATAAGACACAAATAATTTAATTGATTAGTAAGAAGATAGAAGAGAATCAGAAAAGGAAATATTATTGATCATATCCTTTCATTTTACTGTGCAGCTAACCTGCGACGCACCTCTGCTCTACCTGAGTAAATCTATGTATTACTACTACCTCCTTGCTTCATACCTTTCATCCGTCGTGCTCAGTCTCCTCTCTCCACGCCACCAACCCCTTCGTCACTACTTTGTCTCACCCCCTCTCCTCCACCACTCTTAGTTCACTCTGACGCTTTTTGTTAGTCTGGTTTGATCCGGCGCCAGGTCCTCTCCAGGCGCGTCGCCACGGGGAGCGTCGCTCAGTGGCAGGGGGAGTGGCGGGGAGTGGATATCTGCGCGCCGCGGCGCCGTGGCGACGCCGCGGACGTTCCCCCGCCGCCCCGGCTTGGCGCCAGACCACGCCGAAGTCGCCTCCCCCGGCGCTCATCCGATGAACAGTGGCATTGGTTATGTCAGTCTCGCTCGTACTATTGCGAAGGGGGTTGTCCCTCTTCGGAACGGATCTTTCCGCGAAGGGGTGGAGTACGGGTTGATAGGGGATAGGCGAGGGGAGAACGAGTCATCTTCGCTGGGGAAGAGGGCGCATGGATGAATATTTCTCACGGGGGTGGGTGATACGGTTGGGGAGGAGTGCTCTAGTTTGGCAGTGCCGCGGCAGAGATGCCCGGGCCGCCTTGCTGGCGCCACGACACAGGGGTGGAAGTACTACTAAGGGTGAGGCCGCTATGGCTTTGAGACGGAGTGGTTCGCAAGGGGAGATTTTCATCGCTTGCTATGGATATGATTCTCAGTATGATAGATGGTCGTCAAAATTTCTTGATATTTTCAGATAAATCAAATACTAAATAAAACCTCTGAATCTCTTAAGTGAATTTAAAAATAACTCTTTTCAGAATAATATATGATAACAAACGATGTCTCCATAAACAACAAGGAGATCACCAAACGTGAATTGATGTCTTTGAATTTTATATATGGTATTGGGTAGGGTTTTCTCAGTCACTGGATGGATGCGCATTCCCTGTCCAAACTCGAAGTTCCAAAATACAAAATTTCATTAGATTTAAATTTAACTAAAAACAATTAATAATAAAAGTTTTTGAAGTAAAGTGAGAAAGTATGAATTATATCTTCACTTTTTAGTGTAGTTGAATGTGTATTATATAACAATAAAAACGAATTTCTATCACTTTTTCGTAAAAGTAGGATTTTAATATTTATAAACAAATTAAAATCCTATGTGCTCTTTATTATTATATTTTGTCACTATTTCATTTAGTTATTGATGATACCTAGTCTTTTCTCTCTATTTTCATAATTCCATAACCCCGACGTACATTTTCCCTCCCATTTTATGAGCTAATTTTGAATTATTTTACGTATTTTGTCAGTAATGTATTGATAGAAAACGTCAAATTTTTGAAAGTTATTAACTCGTGATATATAAATCAATGCAATTGTAACAATAACTTCTATTTAAATGATAAATGTAAAGTCAGCTATTTGAATTTCACAAATATTAGATTTATAAAGTGCTTTTATTTTGAGATTCTTAAAATTGTTTTAGCTAAACTATCTAACAAGCACACTTTTCGTAGCACGAGTTAATGCTATTTAGTGTAGTAAGAGAGTAATTTAAACTACACATTTCAAGAAATTCATAACATTATTTGGAGATATTTCTGTTATTTATATTCAATATTAAATTTTTTTGAAATAAGAAAGACCTATAATTTAGCCATCATTGCTTGAAGACAACTTTTCGTTAAGCTTTTAAACCCTTTCGTCCCTTATGAGCGTAGATTGACATCCGGTCCAGCAATGTCCCTCATCCCCTCACGTGATTGGCAGTTGGAGACAGCTGTCACATTCCCAGAACTGTGACGAATAAAGCAGGAACTGTCGATACTCAATCGTCTGAATGAAAACTGCCAAAAATAAACTGACGAGCCCGTGGCGCTAGAACACAATATTTTCTGTGGCGTCAATGTTCAAAAACTGAAAGAATTACCACCCTCTCGTGTCACCTCAAAAATTACTCATAACTTTTTGAAAAATATTTTTCCCTGAAACTATTTTATATCATTACAATGTTGTATATCACAATACACCCTGAAAATTGTATATTAAATGATGGGTATTAAAATTAATGAACGCATAGTGAAGCGACAATATGGAGAAGTTCAGATTGGGAGAGGGTAAATTAAAAATGTATGAACCATAGTATTTTTAAGATATAACTGATAGTCTAGTTTTTAAGTTTTTACCGGAAAATATTCTTTCTTTCTTTGTATATTTGTGACTGATGAGTGACTATTAACATTTCTATGAACAATTAAAATACATTCCTCTTAAAATTTTCTAATCGTGAAGGTGAAATAATTGCGCAGATATTTACATCACATTCATTATTTGGTCATTTGTTTGCGTACTCTGGAGAAAGAAATATACCCAAGAAAAATTGTAAATAAGTTTTTGTAGTAAGGGAGAAAAAATACAAATATACATATTTTGTATATATTGTTAGATACGTCGGCATTTTCTCATATCAAGGACTTCCATCTTTCAAAAATTCATATCGAATTTCTTTAGTATTCTTTCTGCTACGCTACACGATAGATTCCTAAGCAAATTAAATCACTCGCAAAGAAAAATTCCTCGCTAGTCTTTATATGAATATTCCTTTCCTTGGGACCTGGCTCAGAAAAGCATTTCCTCATGAACGTCTTCGATTGACATCGTCAAAAGAGACGTTGGTCTCCGTCATCCAGTCTCGGAATCGCCGAACTGAATTTTATATATAGCGTTCATGGGCAAAATTAACATACAATTCGCGACTACGTCAAATATTGGCTTATTGAAAACCGATTTCATATCGCTAGCATATCGGTGGGTAATACCATGGAATGTGAGGGAGACTGGAAAATGCTGACCTACGAAATAGGATGGCAAGGAATGGACCCGGCCAAGGCATGTGTGGCATCCACGACCACAACAGTGTGCTCTCGAGCCAAGAGCTCCTCGATTGAATGCATCGTGAATTTCCTTTTGTTTCTGGACGTCACATTGTTCAACATGGCTGCTTCTAAATAAAACAAGATCGTAGGCAGTGGCGGATCTAGAGGGGGTGTGTGCTAACGGGGTTATAGCTCCTCCCATTGAACCTGATTGAATTCAACAGATAATATTGAATTGGATAAAATGTATTTTTATCCTTTAATAAGTATTTGCAAATATTTTAAACAATTAATAAATTTGGACACTATTTAATGAATTTTTATTTATCTGTTTGATGAATTGACGTATTATTCTAAAATACAAAATCTCTATAATATTAATAATAATATTGAAATTAATATTTATATTTACAATAATATTCATAATAGTATTTACAAGAAAATTTACAGTAATATTTACAAATTTTGCCCCCCTCACTTGATTACGGTCTTGATCCGTCACTGATCGTATGTATAAGACGATATTTACTCATTCATCGAAAATGTGAAGCATCGTCTTATATGCATTTTAGAAAATGTGAAGTAAATAGTAAATATTGTTCCCGTTATCCTCAATAAATAATTTTTCACATGTGACTTAAAACGTTCACGACATAACTTTTGTGACACTAGTATTTCATTGCAGTTCATGTACATGTTTTCATTTCAAAGACACAATTAATAGTATTAGTGGTAGAGAGATTTGCATTACAAACAGGTCATATAACACCGGCATTGTTGTGCCGTTATGAAATAAAACTATTACTCATTAAAACTAAATATTTGTAACAACATAGCAGTCATACCAATGTTGTCTTAAGGTGTTCCTCTTTTCTTAAGTGAAAGATGCATTTATATTTCCTTACTTTTCTCATACGTTTTGAGGTGTACTGACGCATTATTTCATAATATTTAACAGAATTATTTTTGCATGTGTGCAAAGTATTGAATTATTTCTGAAAACCTATTTTTTAATTTTATTTATAGAATGTATAAAACTTTCCACACAATTATTTATGTTTATACATACGGTGTCACAGACTGAGTACGTCATTTTTGGGGGTTAAAAATTGAAGTGCTTGAGGTAGCTTGGAATCTTCTTCAGTAGCTTCTGTCCCAGAAGTACTTTAGAGTTGTCGTTTACGTGCTTTAAGTTATAGCATTCCTTGTTTTTATTTTATAATTTATTTCGGTTTACTACACCGAAATTACCTCTCCCGTCAAAAATATCTCTTCTTTTCCAAAGGACAGGGTTGATTCTCAATTCTCATTTTTATAGTATTAGTTCAAATAAAGTAGTGAGTAAATTTTGTCATAACATTGTATTGTTTTACTCAATAAACATGTCTTTGTATCTTAGAATCTTATGTGTTAATTATTTGATCAAACAAAAAATAAAAAACACATGAAAAGAATCATAGAACGAGGTCACAAGTAATGTAATAAAAATTTACGTCGCCACTGAAGTGTTAAAAAATCCTTTAGTACATCAATTTTATAATTTTCTTTGTGTTACAGAGATCCGTGCCAGCTGGGAGGAGTGGTGGACGTACGATGGCATTTCAGGTGAGTTAAAGAGACGAAACTTTACGACGACGCCACGGAAAGCTTCTAATAATTTATATTAGAGAGTAGTATTTATGATATATTTACTTTGTAAAGCACCCATCCAACAAATTCATTTTGGGATCTGATTTTACGGAATTTTTTTTTATCTGTAGGATAAATCGGAGGACAGTCGAAAACAATTTACCGTGAAGCATTTATAAAATTGCTGGATAAGACTTGTTTAAGAGAGAAACGTGCATTACATGTAATGGATCGATTCGAGTATATTCCGTATTAAAAGTTTTATCAGTAAAGTGTAATGAAATATCATTCTTATAAATTGATTTTTTTCGCAAAAACTCTTACAAGAGAAATTTATTGAACTCGGGTTTATTTCCATGAGAACTCTAGACAGTTAGGACAAAACATATGGATGAGTACTGATAGCAAAATACGTAAGAAATCTTTTCAATTATCTCAAACTTATCTCTTTTCTTTGATTTTTCGCGCACGACTGACGTCATTACCGTAGAACTAACCGGGTGGTATATGAAAATATTAAGTGATTTATTGAAAAACTAACATGCATATTTTCATTTGAGATACACAAATATTTTATAAATGTTACCAAAAATGAAAAAAATGGGAAGTATTTTAAACAACTGGGCTTGAATTGTGTGACCAACTGTCACAAAAGCAATCGAAGGATATGGAAATATTTAAAAAATTTATTACTAAAAATTTCTTGGGAGTGAGGACAGGTTAGAGCAGAATTCCTGAGCATGATACCCATATTTACGTTCAAATTAATTGTAAATATCTCTTTCTCTCTTTTTTAATAATTAATAAAATACTTTTATTTTGGAGAGACTCAGACCACAAGGTCTACTCTATCATCTAACCATTTAAAATTTGACATTTTAGAATACGAGACGAAGAAAAAATGGGAAGAGGGTATTTGCTTTTAACGCAGGGAAGCAAAACGAGGGAGCATCCCCGGGCCATATATTAAACGACTGAATAATACCCAGCTTTGGTGTTGATGAGGAACTCGGGACTGTAAAGATTTTGCATGTAAACTACTTCTTTAATACTTTATCAATAAAATTGTACAACTACAATAATTCATGCTTAAAAGTTATTGGGTGAATTTTAAACATAAAAATTAAACTATAATATTACAAAACATTTATTATAATAAACATACACGAATATCAGTTTGTTTATTTTTAAGCTAAGAATCTTAAAGGAGGATGGTGGTGCCAAAATCTCAATCATGAGTGGAAAGTTGAAGATGGGAAAGTGACGTCAATAGAAAATTTTGGAGAATATTCGGATATTTTTGCCGCAAGAGGAATGGTGCACTCTGCACTGTCTTTAAAAAGGTGTAGTTGGTTGTATACAATATACTAAATATGTACCAAATAAACTTAAAATTTTAATATGATGTGCTGTAATACGATATTTACTGACTAAGATAAAATGTTTGAAATTCGATATTAATACCTTTTGAATTTCAATATCAATAGCATTAGTGCAAGAAAAGGAGTGAAATATTTGTTTCGTAGTCCTGCATAACGGAAACTATTATCAACGCAGAGAGAAACACATTAAAGGTAGAAGCTCGAAATTTTCCTAGGATGTTGAATTCGTATTATTCTGGATAAGAAAATTTGCTTCAAAATTTCGTTTTAACGAGGTTAGGGTGAAATGCTATTTATAAATTTTTCAGTAACTTCACTATATTTCATGATCTAATTGAGGTGCTATCTCAGTTTTTATGTATACTTCGTTTATTTAGAACTCTAAAAACCGGGTTTTCGTCATTTCATTTTGATTGGGAAAGAGTGGAAATATTTTTCAGTTTTTATTCTGCACACTAACACCATCGCATATTATTTCCATTCATTATATCTTCGTCTATCATCAAGAATCATTTATTACTGTCTCACCCGTGAGATTAAATCTACGGAAAATTGTATGTTACTAATATTCTGTACGATAATATGAATGTTTAATTTTATTTGACAGGTCTATTTTATTAACTTGAATTATATTACTATATTATATTAGATACAAGATTTCACCTTTTCTAACTCACAACATGCGAGTGCCTACTCGTGGAGGAGGGTGTGCAACGTCAACAGCCAGGTGAAAAATTACGACGGACCGGGACTCGAACCCGGGAGATCCTGCTCTGGCCGCAGGTGTACTATCCACTGCACAACCCGCCTCGACACCCAAGTCCGTACGCAACTTCCACCTGGCCTGATCCGGTGAACCTGGGTCACATCCCCCTTCAGGGAATAAGTGACCGCAGTCNACAGAACATCAGACTAGTTATGAATACAGTAGAGCATTACGTAACTCAAGGACAATTCTCTACAAATATTGTTTACTAGGTCAACCCGGTTTACTAGGTTTATTATTTACCACCATTTGTCAAGTTACGTTCTTTTCCAACAAATGAGTCAAGTGCATCTCTTCTTGATGTAATTTTGGAAATGCTTTCTTGGAAAGGCTAAAGACGAAACAATGGAATATTATCAAGATATCTTTTAATTCTCTCAAGTTTGATACTTTGTGTGATTTGTTACGTCCTTTTACGCGGAAAAGAAACGCCAGTTCTCGGGGACATTAATGTACGCGTATATGATGATTATAGATTGATGTGTGCTCTGCTTCAATAAGGTGGTAGAGGCGCTTCATCTACATTCCGCGTGTGTATGACACACAGAGAGAGAGGAAATTCCATGGTTGCTACTTCTAAGGCCAAGATACCTCTCAGCCCGGCACGCGGCTCTTTGACGTGGTGTCGCGAAGTTGCGGGTGTGGCTTTGGAGTAGAGAGGTGGGTCGTCGGTCTCTTCTCGCAGTTCTTGCGTCTCGTCTTTACCGCCACATAATGTTGCGTGCAGTGGTCGCTTCGAATTTCACATCTTTTCTATTTTTAGACATATTTCCAACATAAGATGTAGACTCGATGAACTGGAAATGACTAGAATTAAAGCTGTATGCAAAAGCAAAACTCATCTATAACGGCGGATACATCGATTA
This sequence comes from Laupala kohalensis, assembly GCA_002313205.1. Classification (NCBI taxonomy): domain Eukaryota; kingdom Metazoa; phylum Arthropoda; class Insecta; order Orthoptera; family Trigonidiidae; genus Laupala; species Laupala kohalensis. The sequence goes on from NNCF01127001.1 coordinate 2,492,628, forward strand.
CATCATTGCTTTGAGAATGAACCCCCTTTGTGTATCTATGTTAAATCTAATGACACAATTGAAATGATTTCGATTAGCTCAATTCTAGTTTAGTTTTTTAACTGAATTGCCATTTTCTTCATTGCAATACTGGGAATTCTAAGGTCCTTTGGAAAAAATATGAATTTTATAAAATGTTTTTATTAAATTAAAACTAATTTCGACATTCCCATGTCGAATGTCTAATGACGTAAAACGAAGACGTATTGCAATGAAGTATGTAATCATTTGGATATATCATGTGACCGATGAGAAATAAAGATCTAGTCCATGCAGCGTTGATTCAGCACTGCTTACGTTACATCACGCCACGTCACGACTAGGTATATTATTTCGTCAGGAAAGTAAGTCAATAAAATAGGAAAATCACATGTCTACGGAAAGTGATTTTGAGAGTATAAAAACAGTCGCTGTTATACGACGGTACCGTAATAACAAATGATGGAGTTAAATTGTCAATTAAAAAAAAAACCTGACTGACTCATAATAAAAGTATATGTTTAGTTATATTAACGTGATTTACCTAATTGCGCATATTTGTACACTTAAACTAAGAACGTAATAACAAGATCTAAGAACTACTTAAACTAAACATAACTGTACTCTACCCATAACACAAATTCTCTTATGTAAAAGGAATTTGTTACCATTATATTTACATTTCTTCTTAAGGTATTCTTAACATATTATTAAATCGACGTAGGTTTTTTCAAAAGTATTTGAACATAAAAGTAAGTTGAGGTTAGTAATAACACATTGCTGCAAATTTAACCCGTAAACAGAGTTATATTGAATGAAATGTTGCATAATCTAACTATAAATATTGTTTTCGTTTTCTGTATATAACGAAAACTATATATAACTATAAATATATTTTTACGGTATTGGAATTCTTTATTCAAAAAATATTGACAAGCAATACAAATAGAACAAATTCTTACGCATTTTGAATTTTTTAACGAGGGTCAACCCGTCACACAGCAACCTAAACACTCGGTACCAATGCGACGCAGAATATTCTAGTATAAGCCATTACAATTAATAGTAGTTTTGTGTTGTTTCATTTTTATGCTCTTTATCTGTAATTCACTATTTAAATATTGAATGATGCTTTCTGATAAATTCTATTGATTTTAAGCTAGTTTTATTGTATTTCATCTCCGGTTATTTTACTTTTTTCTGTGTTCGAAAACGTGATGTAGTATTTTCAGCAAACATAAGTATTGAATTTGATAATTTATCTAATATATTTGTTGGTTTCTAACTTCGATGAAAACCTCAACATCCTACTGATGCCACGGTGTGATCTATTAACCTCCCAAGGGAAGTGGAAGGTGTTAGAGAACACAGAGCGGTGAGATGGCATACCGGATTAACCGTCGCGTCGGTGAGGGTCGGCTTGCCAGACGGGCATACGTGAGGGGGACCTGCAGGGATAGAGGAGTCAGGAAGGAAACCACCCTCTGCCTCCTCCTGCATCACGGCCTTGTCGGACGTCCCGTACCTCGCCAGATGCAATATGCAAGAGGCGGAGGAGGTTAGTCGGAAGTAGTTGAGTTGGGGACCTGGAGTATTACATTAGGGTATTGGATGGAAGTTGATGAAGAATAGATATTGAAATTAGAATGATAAATCAATGGAAGTAGCACTACTAAAGCATGTGGGAAAAACATGAAATTCTATTTATATCGTTAACATTCAGTTTCTCTTCATATTTTAAACAAATAACTGAATTTCAATTTCTGTCAAAATTAACATATGCTAGTCAGCAAAATTTACCACTATTATGTTCATTTTGATTTAAGGGTGAATTTTAGAGTAATTTGTCGTAATTCAAGGTGTTAATAATTCTGATCTAGGACATCACTTACTCCGGATACTTCAAGTATAAAAATGGAGAACAAATTTTTACTCAATCCCGAAAGCCAAAAAGAACACCAGAGTAAGTAATACATTGAAGAAGTGATATAGACATGAAAATGCTGCCATGCACCCGTTAACATTGCCGAAATCATTTCTACACGCGTCATAAAATTCTTCTGGCAAATTCTCCTGTAATTGATTAATCCTTTATTAATCGTTTATTTTATACCCGAAGTGTATAACAATATCTTCAAACGTCATCCGAGAACATCATAGCACAATGCTTGTTTTCCGATAGAGAAGCATTTTTTGTGGGGCTTTAGGGCTCGTCAACATCGAGGTCATTGGAGCACGAAAAACTTGTACAGGTAGGGAAAATGCAGTTACGCACTAGGGAAAGCCAACATAACTCTCCCCGCGTGTGGGACTCGCCGAATGACTCAACCATACCCACTAAAACCCTCCTGAATTACAACTCAAAACTCAAATATCAACATATCTCAAAACATTACATAGATCATAATAAAAAAAAAGAAAAATGAAGAAAGAGGAAAATGAAAGATACCCTAGCGTCGGGATCGAAAAGAACAAGAGGTGACCAATAAAGATCAGGAAAGAGAAAGGAAGGAGCCTCAACACATGTATGTATGCCTGACTTAGCTCGGGGTTCCGTGTTTGTCAAACACGTACTTACTAGATGTAAGTCCCCTGGGGGGAGATAATGAAGCAAAGAGAGATATCGTACTTTTTGAATGTACGATATGTAATCATTTTGCGAGTGATATACTCGTATGTGTAAGTCTATGACTTTATGTACACACAAATACTTTCCAGAAATAAAAAGCTTCGCATGCAAGGAAGTTCCTGTTAGTATCTATCAACTCAGACAAGGAGGCAAAACGTATTTCAAGTTTAAGTATCTACCTTTTTACAAGGACTTCAGATATGTAAAGAAAGTGTTATCACCCCGCTTTCAAAGCGGACGCTTCTTTGAAACTAATAGGACATCGGGATGTAACATGTATCAAGAGTCATTAACGATTACATAGGCACTCAAAAATTTAAAAAATGGTTTGTTCGATAGACTAAACAAATGTATTCTTATGCACTTAAGATGTGCTGATTCCAAATTCGGAACCAGCATAGCCCTCCAGTTTTTTAATCACAAAAATTTACTCTTATTTAATGTTTCTTTTGTTTCTCGAAAAATCTTTCAATAACTTAATGTATTGAGATACAATCGGATGAAATACTAACAAACTGTATAATCTTGATATTCCGAGTAATTGTATTAAATTTTATTATCATTAAAAAAAATCAATGAAACAATATTTGACGTGAATTAAAAAAAAAACCTTAATACAATGTGAGAAGGGATCGAAGTTGACCAAACATGATGAACTTAAGAAAGTATTGTATGAAACCTTTTCGATGGCTTTTTCTAGGAATAGGGGACTTCTCGGCGACATCAGAGCCATATGCCCGGCGAGCGCTCAGGCAACTTCAAATAACCTAGGGCTCCTCACGGCAGCAGCAGCAGACAGCACGTGAGATACATCTGAATGCAATCACAGTGGGAGGTCTGGCCCGCGGCAGGGAGACTTGAGTCAGTGGAAGGATGAGAGACGCGCACTACTTTGGATTGGACAAATCTAAGAAGTTTTCAAGCAGAATTACCAAAGCCAAAATGACTCGAATATTCAAAAATAAATAAAGCTCGGTTTTTAATTAATTGAAAAAAGTTAAACGGAACCAATGTTTTACGAGATATCGAGTCGAAATAAAAACTTATAATATAAAATTTCCTCTACGGTTTTCAATCTACGTATTGTAAAGAGAGTGTAAATATCCGTTACACTGCTGAGTAACTATGATTATTTTAGATAATTGTTTTAAAAATGTAGTGACAATTTTGTCAACACCACCTCTATTATCTGGTAATATTTTCGTTTTTTAAGTTAACAAGATAATTCATAGTTATATCATTTTGCTTCCTTGCATTTTGTCAATATAAGTCATGAATAGGTAAAAATTGTATGAAATGTTTTTCATTTTGTTCCATTAGACCTGGACACATTCATCCATGCATTGGCTAGGAAAAATATGAGAAGTTGTCATTTTTGTTGTTGTAATTTGTAGTTTAAGTATTGTCCATTATTAATATATTCTAAAATGTTCATACTTGGTCGACTTCATGTAAGATCTCATTTTCATTTTTAGAATTACGTTACTCTAAATATTAATGAGCGGGAAAAGGAATATATACATTTTATAAGTTATGAGAAGCAAAAATATATATTTTCGATATATGAGAGAACACAATGAATTTCTGTTTCTATTTTGAGTTATTACCCCAGGTTGAATCCAATTTTTCTTGGAGGAGAAATCCTAATTCATATTTCTGTTTTGCAATTCCACCAATATATACTATTTTGCAAGTTAATGTTTTTAGGATTCGTAAACCAAATGTAAATGAAGAAAACGTAAACAAGAATTTTACGGTTTTCGTGAAAGATGGTTCAAAATTATGAGCATTTATAAAGGGAATAAATACATTATTAACAACTGAACCCTAAACTAATACATCGACGTAGCCTAATTATCGCAGTCAAAATAAATACATCAATCAATTAATAAGTCAATAAATAAATGTACTATAATGAAATGAAAATTTCAGGTTTTTATTTCATTGTGATAAATTAGAAATAACTCATTTACAGAAATTGATATTAAGAACTTTTTATAAGTCAGTTATCAAATAAGGAACATTCAACAAATAAACATTTTAAAACGTTCACTTTCTATTTGACGCTTTTGTTTGAAAATCATTGGGATGTTAGAGAAAAGTAAGCAGAGCCTTTACGAGAGTGCGAAAAGGACTTGAAACGAAGAGTGGAGAAGAGTAATGGGATTGCGGTGTAGCAACAGAGAGATCCCATGTGGCAAAGTCTCCGTTTTCCCATGCACCTGGAGAACTACGCGATGTGACAGGCCAAGTTTTGTTCAGCAACCTTTATCTCCAACTGAGAGGAGTCACACGGAATCAGAAATGTTATGAACAGAATTATTTTATTTTGTATATATGAACTCGCCCGGAGTGTCTCGTGAGTTTAAATTGGCCTGCTTTCGACCACATCACACAATATCACGTGATTTCACTAATAAACAGTCCCGTAACCAAGGTGACGACCAGTGCTCAATGAACTATTACCCCCATAGTGCTTTCACGATAAAAGCATAAATGTTTGTTCGCGGAAGAAAGGTAAAAATATAAAATACTATTATGGCTCGTCCAAACAGTTTCAGTCAATTTAACAAAGTTTGATAAAATTTTTGGCTTACCTGAATACGTTTCAAACATACAAAAAGTCGTGTTTGTTTGTATTAATTGTCCCATAGAGTTTAAAAAACGTCACATTTACACAACAATACAGTGTAACAATCAATTTTAAAATTTTATTTAAAACTACTTATGAATATCATAATTTATCTTTGACACTAAATCTCCTTTCAAATTGTTCACTACCAATAGAATCAAAGTTAGTAACGTAACAATACATTGTTCTTTTTGTTATAACCAAATGCAGTTTTGGTGGTCTCAAGACATGGATATTAAGAAGAAAGATCTTTTTTTTCAATCCTAATATAAAATAACTTCAATTTGGATATTCTTACATGGTTATTAATTTTATTACATGGTTATTAAGAAATTATTTCCCAATAACTGTAGTTTTAAGCATTATATGAAGAAATAAATGTAGTATTTGCATGGTTAGTATTCATAGAAATCTCTTAGATTGCGGTGAACCTCACCGCCAGGTAACAGATTAAACATGTTACGTCGAATGAAAATGGGAGACGGGACCGGGGATCGAACCCGGGACCTTGAGCTCTGCGCGCTCATGCGCCTACCGACTGCGCCATCCCGCTCGCTACCCGTGCCCGTCTACCATTCTCATTCAACTTGTGAAACCCAAAGACCTCTGAGGTGGTCTCGTAGAGACTAGATTCCTCATCTGAGGCGACTCCCTTAGGAAGTACTNTCTAGTCTCTACGAGACCACCTCAGAGGTCTTTGGGTTTCACAAGTTGAATGAGAATGGTAGACGAGCACGGGTAGCGAGCGGGATGGCGCAGTCGGTAGGCGCATGAGCGCGCAAAGCTCAAGGNAGAGCGCGCAAAGCTCATGGTCCCGGGTTCGAACCCCGGTCCCGTCTCCCATTTTCATTCGACGTAACATGTTTAATCTGGTTAGTATTCATTAAAAAATGCTGTGTAAAAAACTAATGATTTGAACCTGCTCTTTTAACGTATGGTTGTGAGTCGTGAAGATAAATAATAAGTTCGCTTCATAAAGAATTGAAAAAAATATTATGGTATAATATTTAAAGTAAGTAATTTGTTATGAAAATAGGATGAAATTGATATCATGAGTCAGTTTGAGATAATAATAATATTAATAATAATGTCAGAGTTATCACGTAATGCAGAGAAATTGAATAGTACGTTTTTAAAAGAGTCATCTCTCACTATTTTCATCGTAAATAACTATATAGTTGTTTTTAACCCTCCAGCAAAACAAATTTAAACATGAAACTCAAAAAACGAACATTTGCATAGAATGGACAACCCTTTGAACATTGTTCCCATCCATCAGTCACATCACCCTAGCTTCCTCTACAAAATTCCAGCATCGCTATTTCTCTTCGCATCCAATCGGTATTCCCCGTCCCCCACAAATTTCTTGCATAGCTCTCCTCACCCTTCACCCCTCATCACACTCAGCGGACAGCCCATCGTTGAAAACACTCCACTGTCTTGTTTATGCAACGCAGGGTTCAGCCCAAAGCCGACAAAAGACCATTCATTTTATCCCTCGGTGTCCACCTATCCCCACAGTAACACTAGCTCTGACGTGGACGACGCTGCTTCTGGCGGGAGGATGGATGAAAAAAAAAAATGCATAAAAAGAGTGAAAAATGCGCCCCTAGCGGAATTTAGCGAAGGCAGCCACTGATGAGAGACCGGAAAGCCTTTGTTTTTAACTGGGATTTACTCCGAATCGAGATTTTTTATTACAGACCTCACCCATAAATTGGAGGAGCGAATTCTTCCATCATTTGATCGATTTACGTGAAACCCGATGAAGCATGGTGCTTGAGAATAAATATTGAGAAGCTGTATTTTTACGTTCTCTCCGTTGCCGTGTAATGAAGTTACGATTCGAAAATAAGTGACGGGACGGAGAATGAACAAGAACAACATATCTATACGTATCATCAATATTAGATTTCCTTTTGGAAGAGAAATAAAAGCTTATTCCTACAAACAAGGAAAATACTTTAATATTTTATGTACTCCTCATTATTATCTACGAAACATGAATTCCCCCCAGGGGACTTACATCTAGTAATTACATGTTTGGCAAATTATTCAGTAGCACAATATCTTAATCAAAAGTGTGTGGAAAGAAACACGATTTTTGAAATCACTCAATTTATGTACTTAAATTTCAAGTCTTTACTAAGTAAATATCAATATCTTTAAACCAGAATTAATAATGTTACATTGTCGAAACGAATGTGGCCAGAATTTGGCAGAACTACAGAAGAGAACTACAAAATGAAGAGTTCTCGGCAACAATGTCTTGAAACCTGATCTTAATTCCTTGTCATAAAAAATGCGATCATAATTTAGAAATCATGTACATGATTCAAATATGTTTAAATAACAAAATACTTTCAACTAATCAAACATTACAAATAATAATTCAAAAAGACCGTTTCTGGCATTTTGGTAGCAACATGTCATCCTCACGCTCATAGTGGCTCAATCATATTACACACAGCATGAAGCGTGATAATTTTTTTCAAATCATGCCAAGTACATACTATCTTATTGCGTTCCTACACTAGTTGATCAGAAATGGACAACGTAAGAGCTGTTGAATCCTTACTTCTCTTAATTTTGATATTATCCAAAGGTATATCGATGTTGTTGTTGTTTTTGGTAGTACATTTTATTATTATTAACAGTTTTAACATGATATGACTCGTACTCATTAACTGATAATGTCTTTCGTCATATGGGATGTCGGGTCTGTGTTGTTGGGGCCTGTTGTTGTTTTTCTTGACTAAAATAATGATTTATTCTTAAGAATATAAATCTTATGAATATTCTTATATGTACGGCGCATTTCCGGACATGGGTTTATTACTGTGAAATAGGAATTCAGAATCAGCATGTATATCTAAAGTCTAGTTTATTTCTAAGCTTAAGTTCCTTATTTTGCTATTTAATGTTTTAATTATGCCTACATTAAATAAGACCGAGTTACATCAAAAAAGAAGTTCAGTAAAATAACATTTTTTTATAAATGTTCTCTAAAAATTATTAGAACTTGTGGTACAATCACATAAATTCACGTCTAATACAATAACGTTGTACGATAAAATGGTTTAACTGAAAATTAAATAAAAACGAATACGAAAAACGAAAACAGAAACCATATTCTAGTCTAAAATGTAGCCAACATGAATTCCGGGAGACTATATCTGTTACGCGAAGAGTGAAAAAATGTTTAGAGGCAAGCAAAGCAGTAGCTAATTCACAGGAAATGAAGTGAGACAGAGAAACAATGGTGAGGGCGCAGTGTGAATGGTTCAGCTCATGTCCAACGAAAAGTTTCACGCTCTCATATCTTTTTATAATGTAGGTACGTATTCATTTTCTTTCCAAGCACAGAAAATTTAGCTTCTGCAAGGCGAGGGATTTACGGTATGTTAAAAGCGAAACGCTTGGAGTAAGTTATACACATACTCGTGTTTTGTTACTGTGTAGAGCATTATGTTTATGGCTCTCCATTTTGCCATTCGAATGTAGGTATTGATTGTTGAAGAATCGATCCACGCCTGCGCCATTCTGGCGCTCATCGTTAATGGTCTCACGGGTGATTGGATCACAATGCTTCCTGCAACATAATTTAAAGTGCCATGTCCGCCGGCAACCGGCGACTTAGGCACTCATTAGGTTTAAGAAGGGATTGGAGTAAGAGGAAAGAGGGGTGGGAGTTTAAATGGTTTAGATGATTGTTAAGAATTGAGAAGAAGAAGAAGAAGAAGAAGGAGAAAAAATGCTAGGGGTAAAAAGTGTGATAGGACAGTTGAAGAATGTCAAAAGGGTATCTACGTACAGCCGCAGGATTAACTCTGCGGTTGAGATGGCGGTAGTACTTTTTAAAATAGTTGTCAGGGGAGGGGTCGTGGAATGCCTTACGGAGGTTATTTTGAGCTTGATGGAAGATAATTTTTGTGATAAGTTCAAGTTTTGAAATATCTCAGAGATGAGAATTGCGAGTGCCCAACGGCGGTCGTACAGCCATCCGCAGGAACCGGTTCTCGATGGCGTGAAGACGATGATGGTTTGGCCGAGAAGTGGTGGCCCAGGTTTCACAGGTGTAGAGCGCAAGACTGCGAACACACGCTTTATAGATACGTAATTTCACCTGGAGCCGGATCCTGCGATTTCTGAATATGGGGGAAAGACGAGCGAGCGCGCTGTTCATTTTGGAAGAGACAGATTTTGCATGTGCTTGCCAGCGAAGTTTCCTGTCCATCGTAATCCCAAGGTACTTGACACTTGTGGAAAAGTCCACAGTGGTGTCCTTGACCTTGAGCGACGGCAGGTTTTGAAAAGGTTGACTGGAAAGGCGGTCAAAAGTGAAGATAATTTCTTGACACTTGGAGGGGTTCAAGGTGAGCCCATTGTAGGTGCTCCAAGTTTCCAGGCGGGTAGAAGCAGATTGAAGATTAGAGATAGCCAGTGGAAGTGTGAGCGCGCGCGCCGCATACGCGATGTCGTCCGCGTAAAGGAATTCGGAAACATGCCGAGGAAGGACAGGAAGGTCATGAGGAAACAGAGAGAAAAGAGTGGGTGCCGAGGCACTACCTTGGGGAACCCCAGCGCAGATGGAGAGGTGGAGAGGGAACGATTGTAACGAACCTGAAAAGTTCGCCCGGATAAGTAGCTGTGCAAAAGGTGATGGAAAACGGGAGGGACTAGGGAGTTGGTTTTGAGAAGGAGTAAGTCATGATGGACAGTGTCAAAGGCGAAACAGAAGTCTTAGAATATAGCTGGAATTGCAACTCTCCGAGAAAGGATTGGGGCTAATTCGTGAGCCAGACACAACGTCTGCAGAGCTGCAGACTTATTGCGCCGGAATCCGAATTGGGTAGGACGTATAGCTTGAGTGGATTCAAGGACAGGGGTGAGTTTGGTGAGGACGAGGCGCTCGAAGAATTTACCAAGACGAGATAGAAGGCTGATGGGACGATAGTTCTTAGGGTCCCGAAGATTTTTCCCTGGTTTAGGGATAAGAATTAAGGTGGCATGTTTCCATGGAAGAGGAAAGTACCCTAGCGAGAGACACGAGATGAAGATATTGGTAAGAAGAAGGATAGCGTTGTGTGGAAGATGGCGAAGATAGACACCACGGAGCTTGTCGGAGCCACCCACCTTCTTGACGTTAATTCTCTTCAGTGCGTCCTTCACTTACCAGACACCCAAGGTCCATTCATCGTCGGGGGTGATAGGAGACAACTGGGGTAGAAGAGTGGTCAGGGAAGAGAGGTGGGGTGCAATAATAGGAGAAGAGAAACTGGATTCAAGGATATCACCGAAGATCTCAACTTTCCTGGCGGGGTCGTAGGTTGGATTTGGCGTACCAGGAATAAGGAGGGGGTGATGGCAGTGGAGGGGTTGCGGAGGGTCTTCTGGATCTTCCACATGTCATCAAAGGAAAAAACGTTGGCCCGGGCAAGATGGTCTTGCCATTTTTGGGCATGGAAGTCTCGAAATCGGTCTTGAAGTATCCGTCGCGTGTGGAGGAAATGGGCCTTGTCAGAAAGATCTCTTGTGCGGTAGAATCGCCGCTGTGCACGACGACGTTCCCGCACCAGAGCAAGAATTTCTGAGGGAGTGTCAGGGTGCAGAGAAGTTTTTGAAGTGAAGGTGCTGCATTGTCAAAAACTAGTCAGTATATGGTGTGTAACGTGTGAAATGGCCCGGTCAATGTCGTCCGGTGAAGTGAGAGGTAGATGGGAATCTACCTTCCGACTAAGCCGGGAGGTCTACCCTCTCCAGTCCGTCTTGATGTCTGGCGCAGGATTAGCGTTGTGAAGGAAGGGACCAAGGTAGGAGGAGGAAACGATTGGAAGATGGTCCGATGTCAGTTCGAAACGGGGGTGAGGAGTGGTGAAATGGATGGTCGAGGAGTAAAGTACAATGGCTAGGATGTCGTGGGGGACGTTTCTGATTAAGTAGGGAGGTCCAGAGGGAGGGGAGAGGATGAGATTGGGGTGGTGAGCAAGATAGAGTGCCAGAGCCCTACTGTTGGTGTTACTGACGTTGTAGCACAAGTCGGTGTGCTTGCAGTTGAGATCACCAGCGATAACGATGCAGTCACCTAGGCCTTGGAGAGAGTCAAGGTCCGCACTGTCGAGAGTTTGGTGAGGCCTCCGATATGCAGACACCAGAATGATTGGACCCCTTGGAGTGCCAAATTCCAAGACCGTGGCTTCAAGAGAGGTTAGATGAGGAGTTGGAAGACGAGTGTGTGGGATAGATTTCCGAATAGCGATGGCGGTACCACCGCTGCGTTGACGATTTGGGGGGGGGGTGAGGGGTCTATCATCACGGTAAATGTGAGAGCCCGGAAGAGATAAAGAAAGTGACGGAGTGAGTCATGTCTCCTGAAGAAGAAGAGCATGGATCGAAAAATCGGAAAGAAATTGCTGGATTTCAGTGGTCTTGGAAATGGTGATGCCTTGGCAATTCCACGACGCAAAGGACGTTATTGATTGGGGGATCATTTAAAAGAGTTGGGACAGAGCTTGTAAGGCAGCGAGTGCCTTGGGGAGGAATGGGCCGGAGGCGGAAATAATGGGAGGACCTGTTTAACCGCGTCTAAAATGGCGCGCAGGTCAAAACTTTTGAAGAGATCGAGTAATTGAGAAATTGTCTGAAAGTCAGACGGATTAAAGCCGCTGAAGAGAGATGTGGTGGTCGGTGCTGAAGAGGAGGATAGAGATTCTGGGGGTTTGGCAAGAGTGGTTTCCCTTCCACAATGTCAGCAAAGGATGCCGTCATTGGCCGCGGAGCAGAGGCAGATGTAACCGTAGGGTGCACTGTGCCATGCGCTCTACGCGTTGCCATAGCAACGTCCCTGTTCTCACGGGCTCGAGCGACTTTCTCAGCCCGTCTCCTTTTCATCTCTAAGAATGCCGGGCATCCCGACCAGGAGGCACAATGGTCGCCTGCACAGTTGTTGCAGATGAGCTTAGTTGGCCTCGGGGAGCACTGAGACAGGCCATGCGTACCCGCACACAGTGGGTAGACCACTTCACGCTCGCAGTGGTTGCGGGTATGTCCCCATGCCTGACACCTCGTACAGTGGGCAATCCACTCACGTCGGTGGCATTCTTCAAATGTCACGCGGACGTTGGCCAAGTAACGTATATTCGATTTTAAGATTTGCACGGAAGAATGTGCAATCTTCACCACGTACAACCCGAGGTGGATCCGCCCCTCGCCGTTCTTCTTCTGGAGCTCGCTGAGGTGAAAAACCTTCACCCCCTGGCTCTCGATGTCAGAGCGTAGCGACTCGAGGTCTTCATTCGCTTGAAGGCCTGGAATCACTAGTCGGTGACGACGTTCTTCCGTGACTCGATGGAAGTAAAAGGAGGTATTCGGGTCCTCGTTCTGGAGGACTCTCAACTTGCTGACCACCGCATTGTGGTCGGAGAAGTCAGAAACATGTACTATAAAGTGTTGACGGGTGTTTCTCCCCGTCAACCGAGATTTCGAGGAGGACTGCAGAACGCGCAGCAACTCCCTGGTGTCGAGCACATTTTTAATGTAGACGTCATCACCTTTTCGTCCATTACCTTGAATGGCTCTACCTGTAGTGGTTGGAGGGGTGGTGGTGTGGGAGGGAGAGGAGTTGGGGAGGGATAAATCGCTCCCTATTGATTTTACCTGCCTATCTGTTGAACCCGAATTAACTAAAGAGTCTTTCTTAGTAATGGTTGATTCATTCGCGTCTAAAGAGGTAACGTCCCTGACCGCCTGGATAGTGTGGTAGGTTTACTCAGTGGAGCAAACCTGTTGGAAAGGGCCACAAGCCGCTGGTCCTGAGATGGTTTGGGCCGGAAAATCCTCTTTGCTGGCGTATTCCCCTCCTCGATTTCCATCGAGGGGTTCTCGGACGACCTGGCCGCCGGAACAATGCGAGTCACGCCAGATGGACCTAGAGGTATTGTAGGTGGCGCACCACCGGACTTATCTGGTAGGTCCAGGAAACTGGGTCGCGTCACGCTAGATGTTAAAGGTTGCTGCTCACCATTACCACCCATATCGCCAGGTATAGATGGTGAGGTGGCTGGCAGGGCGTCAGAAGATACTACAGGAACTGCTGCGGATGGTGCGGCCATTACCATTGAAGACACGGGGCAGTCAGGCCGCCTTCTCTTGATGTAATCTCGATGTTTCATCCGTGTCCTTAGACCGGAAGAAAGCCACTTTGCTGCGACAACGTCAGCCGACATGGGGTTGACAGCATCCGAAGGTCCAGAAACTACAGACGTCGCTGGCAGCACACGGAGGAAGCCCTCCAAGATGGTAGGGTCGAACGCCTTTTTCGCAATTTTAAACTAAAAAAGAACTAAAAATGAAAAAACTGAAAAAAGAATTTGAAAAACAAATTCGAAAACGAGTTTACTGCATCCTAAGATGCAGCAAATAACACGTCGAAAATAGCGCAAGACAAATGCAACCCGAACGACGCGGGTTACCTCGACCACGGGTTGCAGTGAGAACTGCAACTACGCTGTCCTAGCCCGGAGGTTTGAACCGCGCGCCGCGGGACCACGTGGTCCGAGAAACAACACGCGAACGACACGAAACACTCGACGTCACCGAGTACTACGAAAACGCGGAAACGCGGAGCGCAGAGGAACACGTCCGTCCTCTACGACGGCCGAGCTCGAAGTGCCATCGAATGTGTTTCTAACAGTATTGCATTATTTAACAGTCCCGCCGAAAATATGTTTAATAATATGCCGATAATATGTTTAAAAATATCAAAATGTTAATACTAAGGTAGTATTTGACAATATTTGTATCCAATAAATAATAAAAATTATTAACAAATTTTTAAAATAAAGAAGAGTTAATCCTAAATTTATGTATATCTTACAATATTAATACATAGGTGTCTACAAACATCTTTCATACAGCTGGATAGCATGTTTCCCTTATTTACAAAATGAAATTATTAGAGTACATAATATGTAAATAATTTCAAGCTCAGCTAATTAAAAAAAAATGTTTTTACATAAGTTTAATAATTTTATTATTACACAGCAAATATTTGGAAAAGTAAATTATTGGGAAATGATTGAAGTCATCAAACATAATATGAAAAAATAGTTACAATTGTTTTTAAAGGTGTTTTACTCGCATTGTTGAAAGTAACCTTCTCGAAAATTCGTCAAGCAAATGAAATTGCGGGTATTGTTTTTGGATTTAGATTTGTTTTTCGTAATGCAGTGAGTTTGACACAGCTGATAAGTTAACTCTTTGAATATTATACGGTGTATGCACGATTGGTTTTAAAATGTGCTAATTACCCAGTAATTGTTTTTCCAAAAAGTACTGACATTTCCAATGTACAGGTGCGAAGTTCTGACGTATCCGAAGAGAATGCAGAGTGAGTGTGATAGGGAACGAATGTTTTAATAATAAGTAATAATTACACGCAATTTTTTTGTATGCACATTGTATATAGACTAAAACATTAGTGTACAATAATCGGAAGCTAGATAAACAACTGACGAACTGTCGCTGGAGACCAGCGAGACATCCGTTGAACGAACACACCAAGACCGCCCGGATGGAACCTGCTGTACCTGAAAACGTCATTGCGTGATGGAAATGCCATTACAGAAAACTCAGTTCTCCGAATGATAGAGCGTGAGGTATGTGGTCAGAATACGATGTCCTCTGAATTGTTACATCACATCCTGACCCGGGTTTTTCTCCAGTTTCCCTTCGGGTAGAGGCAAACTTTTTATAAAGACTCGCTAGGTTCTCGCCTAGGGGCGGCATCAATTGAAATAATTTAGTGTTATTTAATAGTTACGAATTATCAACAATAATTTCCTAATTATTTATAGTTTGGTAATAATACGTACTTGCGAAATGACTTTTCTGTGTTTTATGAAATATAATATTTGTTGGTATTTGTTAATACTATAACACGTCTCGAACATTATTTTATCGCGTGGAGTATGTTGAAATGTTAAATCCGCCTCTGCCTTAGGGCCCTTGATCGGAATTGATGGGATGGTCCCTTCCTTGCTTCCGGAGGGTAAATTAGTTTATTATCTTCCAAGTGGCCAAATGCAGTTTGTAACTGCTTTTTTGACAATAAAGTTTATTTATATATTTATACATACATACAAACGGGCTACCACGCCAAATCGGACTGCGCCAAGCAAGGCACCTCCCCACATCGTCATGCAAGAAGCGTGAGGTGGCGAGAGAAATAAACCAGCGCTTGCCCGTATTTGGAGCACGTCTTGGCGCCGCCGCCGCACGCTGGAGTTTCTCAGATGAGGGAAATTGGAGGCGAGGGATCCGTTTTGAGGACACTGCGGGGATGGAGGATGGAGTTCTGGAATGTTCTCCCGACACCCCTACTGCTTGTAGTACCCCATGACAAAGTCTTGGTGGAGATGGTTTCAAGACATATGGTGATATCTTGGATCCGTGATAGTGACTGGAGCATGTGTAAGTCTAGAACTGAAGCAATCCATACGCTATAAGTTTTCGTTGAATCTTACAATACAAAATATCTAATATACTTTTGTTGATTGTTATAGTTTTCCTTTTGAAAGCTACGACTGCGAATATATGTTGGGTAGCAGTGGTGTATCTCACACCTTCCAATACATTTGTCACCATCACATCCCAGAATCAGAATTGAGCGGAACGTCATTACAGGGATTTTTTCTCCAATATGGTTATGTATTTTGGAAGTTCCCTATTTCCAGTAAATTAAAATATGCCACAAAATTTTGATTTATTCTGAAAATTAAATGGAACTGCTGTATACACTCTACTAATAACACACGTGCTAATGAAGTTTTGTTTAGTGTATTTTATTTTGAGAAATGTTTTGTGTCTGCTAATGGTTTGTGCAACAAAGTACTATTATTTATTTATTATTCATTGAGTTAGATTGTTACCTTGCGGCTTCACCTTTAGATTATAATTGCCATAAGAATTTGCAAAAATGACATGTATTGAATTACACACTGAACAAAATACGAAAATATTACAGTCGAATGTTTTATATAACATATTTTCCCCATGATTTCTTGTACCTATTTCCATGTATCATAATTGGAATATATGATGATGCCTCTAAAAACGTTTTTGAAAATCCAAATTATTGTTTTTATATTTTTTTGTTTTCCCTTCCCAACGTATTCGTTTATGCTGGTTTGTGTGAGAGAAATCGCGTCTCACTAGGCAGAACAACCAAGCATCGTCGTCCAGCGAGACGATATCCAAATTGTCCATATTGCCCAAACGGCGTGTGTACTGTGTACCGGTAACGATCCATCGAGGTAATAAATAATAAATCAATGGACATACACGTAAAATATCTAACTCTAAAATTTACAGCAAAACACATGACATTTATTTAAAGATAAAGGATGCGCAGGAGGTAGCGACGGTGTGTGGATCCATCAATAGTATTAAAAGTTTATACGATCACACTGTTTCCATCATCACAATAAAATCATATTCACGATAGTTCCTGGTGATCGCATCACATGGTTGAAGGAAATGTATAGTTTTATCTCGCACACAACACGCTTCACAAAATGTTCATGACAGACGCAGTTATGTTGACTCGACGAAGTCTGAAGAGAGTGTGAATGCTAGAGGTAGTGACTACAGGATCTTCCCATGTTAACTCGAGGGAAAACACTCCCGCGCAAATACATTATTATTGAATTGTTCGTGTGCAAATTAAATAATTTGATACAAATTAAAGAGTTGATTCAATGTTACATTAAAATTAGAAAATTGATATTTAGAATTTATATGGCGATTTTCCATGTAACGAATAGGTAATTATGTATATTTTATCATCATGAAATGTCTGGGTGAGAAAGATCTCTTGTGGCAGATTGACATTCTTAATATTTCAGTTGTATTGATTGCATTAGATATTATTAGTTTCTGGTGGAAATATTATCAGTAACCGCTGGAAAGTATCCCACTGTAGTCGTAAAATCTTTAACCGCCTTTCTTTGTACAGTATATTACATTTTACAGTCTTCCTATAATAAGTGCCCTTATGAACTGGACCTCGATGTATAAAAATAATTCATAAAAAATAAATCCATTTTTTTAGTAACAGCAATTTCTCAGTTGATGGGAGCACATTGATTTTTAATGAAACATAAAGTACTTATTTCGATGTTTTGCATGAGAGAATATAATACTATATTTGGTTTTCGAGTACAAATCACCCTTCCTTTTGTACTAAATACAGAAGTTTATCTTTCTTACACAATAGCAATCTTCTTCCCCCTCTATTCCTCTCCCTAAACATGAGAGCCTTCGCTGTTTCTGGCGCCATTAACACGCTGACAGCGTGGAAAGTCCATCCGTCCGCTCCGAAAGGCCCGAAGGCGGCCGCTGAAGCGACCGTCTGTTGTTTCGTCTCCTCCAATGCGAGCGGTGCGCCCGAGTGACGTTGGCTGGCGTAGGACGGTGTGAGGAGGGGAGTACCGGGTGCTAGAGCGTCCCGGATTGAGGGCAACTTGTCAGTTAATGTACCGTAGCGATGCGACTAGAGCAGTACGAGGCGTATGGGCAAAAGGATGTGTTTCGTAAGAATAATATTGATCGTAACACAAAATGCTTATATATACGACATAATATCTTGCTTTAAAATATCGATAATCTTATAAATATTTTGTTTTGTTTTAAATTAACCATCAATAGCTTACAAAAGGTGATGATCTTAAAAAAAATTGAACTTGGTATATTTCTAGACCGTGTTACCACTAAATTTTAACAAAATGAAAACATTAATGGCAACATAACAAAATTGACGTATAAAAATCGTGGAGGAAGAAAAGGTAGCGAGAAAGAAATGAATTCCGAATAATGAATTATTTGTGGGAACAAAGGTTCTGATTTAAGTAAGAGCCTACTCTCTGATAAGGTTTTCGGGACTATAGTAGATAATGGTGAGGGATATTCGAGTGTTCGCTTGCAGCTAGTTAAGACATACGAGTTCAACTAATTTTCCCTTTCCCTGACTGGAATTAACCCACAATTATGGAGAGTACAAATGGGTTATTGTATACCAGGGACGCACACTTAGACCAATCCGGAGCAAATAGCTCCGAGGAGAGGCACGGGTAACAACTGGAGCGTAAGGCAAGAACAAATCTTTAGCCACAGTGGTATGGTCTCGCGATATGGTGGAAGAACCGTGTTCTGAAAACAAATCCTCGCCGTCTTTCAGCTCTGAATGGGATTATTTATATCATTTTTGTGGATTACTGGGGGCGATGTGCCAAATACTTGGTGTGCTACAAAATATTAAACCATGGCGTTACGAGAAGTACAAAAATGAAGAATGCAGAACAGTCATAATTGGCACGAAAATTAATTTACACAAATAAGTTATTTTTATTAATACCTATGTGACGAAACATCAGAAAAAATATAATTAAATGCAATAATCAAGTAATAATCAACCCTCCAAGAATGCGATATATTTGAGAAAGATAAATATTTCACACTTGACTGTAGAACACAATAATGTTCTCGCTTCAAACTATAGTTAATGCTGATTAAGTGTATTTCCTATTTTTGCTTATTTTGATTTTTCGTTGACGAAGATATTTAAAACTATACTTATTATTGTTCGATTGCAATTTAAAATGAGTTCTGAAACTTAATTGCAGTTAATGATGAGCACGAAAAATTCAAGACCTAGCAAGAGAAAATCCGAAGGAATTACTAAAAACCAGCTAAAATATAAAGCACCTTCTTTTTATAATTAATTTTTTACACGTGTTTGATTCTCTAACAACAATAATGGCCAAATTTACTACATTGATCATTCAAAAGAAATTCTTTTAAGTTATTTGTGAGTTTAAGAATGATTATTTTCAGTTATTTTATTCATTGTAGAATTTAAAAAAGTTATTTGCAAGAAGAGTATTATGTGAATATATCATTCAGTTTTATTCAGTGCAATATAAGCTAACAGAGCGACTATATTGCATTACTAATTCCGAATACATGAAACTCGTTCCACTTGAAGCACGTGAGTCCCAAATTTCTGCGAGCAGTGCTCTCATGCTCTGGGCTCAGCGAAGACAAACCATGCCATTCCGTAGAGCACTATTGAAAATATCAATCTGTAAATATATTTATGGATAGCTTCGATTTATCATTAATTAGTTTGAATAGTGCTAGCAATAATATTGCAGTAATACCTCAAGAATGGAATGTCATGAGATAAAGAGGAATAATTAGGAGGAGGATAAAATAAGCAAAGGAATTAGTAAATTACTTTTCAGTGGATCATGTATTACAACTGGTAATTAACGTATATCTGCTAATACTACAAGGGGTGGATGTGGTCAAAAAAGTATTGATAAATTTCAGATGTAATCAATTCTGCCTATTCCATTTTCACATATACAGATTTGAAGATAATCTGTGTTCGCTACATTGTGACAAAGTAAATAAATATAATTATTTAATAAAACGTGATTCGTGTCATCAATATAAGTTTAAAATCTGGGGGCAAATATTACAATATATTTTTAAAATAGATTATTTATCTTTTTCGTCAAGATTTATTTATAATTCTCGAATTTGGTTAATAATGTGTACTCGAAAAAATAATTCTATTCCTTTTTGGATTAAATATAGATCTACACAGATATATTGTTTTGTGTTTATACGTAATAAGGTAACATGATGCTTTATGATCCATTCATGAAGCTTTATTACATAATATCCTCAACATTTCATTCAAAAACTGTTTCTCATCAAAGTTGGTCGTACCTACAAGAGACACAAATTAGATTTTTTCTGTCAAGCATCTCTCGTGTGTTTTAGCATCTGGAGAACGTATTTACTCCGTTGATTCGCTTTAAATTACTCCGCTTATCCCAAAGGATGTGGGGGAGCTTGGAGCAAATCAAGCTGTGCTCTAGAGGTAGAGAGCTTGCATCATATCTCTCTTGGTTGCTTTGTCTGCCTTATCAAAACTCTTGTATGTAGAAAGAGAACTTGGTAATGGACTTACCAGATAAAAGGAGGAAGACCGCTACCTCATTCTGCTCGAAAAATGCGAGAGTCCTTTATTTCTCTTCTTCTCTTTTTCTGATGTTTCTTTTGTTTCGTTGGTATTTTTCTCGACCTACCACAATACAACTTTTCCCAAGTCTCCTTTGTAAACAGTAAGCTTATATGTAAGTTCTAGATATGTATAACGTATAAGAACGCACGATGAAAATAATATTTAATAAATTACAATGAATGGATCACTTTTCCTAAAAATTCGGGTCACGCGTCTTTGGTGACTCTCACAACTGGCATATAATGCGAAATAAATATATTCAAATATTCCTTGGATCGCATAAATATGTATATATAAATTTCTCTTAAGGAATATATTTTCTAACAGCTGAATAAATCTAATCAAAAGAAATTTCTTAAAAATAAATTGAGAAAATATTTTATATAAATCTTAAAGGGTTAATAATTACTCAGTCATTTTATTGTCAAATGTGCTTCAGATGAAATATTTCTAACAATGTACCGAAAAATAAGCTAATATTTTGAAGAAAAAAAATATCAGCTTAAAATGCGTGTAACTTCAAGTAAAGTATTTACCTTCTTTACTAATTTTTATATTACAATTGGATCACATCACCTTTTCATATTAGATCTTATTTATTCTTCATACACAATTTAGGCAGTGATCAATAATGGAATCATTTATGTATTCATTGATTGTATCAGGATTACAACTTGTTCAAAGTATTCCATAATGGGTAAAATGTATGGCTATTAACTGGATTACTCATTGGTTACGTTGACAAACAGATATTCGTACTGTCAAGAGATAATTTGAGAAAAATGTATATAAACAAATTCTGTCTCACAATATATGCATTTCTAAGATGTAGGAAGGAAAAGAAATCTAGTTTTCAGAAAATATGCAATGTGCAATCAAGTTCAACGCAAATTAAAATACTGTATATTATGTCCACATTTGATGCATTAGCAGAACAATGAGAGGATTTTTAAAACATTTTCGTAACATTTTACATTTTAGAAATTTAAAACAATTATATTAATTGTACTTACACTGTAAGTTAAGTCTAATAAAAATAATAATTAATTTTATTAAAAAATACAAAAAGGATGTAGCTCGGTTCATCATCGACACAGGAACATCCCATCATCACTGTTCTTCTTTCGTGAGCTTAGCGTCAGCTGCATCTTATGCAGAGGTGTAGAGGGGTCCAGTAAGGGTTGGAATGTGACGATGTGGATGAGGTTGGGGCTTCTAAGCCGGATTACTCTAATTAAAAATAAATTGCTTCCTCCGGACTCTCAGCTGGCGTGGGTTGACGCCCGGAATTGACTTGCTCCCTCCTATCCATTCTCTCTTCATTCACCTCTCTGATGCAAACATTCGCCATTCGCATCTACGCATACGTGAGTTCATGGAGAATGATTAATTTGTTTCATTTTGCTTGATTCTTCTACACTGAGGTCTTATTAAAGGAATTACGGTGAATTTTCAAAAATTAATTTTTTGTCTTACTTTTTGCCACCCAAAACTAAAGTGTTACGGGTTGCTAGACATATATGTTGGACGTGCAATAGTGGTGAAAGAGGTTTCTCCCCGTGTATTGTAAAGGACAAATTATTGCAATTTTTACAATTTAGAATCAATTTATCTTGAGTGGGAAAACATGTTGGATATTTTTATTTCATCAGAATACACGAAATCATTGTGCCAAAAACTTATATTTTCTTACAAAAATCTTTTAAATACGTAACAACTTAACACTAACATAAATAAGTGACTCAACAGAAGAATTGTTGATATTTCAATTTTATGAGTAAATACTTGTTGCACTGCATAGGACATATTTCCCATAAATGTTTAGTATGACGCATAATTTTCATGTGTGGCAAAACTTGGTGTATCCCTATAGTTTTTGATGTAATCCGATTTCAATCCTATGCCAATATTCTTCTTTTATGAGACGATGACTTAACAGATATTTTCCTTATCGTTGCGATAGCTAACTCAACTAGTGAAAGTTGGTGTACTACGAGAAGTAATTCAAAGACAATACGCAACAACTTAGAAACATGAAGTGGCTTCCAAGCGATTTGGTCTTGCGACTCTCTTGTTCTACAAATCCACTGAGGTAAACTACTTATTCTAGAGAATTATGATCATGTTTCTAGAAATATTTTTTTACATCATAGTATAACTATAAAAATGTGTAAAAAGTAAAGAAATATAAAGTTACATATTTCATACGAGTATTTGTGTTAAGAACTGTGTATGATATTAAAATTTATGGCTCCTTGCATACAAAGACGCAGATTACACGTTATGGGAACTTCTGAATTCTTGATTTTTGAAGCAATTATTTTAAACTGATCTGTAAAAAGGCTATTTTAGATATAGTTTTAAAATATACATCGATAGTTCATTACTGGAGCTTGATTCGTACCCCAAAACTCTGGAAACTATGGGAGTGAATTGTAATGATCTTGATTTTATATCAAAACAAACAATAAATCAATGGACATACTAATATTAATTGTTTTACAAAGGAATGACATAAAAACACGTTCCCTAATAATCCCACCAAAAATCTAACCTAAACACCCAAGAAAGCAATGGACACACGCGTAAAATATATAATACTAAAACTAACAGCTAAATACATGACATTAATTTAAAGTTAAAGGATGTATGATTACGTACAACAAGATTCAGTTAAATGTTATTGAATTCGACAATGAAGGTAGATTAAAGTGATCATGAAAGATCATGCAGTTCGTTAGATTTTCACAGGTCAGTGAAAGGTATGTGAGCTCATAGTTACGTTCTTGTAGCATTTGACGATGCTCAGTTGGCATACAGCATCCCAGACTGTTAGAAGGCGACGGTGTATGGATACATCAATAGTATTTAAAGTTTATACGATCACACTGTTTCCATGATCACAATAAAATCATATTCACGATAGTTCCTGGTGATCGCATCACATTGTTGAAGGAAATGTTTAGTTTTACCTCACGCACAACACGGTTCACAAAATGTTCATGACGAACGCAGTTATGGTCCGATGTTGACTCGACGAAGTCCGAAGAGAGAGCGATGCTTGAGCTAGTAGCTACGGGTTCTTCCCATGTTAACTCGAGGGAAAACACTTCCGCGCAAATATATTATCATTGAATTGTTCGTGTGCAAATTAAAGAATTGATTCAATGTTACATTAAAATTAGAAAATTGACATTCAGAATTTATATGGCGATTTTCCATGCAATGAATAGGTAATTATGTATATTTTATCATTATGAAATGTCTGGGTAAGAATAGAGCTCTCTAATGGCAGATTGATGTACTTAAACCATTTAGATCTCTTGATAGTATTAGATAATATTATTAACTTATGGTAGAAATGCACCAATTACATTACCTTCAAAATAAAACATCATTAAATATTTTCACAAATATTATGCTCTAAAAAAATTAAATCAATGGATTGTTTAATTACTGTTATAGATTTAGGAGCAATGTGGATCATAGAAGACTACCCAATTTTTAAAATTATTTTAAGACTATGTTGAATATCTTGAATCGTTAAGTTTAAGATACCCTAATCTGAATTAACTTAGATTAATCCAAATTAATAAAATTACCAAGCATTCCTAATTTGTTTGAGGGCACGTAATTCAACTTGCCACTTACAGCGAATGGGAGGTCTGTTGTAGACGGAGGGCGAGGCGAGATGATACCCCTGAGCGCATTGGGGTCGCATTGGATGAGGTGAAGGAGAGGGGGGGGTGGAAGAGAAAGAGGGAGGGGTAGCGCGCCAAGCCGAATACCAAGCGATGCATTCCCTTGAAGGAGCGGAGCCTGGGACGTCGCAAAGGGTCACACGCGTCCGAGGATTGAGGGACGACAGTTTCATTCCGAGCAAACAGCTTCCGCTGTTTCGGAAGTGATGGTGACGTGACGCAGTCGAGACGAATCTCCTCAAAGCAATCTTCCTTAACATGACACTACGAGCTGCTGCTCACTACTGGATGTGATGACACGTCACTGCAGAGTGATAAAAAACTGTTTTAAAAGCAGTAAACAAAGAAAATGAATAATTTAGGAAGACTACAAAATCTGAAGTTCATATAATCTCTGAAAAAATGGTTAACTACACCACGAGGTCACAGATTTATAATGTTATGATTATATTGAATGAAAATGAAAGAGGGGAAGGGGGTTCGATTCCCGGTCCCGTCTTTCATTTTAATTCTATATGACATCATTAAAATCTGTAATAGTAAGGAACTCTGTAATGACAATGCTAATGCAGACAATATAAATAGTTTAAGACAATTTTTATTTACAGTCACATCAATTATAACAAGCATAGCAAGGCGACCTTAAGTTAGTCTTCTTCAGGTGAACAAACGTAAAGAAAACAGTTTACGTGACGATTCTCTCCTTCAAGTATACATTTTATGTTGACTTCTTTACAATGGACGTAATTGAGAATGCGATTACAGCAGGTGTAAGTTGAGAATTCAATGAAAAGATATCGTGTGATTCTTATACTATTAGTTCCTTGAAAATGAAAATTTTTAAAATATAACGTTGAAAAACGTTTGAAGTATTTTGTATTAAATATTTGGCCTTCCTATTTGTCAGAAACATCTACAGTACGATAACAAATGTCGTAAGAATGGTAGATACTGAAAAGCAGGTAACGAATTCAGTTGTTTACAGTACGTGATTTTAGGTTAAATGCGTTCACAAATGTGTGAAAGATCGTCTCTTGTTTGTGTCGAAAAACGCGTTATTTGTGATTTATACATATCGAGTGATTCATTTGGAATTTCCCGCACATTTTTTGATGTCAACATATCAACAAATAACTTCACAATATTTCATTGAAATGAGGAAATGTATCATTTGTGTAGATGTGAATGTATTAAAATCCTAATAATTTTTTGCGTTTTAGTGATAATGAACTTGGCTCAAAGAGCGGTTGCGTATTTTCTGTTTAAAAATTGAAGCAATATAATTTTTTATCATATTATTAAAATATAACATTGTTTAACAAGTGTTATCTTGAAGCAATAGTTATATGTTATAATATTATATTATTACGTTATCATAATTTATTGAAGTACTCCATCGACACTAACTTCAACAAAATTGTCAAAGATTAGTGTTTTTTGAGAGATTGAGTTACGTGATTATCAGTTGTTTACATAAATAAATAAATAAATGTAAATATTTGATTAAAACGAATAAAATTAAGATATATGAATTTAATGTAAGTTTAAAATAAACAAAGGAAATTCCCTTAACTATTTTTATTTCCATTGTAATTATTTTCTCTTTTGTAAATTGCACGGTTACATTTTGTTCATTATACCTTTCCTGCTTTACTTTGAGGGATCATTTAGTTATCAGGGTTGCCTATATTACAACTGTATCCCATATGGGAGTACCGAGTATATTTCTCATTGCAGTGAAATATATAAACATAACACAGTAATGGTAGTAAAGTAAAGTGTATTTCCCTAAAAGTAAATTACGCTATTTTGAAATAAATATTTATTACTTTGATAGCTCAAAATGTAAAAGGTCTGAACCAGGAAATTTCTACTTAGGTAGAGAAAATGTATATGAAAAAAACGAAGTTTGTGTCATTAATATTGTGTGGACAATCATTTCTACCTAAGGTATTATATCCACGTTGACTGAAACCTAGTCAACTATTCAACTAAGAAGGAGTTCTAATTAATAAATAATTCGCTTTACTGACTGTTACTGTTGGACTATTTTTTGTGATTTTAAAACTTTGATTGTCGTTTAAATCTTTCGTAGCATTGTCGTCTGTCACGTGATGCAACAACCAAATCCTTTAGAACAGTATTTTCCGCAGTTTTTCGTGAACTATGCTTGTAAATGCTACGTAAGGTATGAAAGTTTTAACTTATTGCTTTGTATTTTCATTTCGTATATTTTAGTAGGTGGTTTTTGCTATGTTAAGCCGACACTGTTGTCTGGACATCAGAAAACGTAAGTCCGTTGAAGTTTCTCCATATAAGCTCATAGTAATTTAAAGGTAAATAATTCAAAATTGTGCACTGTATTACCAATGGATAAATATTTGTTGAAACTATTAATAACTCACCATAATCTAAATCAAACACCAGAATATAATCAAAATATTTCTTCATTTAAGTATGCATTTGATTAGTTGATTGCGATGATTATATTATGGTAGAAAACGTATGCTCATTGTGTCTAACAATTCATTTTTATAAAGCCCTGATGATGAGTACAAAAGATAGTCGAAACGTTTGCAAAATCATATAATTTTGTATACATTCGTCTGACCTAACTGTAATACCTGTTGAAACTATCTTTTAACATTTTGACCCCCCAAGGGGACTTACATCTAGTAAGTACGTGTTTGGCAAACACGGGGCCCCGAGCTGAGTCTGGCATTTCTACTTGTGTGAGGCTCCTTCCTTTCTCTTTCCTGACCTTTCTTGGTCACCTCTTGTTCTTTTCGATCATTTTTTGTCCTCAATGTTTTAATGTGTGTGTGAGATATGTTTTGATATATTGTAATCCAGGAGGGTTTTTATTGGGTATGGTTGAGTCATTTGGCGAGTCCCACACGTGGGGAGAGTCATGTTGGCTCTCCTTAGTGCGTAACTGCATTTTCCCTACCTGTACAAGTTTTAGGGCTCTAACGACCTAGATGTAATGACCCACAAAAATATAACATTTTGGGGGGATACTTTAGTCGAGTCGCCCTGACGAATATAATACCTAAACGAATGTATTTTACAACGTGCCATAACAAGCCGACGCTACAGAGTCATTCATCGAGCAAATACTCCGCAACTCGGTCGCACGTGACACAAACATTCCGCCGCGTGGCGACGCACCCACACTGTGCGTCTGCGGTGCCCCGCTGTGTCCGCCTCCGCCTCCGCCACCACTGCGAACGGCAATATCCATCTGCCGGGAGTGGGAGTGAGGGGGAGGTGGCGGCGGGAGCGCAGTCTACGGGAAGTGGATGGGGAGGCGATCGATCAGGTTTATTTACTGAGGGGTGTGGCCGGTGAGCGGCGCCCAAGAAATTGAAATGCTGCTCTCGACATGGAGAGGGATGGGGAGGAGAAACGCTACGAGCGAGCTACGCACATGAGCGCGGGATGGGAGGAGGGATAAGCTACGTAAACGCGTTATATGTTAGGGAAAGTAGATATTGTTTTTAATATGAAGTGGTGAAGGGGTTGGGAAGGACTTGGTCTCATGACCACGTGATCAAGTGTAATATCAATTGTTTTTTTTTCTTCTGCAGTTCCTAAAGTTGATCTAGAAAATTGTCATCGATTAACATATATAAAAACGAAATGATTACAGCATTAATATATTCGGTAAATATTGCTCCTTATAAGCTATTTCTCAAGTATTGTTGTCCAGTTAATTAAGTGCAGATAGAACAACAAACTTTGGCCTACTAATTCACTGCAAGTTCAAGCTAGGATGTGGGGTCCATTTCACTAGTCCTTATTAGGAAGACTAGTTTCGTTTTGTAAACGTTGAATTATTTTTTATTACATTACCCAATGATATGTATGATACGAATTCATATATTTTGGTGTCGAAAGGTGTCTAATGTGAGGGTTTTTTCCACTTACGGAATACAAAGTATTACGTAATTAATAGTAGTACATAGTTCATGACATGAATAAGAGCTATAGAAGTGCAAAAGGAGAACAATTTTTGTAACTAAGATCAAAATTAACCAGAGGTGTAAAAATTGAAGAGGTTATGAACATAAATTAATCTTTTAAGTATTGTCTCTCTGAGTTATGAGGAAAGTAAATGGTCAAAAATATTAATAATTAATCTTCAACTATTTACATTAATGCACACCAAGGACATTTACAAGGAAAGGTGAAATTGTCAACGATATAAGCATTATGAAGGTTTTAAACTTTGTAAATGTAGGTATTTTTAAAATTTACACTAATGCATCAGGCATTTTTAAATTTAGATTATTATTAATATCGTTAAAAATCTGATGACACACACAGGTATTAAAACGTAATGTGAAGATATTTTTATACAAATGTATTATAAACCAAATAAAAGTGAGTAAATATTCCATGAATTACTATGATATTACAATTTTTTTACACAGATTCAAATGTTTTTTCTTCTAGGAGGTTATATGAGAAAGGCAAAATTTATGAATAAAAACTTCTAAAATTTATAAGAATAGATATTTGAATTAACTAAAGACATATATTAGAATTTGCTACATGTATATAAATAATTTTTGGGTGCGTTTCAAAATGTTCAGTGAGAGCATACCCTTAAGTAACTCTAATTACTGCCATACAATAACAAAAATAACAATTCTGGTAAAGCACAAATTTGTTTTAACCCTCAAGATACTAATTACTGGTCAAATAAACCTTTTCAAACAATGTCGCAAGACACCATAAAACATGATCGCCTATGGTCAAACGTAAGATATAACGTAAATTAAAATATCGTGGCTCCATGTCTTTATCATTTTTGTTTAATCTTGAAATATATCGAGAGAGGAAACAAAAGAATATATTTTATCAGTATAATTTAAATATAAAACGAATATATTGTCACTCTGCCCCGTAGTTAGGGAGAATATTAGTCAATATAATTTCATAAATGATTTTTTCCAATTTACGGATCATATATTTCTACTTTCGAACAACACGTAACATGTAAGAAAATCCTTTAACGAAGTTGTATTCTAAGCTCTCCAAGACTCGGCTGAGAACCAGACCTACGTGATCTCTGAATCCTCCAGAAACTTTTTCCGGGATATTCTCGACGATTCACTTCATGAGTGGATAGCGGAGCTGCTGTTGGTTGCGGGGAAGGCGGGAGGGAGAAAGGAAGAAACAGGAAGGGCACATCGCTGCTCGCCTGCCACATCTACCCTCAATAAAATCACGAAGAAGGAAGTAGAGGAGGGTAGAAATAACCCTCTTCAAATATTATTTATTTATTTTTTCTGCACGTGTGGATGCGTTCCAAAGCCCTGTGGTTTTGAATGATTTATTTCATGGTTTTAATTTTTAATATTTTACTTTCAAATCTACGTAAAAAATTGTAATCGTTTGAACACTCAAGACTTTAGACCTCAAAAAGAAAGAAAATTCCAAGATAAAAGGTGTCAATAGTTGTGAACTACAATTTTCAAGATGTAATATATTCTACCGTTTATACTTTCACTAATTAATAAATTCGACCCTATTTTGGAAGATTTAAAATTCATTGATATCTTAAGAACACGTTTCGACAACAGGATTGTGAATAATGTTAATACATCTAAATGAATAGATGGCTTTAGTTTAGAATATATCAACATTTAGTAAACATTAATAATATACAATAAACATAGTTAAAACAATTTCTACAATTCTGAGAAAGAAGCAGATTGAACACAAATTTCAAGAAAACAGACGGGGTAATTAAGAAAACTTTCCTTTGTTAGATCATAAGCTTTTATTACTTGTATTTTTTATGTTAATCAATAATGAGAAGTATCGCTATGAATAATACTTCTCTTTCTAAAAACTCGAAGTATTATTCATGTCCATAGTGTGACCATTATTAATACGATGTTAAAGTATTATTCTCAGGTTCTTATTCCTAATATGTTTGGTGCACGGTAATATACCTGCTTTACGTTCGTTTAGTATGGACTATGTATGATGCATTACAATTGTTACACTATGTTTTGTATTCAGTAGAACCATAGAAAAGATCATTTTTTTGTAAATTTAATTCTAAAGTATTCACTAGTTAGATTTGAAACAGTTACTCTAACTTTTTACTCTATTTACTTAGTGATGATTCGTTTTCTTCATATACCATTTTTAATCATGTAATTGAAAAAATATTTTATCTTTACGTTTCAAAACTTCCTCGGTACTGAAGTTTCAAATTTTGAAACCATGTTTGTTGGCCTGTGTTTATATACGTTATGTTTCTCACGGAAACTTTAAAATATTTGAAGTTAATCGTAGTTTGAATTTTTGTCAATACATATGACTCTTCGTGGAAAGGGCAAATCCGTATAAAATCTAACAATAGCAAATAAATTGGTTGTTTCCGAAATTCACTTTTTTTCCCCATTGCAGATAATTCTTATCTTTTAGTCTCTTAGTTTTGAAAGATTCAAGTGTCTTATTGTCATGTTTCTATTCTGATGTTACGTTTTTTTGTGCCAGATGCATTGTTAGTAGGGAACATATTGATTATTTTATTAATAACAAAATTTTGCCTCGACTTGAATTTTTTAATAGGGCTTTGATATAATCAAAGGCTTTATTTGTTTAATTTTATTTAATTTTCGTAGAGCTTATATTAGAAACAATTCCGTTAATATCCAAAATTTTAATGAATTCTCGTCATTCGATATCTTATACATCTGTAATCATTTCTCGCGAAATACCTCCGGCAATTTGTGTCAGAGACTTTTTTCACTTATTACATGATGTTCATTATAGTTCTGAAAAAATAAATGTAAAGACAACAGTGGCAATATCGGTAAGGTTCTTGAGATGCGGACAATATATAATCAAGCAATTGTCGATGTTTCGAAGCTCGTTCGAGAATAGCTGCGCATGCTTGTGTGACAATAAAGCATTCTTAACTCTTGAGTGGTCGGGATCTGTAACAAATATGGTGGATGGAATATACTATCACCTCAAAAGAAACTGTTTTTTTTGCTGAACGTTGATAGATAATTAAATCTACTTGGATATTACTTTCCTCTGGGATAAATATTTTATCATTTTAAATCGTTTTACGTTAAATTTATTTGTAAACTGAATGGTGTACTTAAGAAGCATTTTGTGGCAGAGGTTAACCACAAAACTTATTTCATCCACAAGCTATTTATTTTTAATTCAGTAAGCATCTAAAATATCCATACCAATAATCAATAAAATTCTACTGTGTCAATAACATTTACGATAATCTTGACATACTTTTTTCACAAATAAGAAAACCCAAGCAAACAAATACGGTTTATCTGCGAGTAAACATCGGCAATTCCAGCGAAATAGCCACAATCATCAGAATACATTGCTAGGATGGTACATAAAGTTTCAGCGTACAAGATATACTAGTAGTAGGAATACGTGAGGTGTTATGACACCCCACTGGACCTACAAAGGGTTAATAATCACTAAATAAATCTCAATTAGCAGTATAGAGAGTGCGATGCAGTGGACGTTAAAAAGCTGGTAAAAAGTATATAGAGAATCTATAGGGTGGGAGGACAGGAAACGACAACTGCCACTTCAACCCCAATATAATCAAACGCGAGGTAAAGTGCCGGCGTGAGAGCACAAGTCGGATGGGGGAGTTGGAAGCGACGCTGCTGGCAGGGGAGAGCCGTCGTGACTGCCACCTCCACCCCAATAAAAGCTCTTCGCGAAATTAACAGCGTAAGGGATGGACCCGGCGCGGCGGCGGACGGCCACCACCGCAGACCACCCTTATCACGTCACTTCCTTTTGACCGTCCCCCTCCACCCCTCCACACGCTCAAGGATCGCTTTCCTTCACCATTGCTTCTTGGGAACTTCTTGCTACATTGGGCTTTTGTTTCGCTGTCGTATTTTACTCATTGTGTTTCGTATGAAATACCTCATTATCCGATTACAGGTAATAGAATATGATATCATTTCTCGATTTATTTTATTTCCCCTTTAGTGTTCTTATGCACGAGCGTTTTATTATTTTTTGAACTAGTGGCATGTTACGTCCGTTATTTGCATTGGCGTAATCAGGAGCATTTTCTGGGGCGGGTACGGGACCTAGACAACGTGGATATGGAAATATTTTTATTTGATTGATCTCACGACTGATCATGTAGTAATATTTTCAACTGCTTGTCACTCATTATTCTGATTGCGAGAGACTCATAGCGACAGGTAGAATTTTTCTAGAGAAAAAACCGTCATTTCAGCCAGATGTAACTATACCATCCATAAAGTTGTTCTTAAACCCCCATCCACCCACTCACCCACTAATTACGACTATGGTTATTTGTTGTTTTTAATAACATATCACTATATTACACAAGTCTTCCAGGGATTAAATTATTTCTTGTCATTTCTGTTTACTAACACAATATGCTTCTGTATTAAAGTTCGAAAATTTTTATTTTAGAGTTTGTGATTTTTTATAAATATTTTCAAGGTTTTAATAAATATAATTTCAGAGTTGGAATAGCATTTTAAGAAACACAATTCCTTAATATTTTTTAGTCGCTCGCATTTATTATTTTCGTTCGCATTCTTTGATGACATTATGTTTCGCCCTTCGCATGTCCTCCCCAATATTAAGTTTTCATATCCTCCTTTCTTCACGTTCGTCTCAGATTTTCCTTTCTCTTCTCCAACCATCTCTGTAAATGTTTTCCCGCAATCCTCCAAGCCCATATTCCCACTGCCTCGCGCGTCGTTGCCACTTTCCTCCAGCGGTCACTGAGATCCCCGACTCAGCAAGAGCGGCGGCGACGGAGGTGGCGTTGGTGGAGACGCTGCGCCTTGGGCTGGGCGGCGGCGGCGGCAGCGGCAGCGAGGCGTTCTCTCACTCCTACTTCCGTTTCCGCCGTGACGACGCCGACGCCGACGCCTACTCCGGCACCGCCGTTTGGATATCTGCCCAATTGTGCGCGCCGCCTCGGGGTCTTGCCCCGCCTCCCTCTTGTGCTATTCCCTTCCCTCTTCAGGGCCTCGGTTACTGATACCGTTTTCGAGTTACTCAACTCTTCAGCACTTCCACTCGTTTCATATGTCTACTGGTTTTATTTTTCTGGCGGATTTCACGGAAAATAAAAACAAAACAAAGTAAATATTCTTCTGTCTCATGTTATAAATCATAAGCATTAAAATAACACTTAATAATTAACATAAAACGTACGATTTATCAACAATATTTTCCGAATAATCTATAGTTAGATAATTATACGTATTTTTTTAAATAAATTTTTTGTGTTAAATGCAAATTTGTTGACATTCAATTTATATTATGTAGTTAACTTTTTATTCTTATTTAAGTAGTGAGTTGAAATTTTCAATCCGCCTTGGCCTGCCTTGATCAGAATTAATGGGATGGTCCCTTGTTTTTAATTTAGTTTATTGTTCTCCACGTGGTCATATACAGTTTGTACTGCTTTTTTGACAATAAATTTATCGTATGTATTATCTCGTGTTATAAAAATTAGTTGTGAATGTTATATCGGTTTGTCTCATTTCATTTTCGCCGCCCTCAGTAATAGTCTGTTAAAGCAAAATAATAAACTATAGAACTTAA
Organism: Laupala kohalensis; assembly: GCA_002313205.1. Classification (NCBI taxonomy): domain Eukaryota; kingdom Metazoa; phylum Arthropoda; class Insecta; order Orthoptera; family Trigonidiidae; genus Laupala; species Laupala kohalensis. Next base: position 2,526,317 of record NNCF01127001.1, read on the forward strand.
ATTTATCCCGGTACTTCATTACATTTAAGCATTTATAGATCTCTAGAATGGTTCTACATATTCAAGCTATCTTGTTTCAAAAGATATGGAGAGTTAGTGATAGATATTATGAGAAAGATGTCATTTCCTGGTTCCTGAACGTACGTTAGATACTCTGGAGTCCGAGGAACAGTTACCTTCGTGATTCACACCAATCTCCGTGATTCAATCAATCAAGTTCGACAGTCACTGAAAAGACCAACGTTATTACTACGAACATTATTACCAAAATCAACAAACTGTCAAAGTCAAAAAAGTAGAATGTATGAGGTATCAAATACAAATATGATAATTGAAATTTCCATCTTATATTCCATTGCGTGATCATTACACAGAAACGAAATTAGAGACTTGGGAGAAAGAGCTTATACTTCAGGTGTAACTAAGTCCAACACTCGCCTGCAAAGAAAGAAAAGCGTCCATAACTAATTAAAAGAACAGGTAATAAAATATCTTTTCGGGCTACATTATTACTTTATTCGTACAAGGTAATTTATTTTCACTTTCATCACAATCTGAAAATAATTGTCAACCCATAAAGTAGGTGGGGACATATATTTGCACAAACTATATGCATTGCGTCCCAAAGAGAAACTCATAAACTGCAATGACGATATTTCTATTTGGTATACCTTTAAAACTGATGCCAATACCATAATATTCAATGAAACACGATTTTTATAAAATCCATATTGATTCTGACTGTGGCATACCACACAGGAAATAACAGGTCACAAAAGGAGCTTTCTCCTGTTCGCTTCCCCTTCTATAATCATACCAGCAAAACGTTGTAAAAGAAGAACGCAGTGTCGTAAGATCCCTACCGCCAGATGTTAACTCATGATCTTAAGGTAGAATTAAATCACTCAAATATCTTAAAACGGCATAAATCAATAGAGTGACATGTACTTGTAGTGATTTCATGTTGAGGAACATACCTCACCGGGCATTTAAATGAAATAATAGCAATTATATATGATGGTTTAACACATTATGTCTTATGGACGAAACACTTATTTTTGAAAAAGAACAAATTTTTAAATCACGAAAGCGATGGAAGTTTACTTTGATTTGTAGTAAATTTTCCGTAGTATTTTTTACATCACTGGTATCTATAGGTCGCCGGTCATTTGAGAAAGCTATTTCACTTTTCCTGAGGTGAGACGCGTAAAACACGTGCTCGGCCGCCATGTTTCTACTTAGTGCTCTTATGTATTTCAAACAAGTCAAGCGAGTTCTTACATATTGTTTTTACTACACTATTAACCAATAGATCGAAAATGAAACATGTTTTTCTTCATTATAATTCATGCTGTTGTGTTTTATGACAGTTACAATAAAAATAATGAAGACAAGTATACATCTTAGTGATTTGACTAACTAGGAGTGCTGATCCCACCTTAGGTGAACCATTTCCCAAACATATCATTGTGAAGTAATATATCACGCGAATAATACTCATTGAAAATTGTATCGCATACTAAAAACAGTGTATCTAAAACACACAGTTTTGAAAGGAGAAAGTCCGTTGAGAATTGGGTTCTATTCCAAGAGCAATAAAATAAAATGTTGAAGTTTGAATAATTATTTTTCCGTAACTAGAATCAACAAAAAATTTCTCACACATACTATAACCGACATCATCGAGGAATGTTGAAAATGACACGCCAAGAGATTATCTGAAAAGTGTAGAAGATAAGGAATGCGTGACACTAAGGAAAATATACAACATATGAGGAAGGATACATCATTAACGGGATTTCTGAAAGAAGACGAGAAGACAAGCTTAGATACATATAACGTACGCTACAGACATTTGGTGAATCCATAAATTGGTATATGGAGTCTAATAAAAATAGTTAAATTTGTGGATCTTCGTATTAAGTATTAATGTAATGAATCTTGACTTAAAATATTTTCAAATTATTCAGCGGAGGATTTTGTTTCCTTTCAATCTCTCAAACCACAACATTTGCTTTCTATAACTCTCCATTTTGTTTGACGATATATTATGTCATGAGTTCTTTGTCGTATTAATCCCTTTTCTTCGTCTTTCTTTCGCATATTTTAGCACTATTTCGTAGATAAAACTCGTAAACGGCATCCAATAAAGTATTTTTTTTTACTTTTAGAGCAATGCACACACCTGTGTTACGTGGCCTCAACTTTCCTCCGTTGCCGGAGTGTTGGGTAATTAGAGCGTTGGTGATGGGTAAGGTTCGTGGCCCTGCTTGACGCGTAACGAGGCAGCGCGCAAGAGAATCCCCTTATCGCAGCCACAGATGCGCTAATGGTTTGTTTAAGCGCGTGCGGCGGCGGCAGCGAAGGTGTTTGCAACCCGAACCATAGTTGTTACAACAGTGTCGTAGTGATGGTGCTTCGACCACTACAACACTGTTTTTCCATTACTCCGTTCTAAGGTTCTAAGATATATACAGTTTTAAGTGATTGTATTTTCCTCAGACTTATACAAATCTCTTGACTGAAATATTTTATTTTGAAGCAACACAACACAAACTGTAGAATCGACTTTGAGGATATCGAAAACACGCTGTTAATAATACGTTCGCAATTCTACGATAGTGATCGCTTGCATGATTTCGAACCACATTCCTCGAATTTATGTTTTTTTTTGTTTTTTTTTTTTGTTATTCGCGGGTGATCCCCATGTGCTGTTTCAACAGTCATGGTTCGTCAGATCAGCGAAACAGTAACAACTTTTTTTTAAGTTACATAATTTTACATGTTTTCTCCTTTGCATACTTTCATTTGGTATTATTATTTGCTGAAAAGTAAATGAATCAAAAGGGAAGTAATCTCTGTCCGTTTTACCCTCAGAAAAAGCGAAACTTGACTAAAATTTATTGCACCAATGTAATCAGTATCTTCATAATTTTATCATTTGTTACACTGAATTCAATGTTTTAAGTTTATCGTTATTGTGAATTTTCGTTTCATACTATCAAACCTTGATTTTAAATGAAAAGATAAATCACAATAAATAGTCTTTGATACCAGTAGTCCTTGCTCATCATAACCATGGAAAACATTCAAGACCAAAAATTAATGAAATAGTCCATATTTTATTAACTTAGAAAACACTACATTGTATTTGAGGGCGTTGTTGAATCAACTAAGGTTGGTAATAAACGTTGATAAAATAAGATAAGTCATATAAGGTAAATATATAATTTACATCAGCTTATTTATTGTATTTACTGGTACATTAATTTTAAATTATTAAATATATCGTTTCCTACATTTAATAAAATGTATTATTTTTCTTATTCGTATATGGTACAACCTCTATTGACAGTCCTGAAATTATTTCGTATGAATTATCAATTCTTTATTTCACTGAAGGTATTTACAATACAAGATAGGTTACATATGCATAAATAAATATGAAGGTAACGTCAGAACAAAATTTCCTTAATTATACTTGTGTTTTGGTATTTTAACGAGTCAAATTTTCTCTAGAAACGTTCAATAAACGTGCATTGTTATTACATTTTTCAGTACATGTGTAGCTAAAAGAATAAACTATGTACGTACTATACACTTCTCCATAATTTTTTTAATAATCAGAGTTTTTCCTTTATTTCTTCTTGAAAAAAAAAAAGTAAAAATACATGAAATTGTACCAAACAAAATTAAAACATATTTTTGTGCGAAATGAGTCTATCACCACTTGAGTTGGGACAACCCTTTTGTGCTTCTGTACTCAACAATTATTGAGCTGTTTGCTTGGAGGCTATTGTCATCGCCGCGCCACCTCCTTTGTCGTTGACCGAGACTCAATGTTATTTACTGGAGGATTACACTCCCTTCTCTTCCTCAAACTTGTCGGAATACGAACCAAGACAAGTTGTTTATCAAACCATTTATTTTTTCTAAATAAAAAAGTAGTAAGAATCAAAATTTTGATATTATTAATAATAATAATAACTATCTATTGTAATACTTTAGAAAAAAAATATCCCAGTGGGAGCCTGAAAACATGCACGTATTTACAATAAAATAAAAACAAAATACGATTAAAAACCTACAGAAACAAAATAAAAACATAAACAATTACAAAACATAAACCATTCGAAAAATCAATCATCATGAAGGTATTACTTCACTGTAGACTATTACTTATTTTATTTTAATAACTACGCAGATTTGGAGGCAGTCTCAAGCACTATTGCAGGTAACTCATTCCAGAAAACTATTGATCTGTTAACGAAAGAGAATTTTTCAATATATGTTTTTTGCTTTCTTCCTTAAATTTTATAACTGTGATCATTACGGCCGCGGTAAGTCTGTTTTAAAAGTCGCCTCTTTATGTCAACCCATGCTGATTCCCCTGTGTACGCCTTGAAAAGTGAGCAGTCTCGGGATTTCTCACCGCTTCTGTAGAGATTCCCTCTGTAATGACTTCCCCTACGAAATTAGCCGCGGCTCTTTGCACCCTATCCAACGATATAAATAGTTGATATAAATTAAAAATATGTAACATACTTTTGACCTCTTTAATGTAAATGGAAACTACAAAAAATATAAAGTTAAACTTCGCTTTATCGGACACTCATGTGACCTTAAAATATATCAGATATTGAAAAGTATTCGATAATTGCAATTTCACTCTAATATGTGTTTTAAGAATTTTGGATTGTTACTTATTGCACAGCTAAGTCGGTGCATTTCTACACTAATCGTAGCAATTTTAAATTCTTCCGAAAGTAACCAAATGAATTCAACTTACTTCATGGACTTAAAACGATAAATAATTGTACTGTATATTAATATTTATTCACAAATCATACATAATAAAAATTGGAAATATGTATGGTAAGTTTTATATATTGGATGAGAAATTCATGCGAGTGAGTTTTAGTTACGATAGACTAAAGGATTAATTTTTCTTGCGCGTCAAGAAAAATTAACTATTCTCTTTGGCAATTTGGTGGTATTTATCTTGTGAGAGATGAGATCGATTTTGATTAAATTTACAGTATATGTAGTGTTTAAAGTATGTAATTGCAATGAATTATGACCTTGTTTTCTGATAAATTATACAGTTTTACTTTATTTAATACAAAATATTGATTTGGTGAGTAATGGCAATGCGGTGTTTTCAAGTGACAGGAACATTAACGCGCTAGTATCTACGACGAGTGGTCGTTCGCTGAGACATTGTACCTTTGAAAGTGAAATATCAAAATTTATTCGTAGATTTATCCTTCAAGAGAAATTATCACAGAATAATTCATTACAGTTTTCTTCGCCAAGTGTTCATACTTTAATGATTTATGTCCATTTGTGATATTGTGCTGTGGTTCTTTGCTTCATAGATGTCCTGTGGCTTTGAGCATTGGGAAACTTTCTCTCTTTAAATGTCTACATTTATTTTATTTTCATATATTTTCACGACTGTTTTCATTGTTGCAAAATTAAACTACTTATAAATAATTATTGTTATTATTGTTTCATTTTGTTTTATAATAGTTCACAAGATATTGAAAACATTTGATAAAGATAATTTTTGAAGCTTGTTAAATTTTCAAATACGTATTTTGAATTAATTTATACTATTGAAATTGGTTTCTTAACTTCCTGACAATATGAAATATGTATTTTTATAGTGAAATACGTAGATTTAGAGATTTTTTTAAAAATATTACAACAAGGTCTAACCAACATAGTTTTTTTATGTAAGTAAAATTTTATATATGATTACAACATAATCATTATATGGAAATTTTCTTTTATTCTTTTCCTCTCCGTGACGCCAATCTCGAAAGGTAACTTAAATTAATTTCTGGTAACTAAAATTCTTACTTAGAATTAAAATATATTAACGTTTACAGAGAAGGTTTACTGTGAAAATGTTAATGGGTCATTTTTTTTTTTTTTTTTTTGTTTCTTCCTCACTTCTTTGACACAGGAGAATGGGAACCGCTTATCGCGTGGTTCGTCACATTCGAATCACTCAAGAACTTAGAATATCTGTGTAGGTTCCATTAAGTCATACATTCTTGATATTTATTAAACCAAACGTTTTGATGTGGTTTTGAAAAATCTGTAGCTGTTGAATGATTGAGACGGGAAAATAATGTCACAACTCAACAAAACAGACATTTTCGCTTTGAATTTCGAGCGTCTGTTGCTTAACTGAACGATAGAATTACGTTTTCCAGAAAAAAACAGTATTATTATTCGGGAAGTTGCCTTACCAACCTTGCGACCGAAATTATACTTTTGTCAAATATATCTGTATTATATATCCTTTTCGTGTAGGAGCATTTGAATTTATAATATGACGAAATTTGTAAATGTATCAGGATATTTTTATTGGACTTTAAAAGCAAAATATAATACTATGGTTGAACATTGGAGTGCAACGGGAAATGTAGAAACGGACTCCGTAAATGTTTGAGGTTAGAATCCATCTTAACATTCTTTGATTGTGTCCCTAAACTTCACATCTATAAAGAAACAGTTCCTGATGGTTGGACGAGTTGTGTAATATGCCAGAATGTAGTATTACAAAAGGAGTTCCGTTTGTGGAAATATATTCGGTTGCACAAAATCCAGATGAAGCTTTGCTGAAGGCTGAAGGAGTGGGCCATATGTCAGGGTGCGTCCGTACCTCAAAGGCGCACGTTGCTGCCAAAGAAAATCATCTGGTAATGGATGGCCTCTACTGCGCTCGTCACTCGCTGATTTATTACCTTCCGTGCGACGGCCCTAGTGGAGGCAGGAAGAGAGAGAGAGAGAGAATAGGAGAGGTAAAGAGAGAAAGGAAGAAAGGGGATGAACGTTGGTGGCGACTTTCAGCGCATCGCAGTCATCGATCAAACGCTCATGATGAGACACGCGCTTTAGTCAGCGGACCAGCGACCGCATTGGGCGCTAGGATAGAACCACATCCAAATGCGCTGGACAACGCACGGGTTGGAACGAGAGGAAGGAAAGTGGAAGGACGGATCTGACCATCGCATAGATGTGTCAAGATATATGGATTGTTTCAATTTTATCGTATGCAAAAGCTGCTTGGAATATGTTTCAATGAATAAATTACCAACGAATATCATTCTCCAAATACTTTTTACTCCAAACTTAATTACTCTACTTGTAAATATTGTTAGGTATAATAAAAAAGTAAAAACTTTTTAAAAATAAATTTGTTAAATTGAGCAGGTGGATTCAGAAGGACAAACTAATAATAATAGTACCTTACTTGAATACCTGGTTTTTAATACCTTCTGGTATTGAATCTTTTTATTGTTTTAATACAATTACAGAGGGTACAACGTAATGCAAAGGAAGGAAACACGAAATAGAATATACCTACACGAATCAAACAACAAAATTATTTTATATAAAAATATTAATACAAACCATTCACAGAATTAATCATGTTACCATCTCAACTCTACTGGGGTCCACCTTTCACAGGTTCATGTCCACGCTCCGGGTTTTTACGTTGGTATTCTATACATAATTTCATTCATGGAGTGTGCATATGATAAAAATAGTGCAGATAATATTACTATTTCTCTGTGGGTTGTTTTTGAAAACTTAAACATTCGTCAATTATGAATATATTTTTAGAAAATTATCATTAGTAATACGTAATAATAGTTTACAAATAAATTGGAATTCGTTTACTATCAGATTTAATATGTAAATGTTCTTGTTCGAGACAAGAAACTTATTTCTTACCTCTTCCAAATACTAACCGTGATGCACTCGTGTATTGCAGATTGCCGTACCCCCAATTGTCGTTCAGAGAGTGTGTTTGAAATAGAATAAGAGAGAAGTGGTTTGATAATGTTAGAAATATAATTCAATATATTTCACCTTTATTGATAGGTGATTATAAAACCAAATTTCAAATCTATTGAAATATACGAAAATTTGACTTCGAAATTTCACCCTTTAAAATTGGTGTAAAGACATGATTGCCATCATTTCAAAGCTAATTCATTACGTGAAAGGAGATTATTCTATACTATATCCATTCCCATTTCATGATTGATGCTACAAATTTGCGTATTTTTTCTATTAATATGCGACGTTAGAGCTGAGGTTTTATTTTTTTCTATCGATGGAAGCCTGCGATTTCAAACAGACTGTACTTCTATCCAAATCGTTTGAATTTGCTGATTGAACTATAGTGAAATATTGCAAAAGTTGATGACTCTAATTGAGTCTCAGAAATAAAATGATATGTATTTAATTTTTATTCTTGTGTTAAAAAATAATCTAATAAAATAGTTGAACTATAAATTTAATGAAAGCACGCACGATTTTATTATTATTTCTTCCTGTATGATCATAACTAATATGGTTTTAAAATTAATTTTGCTATCAATATTGTTTAAGTGTGTTTTATGGTTGAGGAGTGAATTTGTGAATGAGTAGTGATTTGTAAATAAGTAGTGAATTTTAAACTAGATAATTTGGTTTAGTATCAACAAAACGTATCTAACCGCTAGAAAAATTGTTTGAGAGATATAAATTTTCAAATTAACACGGAGAACTTTGAAAAGTACTTCAATAAAAGTAAATGACAAAATGTATATGATTATAAAATGCTACCACTTTTATCTCTTTAGTAACAAACATAAACGAATAATGTATATCGTAAATTATACTAATTGACTGCGAAAATATTATTAGAAGTTCTACTATTTTAATCCTAAGAAGTAACGTCATCGTCTATTATGAGTATCTCTGCATATTTCTACCATATTATCCCCTTCTCGCTTTTCTACCAATATGAAAAACTGTTGCGCAATTAATGGATCTCATTTAAAAACGTTCACACCCTTTCTTCAGGTGAATAATAATAATAATAATAATAATAATAATAAATTTATTGTCAAAAAACAGTACAAACTGCGTCTGACCACGTGGAGGACAATAAACTAATTTACTCTCCGGAAGAAAGCAAGGGACTATCCCATCAATTCCGATCAAGGGCCCTCAGGCAGAGGCGGATTCAAAAAATTCAGCAAAAGTTCCTAGATAAGATAAAACGTTAACTGCGAGTAATAATACTAATAAAATGTCGACATGTTTGTAATTTAACGCAAAAAAGTACAAGTAAGAATTACTATCGAACTATAGATAATTCTGAGTATAGAGTTTAAAAATCATAAGAGTTGAAATAACACTAAATTCACGATTTATTGTTACAATAAATATGCCCCTAGACAAAGCCTAGAGAACTTGTATAAAAAATCCGCCTCTACCCGAAGGAAAACTGGAGCAAAACCCGGGTCAGGATGTGGCTACAGAATTTATGTACACAACCGTACCAAAGTTGAGTACGCACAAAACTAAATTATTATGAGCCATAAAAAAACACAATCAAGCCAGAAAATAGTTTTTGAAATTATTATAAGTACTACAGCAATAGTGTGATAAAGTACAAGACGAATTTAACATTTATTAAAATCAATAAATTATTTTACAGTGTAGAAGCACTGGTGCAGGAGGTAGTTTTTAACCGCGGATTTGAAGATATTCAATTTCATAATATCTTTTATATTCTTCTGCAGGATTGACACTCTAGGGCGATGAATATTATTACTATTGCGAGTATTGTGTTCGTGAACGAGACTGTTTCGTATAAAGCTAGGGTGGCACTTCAGTATTTCGGTCTTAACAAACAAGACCGTTTCATAAATATAAATGCAGGGAAGTGTTAAGATATTTAATTCCTTGAATAAAGGTTTACAAGAGTTTCGGGGGTGAGATTTACAAATTATCCGAACTAT
>NNCF01127001.1:2536213-2684454 GCA_002313205.1 Laupala kohalensis
GTAACACAATTTGCTTAATTGGGAATTAAGATTGTCAACGTGACAATTCCATTTGAGGTTGTCTTGAATATAGAGACCTAAGAATTTTGTATTCGTAACAGTTTTTAATTGTGTTCCGTTTAAAGAATGTGAAACCTGGCGTAAAGATTTTGTATTACTATTGTGAAATAACATAGACACTGTTTTGTCAGTGTTTACAATGAGACGATATGCATGGAACCAAGTCGAAACGTTAGACAAAACTTTTTGAGTGTTGGCGTGTTTACATAGTAAATTAGTGTCATCAGCAAAAAGAACCATTTTGCAATCTGATGTGGATGATGACATGTCGTTCACATACAATAAAAAGAGTATAGGGCCAAGAATTGAACCTTGGGGTACTCCGTAAGTAAGTGGCTTTGTCTCTGAAAGACAACACTCAAGTATTTTATTTTTAGTATAGGATATTTCGACCTGTTGATATCTATATATTAAATAAGAAGTTAACCATTGATGTGGAAGTCCACGAATGCCTAAAGAATGCAATTTGGAAAGGAGAGTTCTGTGATCGATGACATCGAATGCTTTGGATAAGTCAAGAAAAACACCCTGAGGGTTTTCTCCACTGTCAAGAGATGTGGTAACATCGCTTAAGAAGGAAAATATGGCGCTTGTAGTGGAAAAGGATTTCCTAAAACCGTGTTGATCGTCAGAGAGAATGTTATTTTTTGATAAAAATTCTAGAGGACGCTTATAGAACAATTTTACTAGGATTTTTGAGAAAGTGGGTAATGGAGATATTGGTCGGTAATTTCCAATATTAAGTTTGTTTCCTTTCTTATGTAAAGGTTTCACTTTAGCTCTTTTAAATATGTTGGGAAACATCCCTTCCGATAAAGAACTATTAAAAATATTTATGAGTCGATTTAATACAGCGTGGGACGAAAATTTAACAATAAACTCGGGTATATCATCTGAGCCTGTTGAAAATTTGTTTAATAAGCTGATGATTCCCATGACTTCACTGGCGTTAGTTTCGGAAGTGAACATAGAATTGGGTACGTGCGTGGATATAATTGGAGGACATTGATTTGGATATATTGAGTTCGTTATTTTACCAACNGTTTTACCAACTTCTGAGAAGTAAGAATTAAACAAACTAGCGATGTCCTGAGGATTTGATATGATTTTGCCATCGTTTAGTAAAGAAACATTTTCTTCGCGATTTTCAGAAGTTGACGTGTAATAGTTAACAATATTCCACATGGCTTTCATCCGGTTGTTCGATTTTAGTATATGCCTGTCGTTTTCCATTTCTTTAGCTGCATAGACTATTTTTCGAAGAATAGTCTTATATATACGAAAATAGTTATGTAATTCGGGTGGTTGGTTATAGCGTTTTGAAAGATAATATAAACGGCGTTTGTTTTTTGAAGAAATCCTTATCCCTTGGGTGATCCATCTATTGTATTTTTTTGTGTTAATTAACTTGCGTTTTATGGGAAAGCTAGAGTTGTAATGTTTTAGGAATATTGAGATAAATACATGAATTTGTCTTTGGTGTTTTGGCAATTGTAAACATATTTCCATGTTTCTTCACGCTAAAAATTTATAAATATGGATTTATTTATGTCATTAAACTCTCTTGTAAATTTGTAAAGGATTTTAAGAGGTTTTAGTTTATTATTAAATGTCAATACTTGAGCAAAGTGATCACTGTATCGGCGATAAACACTTCAGGGAGATACGAGATTCCATTGTTGACTATAATTTGATCTAGCAATGTTTGAGATGAGCCGGAGAGGCGAGTGGGGTCGTTTATCGTAGTAATAAGGTTGAAGGAGTCGATAAGATTCTTGAATCGATTAACTGGTGAATGTGCAGAGTCGGATGTACTCAAGAAATCGATATTGAAATCACCACATATAACGATANTTGTGATATTTTTTAAAACAATTTCGAAGTTCCGAAAAATATTTCAAGATCTGATTGAGGAGGTCTATAAATACACAAAACAACAATACCGTTCAGATTAACTGCAGAAAATTCGAACACATTATCTACTCAGAAGTTCTCGTAGCCTGTCAGTGGAGAAGATAAAATATCATTACGAACGTAGATACACGTACCTCCGTGGGGATTTTTGCCTTTAAAATTTTGCCGACAGTAAGAACTTGCTAAATAATAATTAGAAATAGCAGTATCGTCGATGTGTTTAGTTGAAAGCCAATGCTCTCTGGGGCGTAGCAAATCGTATCGACTTTTATGTACCAGAATTTCAATGTCTGTCAATTTGTTTGAAAGGGATTGGACATTATGATGAAATATAATTATTTTATTTTCGCAAAGAGTTTGTGACTCACGAGAAATGGAATCGACGTTAGATTGTGGAGAGAAATTTGAAATTGGTACAGCTTCTATTTCCGGATCAAGCCCACACACTGCACCTGAACGCGATTGTCACCTTCGATTACCACATCGTACTCCAGAGCGCAAGTTGTAACTGTGTATGGGGGCGGCAGGAGGAATAGATGAGGACGTGGGAGATGAGGAAGCAGTAGGTGAAAGAACGGGGAAAGGAGAAGAAATGGGTGTGGAGATAGGAAGNAAGGAGATGGTGATGGGGAAGGAGCAGAAGGAGGAGATGAGGTGGAAGGAGGAGGAGGAGGAGATGAGGTAGGTGCAGGAGGAGGTGTAGGTGTGTGTAATGGGGCAGGTGGATGATGTGAGTTCAGATGTGAAGCTAGGAGAGACCCGAAGTTCTGTTTCCCAGATGATCTCAGGTGTAAACCGTGCTGGGTAAAGTCCTTGGCAGTCAGGTGTGGTTCCAAATCAAAAAATTAGATTTTTGTGTCTGCCAGGTGATGTTTTAGGGAGATGTTTGCAAGGTTAATTTCGTGGTTTATTTGTGGAACGTTGAAGCGTGGAGGCAGGCTAGAGAGCACTATGTTTGTGTGCTGGGAAATCATTTTTAGTTTTTGTAGATGTTCAGGCGCGTTGAAATGACCACCCAAGTTAATATCGTTTTGCCCACCTATGATGATTACTGTGTCCCGCTCAGTGAGTTTTTTAGTGTAAGTGTCCAGTTCTCGAATAACTTCAGCCAAACGAGCGTTTGGCTTAAAGAAACCGGAGACTGAGNACTAGGAAGCAATCCACGCAATACGGAGGTCATCTGACGACCGTGCGAATCAGCTAGTATATAAATGACCATATTCCGCTCTTACAACAAGAACTCACAGAAAGTTGAAACTTCTTAAGCCAACTGTTTTCTAAGAAAAATCGCTATACTGTTTTGAAAAAATTTTAAAATATTAGGACGTGTGTAAAATAGTTTATGGAGAGTAACAACTCCTATTACGAATATCCATTTTCCATGTATACATAGGTAGTGACAATAATTTGAAATTATTTTTGATAAACTGATCAAGGGCAAATATCACTTCATTAAGCACAATTAAGAAAGTCCAAACACAACGGTCGTAAAATTAGAGAACTCTAGTCAAAATGGAGACCATTATTTATATACACTATTTCAATTTAAATGGTATATTAGTTATTTGCAGTTTTTATACTCAATAGTTTAATAATTTAGGTTATAATTATTCTTTTGATATAAAGAAAGTCCATAACATTATTGAATTGCTCATATATGGTAATACGCTTGACCAACGCCTCGCACGTTTATACTACCTTTAGAACCATCAATTAGTACAACGCACATTGCTCCACTTCGTGCACGTTGGTCACCTTCACCTCTGCAATCGCACGTCTCTACCACTGGCCTCACCTTCGCCTCGGGCTCAGCAGCTGAGCCAACACTCCGTCTTCTCAGAGACGTCTCACCTCCCCATCCTTCCCATCCCACCCCCACCTTACAGGAAGCAATGTCAATACATGTATCCGCTCCCCACCACCAACTCATCCCTGGAAGTTTCCATCGTTGCACACCTTCAAATGATCATTCAATGGTTCTTCAAACTCCTCACTCCTGATTTATTTCTTATTCCCATAACTTTTATCCATCCGTTTCACGCATTAGTTTAACAACAAAAAATATCAGGAAAAGGTACTTGAGCTGACGCGTGTGGATATATTGTTGCTTGTATATATTTGTGTGTGCCAATGTCTTTAACTATATTAATTCATCAGGGCTGAAGTAAATTACTACCACAGTACAGTTTGGAGAAAAGGATAGAATAAGAATCACAGTTATGATATATAAATAAATAATACATTGTGCATATTACATTTTGTCATTAGAGAAATTAGAAATACAATTTTTAAAAACTACGATTAATACAATTGTTTTATGGTCTAGATCATGTAAATACCCAAAATATAAAATAAAATGACTAAATTAAGAATTATAAAAACAAATGTTCCTATACATACGAGTATTTTAACATATTAATTTATATCATATATTTTCACGTACAAAACCAAATTAATAGATTAATACCAAATTATAAATACATAAATAGTATTATTTGGTATTATTAGTAAGTATGATTATTATTATTATTATTATTATTGGCAAAGTCATAAATAGTAATTTTTCAAGAGACCTCAGATCAAGAACCGTTTCCTGATATTATTAATTTTATGGTCAAGAAAAAAGTATGGTGTCAAAAAAAGAGTTTTCTCTTACCTGCACTTATGCTAAGTTCTGTATTACAGGCTAACAGGAATGCACCATGAGGTTCGTTTATACTGAGCCAAGGACCATATTAAATGTATATTCATTAATTCTTATTTTAATGTTAAAAGCACATAATTTGCAAAAACAAAGAATGTTATTCTTTAATATACTTATATTTACGTCGGAAATTGTAGAAATTGTGGATTCTATTAAAAGGGTAACAGAAAAAGAGAATTACAGAGGAACGAAGTATATGAATGTTTCCTAGGACCACAGAGTCTAAATAAATACATAGATATTATGTAAAAGATAACGAAGTGACGTATATGTATTAATTTATTGTAAAAATTATAAACATTCAAAAATATCCATTTGATTTTGAAACCACATAAAAAACATTAGTTTTTAAATATCCAAAACTATTTTCAACTTTTTATATATCAGAACGATTAAATGAAATCACACGTAAAGGCATAGAACACAATGTGAATGCTTATGTGTGATAGGGAGATACTACAAAAATCCGGTTCCATTGCAGTCCACCAGTTTGGTAATTTTTAACTCATTGAGTTCATAAATTCGCAATTTTCAGCTAAACATACGTCATTGTCACTTTGAACGTCAATTCTGGCAGATACGCCGTAAAATCCGGGGAACATTAAGGAAAATTTGATAAGTATACCATAAATATTCCCGAGATTTTTGACAGTTGCATACTTACTTTTGTACACACGTTTAGTTGATAGAAACTTGGAAAAGAAAACTTTGCTCTGAGATGCTCATAATAATAAAGAGAAACTATTAATATATTTTACGGGTATAAATAAAACATGAAAAGTGATTCCCAGTTTTAATCTGTTCGAGTTTGTCGCACCCATACGCCCTTTAACTTAGAGACATTCAAACTTATCTACCTGCGTGGCGAGGGTCATGCAGTGGTAATGTAGGTGGTAGTCCGCAGGGTTGGACAAGGAATTCGGCAAAGCCTACAGACCACCGTCGCCGTCTATGTGTGACTCTTCTACACAATATTATGATATATGAGTTATTTCACTAAACTTGCAACGCCATATTTATATTTCCTTTACCGTAGTAAAAGTTAACCTATGAACATAGATATACTTACAAATATAGGCGGTATATTGCTACTTATAAAATAAAAACATATTTTAAAATATTTTGATTTTTTTTTCAGTTCGGAACCCTCATTATTCATTGATTCAAAAAATGTAAATCTAACAATAATGGTTCTAATTATTAACTTATTTCTGGCTTTCGATATTTCAATACAATTTTCTGCATTATAAATGGTGCTGAGAAAAAACAAACGAATGCATCTTAAAACGGATCATCTAAAACACGGTATTTCTCAGGAGATGCTTGTAAGCAAAAATCTGACATTTCATTCCAACCATATTGTTGTTATTGAATAATGACAGACGAATAAAAGTCTTATCATCAATAGGTCCGATAGTATTTAATGTTCTCAGAGTTTAATGCAGATAGGTAACTGTGGGTACTGATAGAACATACAACGAATGAAACAATTACAATATATTTTATATATTTTTGAAAACACTGTATGTTTAAAATTGTTTACGATCTTATGAAGATTTCTTTCATTTTTTGTTCCTTGATATCGTACATTATATGTCCCCTTGATTATTTCACTTGAATAATTTGTAGTTTTTTAATAGATAGAATTATTAGAAGAATTCATTTTCACTTTTCAAAAATGTATTTGGAAGAATATGAGAAAAATAATACTCATAATTTTCAGTATTCATGTTTCGTAATATTTGCTGCAAGGAACATCAATTATCTAGAACCCAGGCATGAACCTACAGCAAATACTTGCAGAATTTATAAGAATAATACATCTGTATCCCAAGAGTAATTTGTGGATGCAATTCTACAAGCAACGTGCTAGGAACGAAGGAATAACACAATATTACCTTGAGAGGAGCGCATAATCAAATCGGAGCACAGCTGCAGCAAATCGGAACGAAGGAAATGATTCAAGGCATATCGCATCCCAACGGATCTCTCCTTCCACTGTTTGCCTGGCAATTTCATCACACATTCTGTACGCCACGACTAACAAATTCGTCCCGGACGGATGACGGTTACGTCCATTCGACAGCGATTCAGACGATCCCTTCACTGCAGCCATCTTCACCTCAAGCTTGTAGCGAATATTTCATGATAGGAGCTCGGATACAGGGTCTCTGAGCTGCCGACGGGAAGCAGAAATTGCGCAAGTGAATTTCTTATGGGCAATTCCACCTTGCGAATTGTCTCGCGGCACGAGGCAATGCCAGGAGGCAATATTTCCAGAAAATGAGGATTCCAAGCAGAGAGTCATGAGAGTGAATAACAGGAGCTAAGATGTAACCCTTGTTCATGAGGGTTTATCTAAGTTGTGGTTAATTGTATTATTCACTATATTATGAATTCGAGCTATTTAACTTAATTTTTTCCATTTTCGTTGTTGGTGACCCAATACTTAAATATAAATAAATAAATAAATAAATTTATTGTTAAAAACTGCGTATGACCACGTGGTGGACAATAAACTAATTTATTCTCCGGAAGTAAGCACGGGACCTTCCCATTAAATCCGATCAAGGGCTCTAAGGTAGAAGCGGATTCAAAAATTTAAGCAAAAATTCCTAGATAAGATAAAAAGTTAGCTGCGAGTTATAATACATATATAATGTCAATATGTTTGTAATTTAACACACAAAATTTATTTTACATGTACGAATTTTTATCAAACTATAGATTATTCTGAGTATAGTGTTTAAAACTCATAAGAATTGAAATAACACTAAATTCTCGATTTATTGTTACAATAAACACGCCCCTTGACAAAGCCTACAAAACCTGCACAAGAAATCCTCCTCTACCCAAAGGAAAACCGGAGAAAAACCCGGGCCAGGATGGGGCTACAGAATTAATGTACACAACCGTGTCAAAGTTGAGTACACATAAAACTAATTTAATATGAATCACACGACACAACAACCATGCAACAAAATAGTTTTTGAAATTGTTTTAAGTTGTTTTAAAAGTACTACAGAAATGGCGTGATAAAGTACAAGACGGATTTAACATTTATTAAAATAAATAAATTCTTTTACATTGTAGAAGCTCTATATTTACTTAAACAATATCCTTCGTCCTTTGGCTAAAATACAAAAGAAATAGAAATATGCAAAATAATACCAGGTAAAACTAAAAAATAGGGACAATGAACAATGCAGATTACAGATAGAGATGATATAACCACGCAGTGAAAAATATATCGTCGAAATATTGAGACTTTTACTTCTAACGGAAGACTATTAATGGTTTCTTCAATATGTCCCATAACATAATAGTTCGAACTTAAAGTATTTAATATCTGTTACTCAACTATAAATGTATAGGGCTTTCAATAAAATCGCGTATATTTACAGTCAGGTATTAGGTATAAAATTTAATGCATGAAAATACAGAGGAAGATGTTTTAATGTATGAAATTTACGTATTTGTGTATAGAGAAAATTGTCAAATCAATATTATCGAGAGATTTTTCATTAACGATAATTTGCTACATGTGCCACAGGTTTAGTAAACATTACCTATTTTTATCTTATGTTTTTATGAATATCGACAAATGTGGCTTAGATCATGGTCTCTTCAAGAATGTTTCACACTACTAGACGAAATTGTGTCTACAAGTTCGTAGCGGAGAAATACAAATACGTCATATGTATATTATTTATTTTATATTTATAAAATAAAATAAAATTCTAGAAATTTGTGATAAATCTTGGGCCGAAATTACTTAATCACACAAATATACCTGAAGGACATTGAATTCTCATTCGTCATATTTACTTAATATTTTACTCTACAATATCATAACAATATTTTCATTATTATGGGTTTCTTTATTTAAGTTGTACTCCTTATCTAAACTTCCTAATCGAAAATGTTCAATGCTATCTCAAAATATAATTATTTTCCATTTTCATTAGTTGTGAGAGGGTTTATGTACATAATTTAAGTAATTCAAATTTTTGAATGTATAAATAGACAGCGTGTTTAACTCATTATCAAACTCATAGATATTCGTAATTTCCTTCGTAATTAACTAACATCTGCAAATTCAGAGTACCATACCGCCATAATTCCGTTGAAGTTAAAATAGATACGCATTTTGAAGTAGCAGACTAATGGTATTATCACGTAAGAGGATTCTGCGTTGTAAGATGAAATAAAACCTCTGACGTTGTAAGGTGGATATTTCCATGTTTCTACTTTTAGGTGTCTCTAAAACATATTTGAAGGATCGTTCGTATGTGGCAAACTCCTGGTCATCACGTAATTTTATTCGAGGTCCGTCCATAAATTACGTGATGGAAAAATCATTTTTAACCCTTTCCTCTCCATAGCGCTCATGTAACGGTACCTCCTACAAAAATAAGAAACGTTAGTTCTACAAAATTACAAAACGTGTCTCCGTCACTCGCGAAAAAGTCTTTTTGATTGCTTTCTCGAAAATTTACTGGTACATTACCTTAATTGTTCCTTACTCATTATCCTATTCGCTCACTCAGTCATTGAGTTCTAGGAATGCAATGACAAACATTGACGTGAAATACCGATATGAAATGGCATATTTACTTGTATATTCTCTATTATGCATAACTCTTTGATTTTCATTATTAGAACTATCAGTTAGAAAATTGTATGTTCCGCTTTCGTATTATTGATTAATCTTTATGTATAAAAATAATTCATCCGATTGTTATGAAACTTTGTTAAGTTGTTGTGTACACGTCCGCAAAGGTTTCGGGTGTAGTATAACTACTCTACAATACATTGCTCGCGTGTCGGTCCAATAAATGAATGCACATCAATTAAATAAATTCAATTCTGTGAGTCTCTTTGTAGGTTTCATCGTTGTATTTAAGTTTTGAAATGAATAAAAGTGAAAATTTAATATCATGAAAGTAGAGAAATATAAGTAAGATATTAATGTAGAATATTATATAAGAACCTTGGGTAACACCGGGAAAAATGAGCAAAAACTCCAGATATATTGATATATATTCTAATACCAGTATGTCCAACGATGCTTGGTTCAAGTTTCTTTTCAAATCCCAGGCAACAAGAAACTTGTTTAAAATTTTATTTGAATTTTTTAATTCAACTAGTTTAAAATAAATATTTGAATACATAACCAATGCATGAAGAAAATTACAAATATTAGGAAATACTTGACCTCTAAACATTTTCTGAAGTTAGAAACTGCTTTACGATCAAGTCAGCGAGAATGCGGCAACAAGAATCACATCTTACTTCCGGGTGGCACGCCAACGGCAGCTCCGCCAACACTCCCTCCACGACGTCCACAGTTGTCGTCGGCAACGCTAGGAATAATATATGAGATCTCCTCTCCTTCCCATCACCTCTTTCTCAACATTCCACCACAGCGCCACGCTTCTTGCGGTTCCAATTGTTTATGCATATTAGATGACGGTCGGACACGTCGTTGACAAGTTGGCCGCCGCCGCGTCGCCAGGTCGAGCGCATTGTTTGGGAAGTTTCTAAACTAGATTTAATATCCAGCCACCCTAGCGCCCTCTGCTCGCCTGTGCCCGTCGTCTCGGTAGCCAAGTTTCCCGCTCAGAGAGATCGTCCGACCGAGGGATGGAAAGGGAAGGGGAGTGGTGTTCCATATCACGCGCCTGCAACGGTGACACAGGATCCCTTCCCCTCGGACACCTTGTCTCTTCCTTCAAGTATCATCAGCGTCTTCGGAGCAGGGGAGGACAAATTGTGTTTGCGGAGATCAGCTTCGAGGGTATTGAATAATTAATATGTTAGAATGCGATCTCAATCGTTACCCTCAATGGGTGAATTTGTGGGGTAAAATAGTTTTTGCATAGATGAGTGGAACGAAGAATAGTGACTGTTAATCTTTAGTATTAGCAGTTTCTGAAAACGCATATTTTCTGTAAATTTTCATATATTTTTTAATACTTTCTTCTCGTTTTTAACATTGAATATTATTTTTAGGACCCTTTCCCAGACGTGTATTACAGGTTAAAAAATAATTTTAATGCAGCTAAGAATATATCTTAAGAAAATATTGGTATTATTATCCATTATTTTGTTTTAATGTTTGTTGTGTGTTAATGATATCTCTGATGTTTTTTGTGTGTGATTGTGATAGATTTTCTGACATCACATTAACAATTATATTTTTCTCTAAACTTTTCCATATCCGTCGACATCACGATTTAAATACCACCACCATGCTTCTGTATAATTTTCTTTACGATTTTCTGTTTGATTTTCTCCTAAAAAATCTCTTATTCGCTCAAAAAAGTATGGAATCAATTTTATATACGCATCGTTTTTATTACGTTATTTTAAGTGCGCAGCTTTCCTTTTTACCTCACATAAAAATCAAAATTTTAATCAAATTATTCGATAGATATTTTTAATTTTAATTTAATTAAATTATTGGATAGATCGTTTTAATTAAATTGTATACCGTCGAAATTGCCAATCGTTTCACTATATCCCATCCAAACATATCATGTTATTTTTCGAAACATAAGTATGCGTCATTACATTCACCTGTAAACGAGAAGAGTACGACTATGCACCTAACTTTATTTTCCTAAGTTTTTAACATCCGGTCTAATAACACCCTATTTTTTGATACGATTCACAAGTCTTTCATAAGAATCTCCGGGAGTCTGTAAGAATAAAGACTTACATTAATCGAAATATGAGAATAAATTGCGTGTTCACTTAGTGGTGCTCTTCAGAAATTACTTTGCAGGAAAATGTAGTTCGAAAATGAAAGTTTATTTTTAAATAATATTTATTATTATTAATCTTTTAAATATTTTTAAATACTCATTACAATCGCAGATAAACAATCGTAATAATTCCTACGAAACTAATAGATATATTTGATTACTACAACGGAACATATTATACTGACTTTATTACCGCCAGACTTATTTTACGTGAATGTAATACATATATTTCGCACCCTTTATTAAATATTAGATTCTAGTCACATTAACTGTATAATTGGTATTGGATCCAGAGTTATCCCACGAATTGTCCATACAAGTGTAAATATTTGGATGGAATATTAAAAAATAATATTTTGAAGATACTTGAGAAAATAAATAGAAGTAGAGAATTAAAATTCTTTGTTCAGGAGGTCGTTGTATGCTTTCTTACCCGCCCCTGCCGCCTTTACTTGGGAGTTCAGTACGCGTTCCTGTCCCGTCCCTCGATCTCCTCTCAGGGGTTAGTCCTTCCCTCTCCACCGTCATCCTTGCTCTGACGCGTTCGTCTTAATTAACCGTCCGCCCATGGACCGACGCTATCCCCTCCGCAGCCACCTGCGAAGTCCCCGCACCCTGGTGGCGACGCCGATCACTAGGGGCGCCAACGGTGACGCGTCTGTGGTTGCTTGTTTCGAGTTGGGCTCGTTATCTCGAAGTAAAGCGGTCCTTTCACATCGGCTGCTTTGGGTGTACGTACTGTTCGACAAGGCGACCCAGATACGGAACGAGGGAGACCGAGTAATGCCCTGGACATGGGACTGGCGGGTGTTGTTCTCTATTGATGATTTGGATGTAATTTTGGAAGCAGACATTCAATTCTAGTGATTCAATGAATTACTTGTTGTGTCAATGTTGATGGTCAAATTATGGATTAAAGTATTAAAATTTATATAATTCAGCTTTAAATAACAAAACGGCAGAATAAAGAAATAATAACGAATTACGTTCAATTAATATTTTTTATATATTAATCACTACATATTTTCTATCCTGTTAATAATATGAATATTTTTTTCAATTGTGAAGCACGTGATAAGAAGAGATCGAGACTATAAACTTTAGTACAGGTTCTCCTTTATTTGACTGATATATTCGATGTCGATATCAACATTTAGTTTTTCAACGTCTTATACATTCAGATAATTATGAGTATATCACTATTCGTATTGAAATGTCTTCGTTGTTTCGATAGTATGTTCCAGAAAATCAAACATGAAACACAAAACCAAATTTTTTTTTTGCGAATTTATTACATTACAATAAAATATCTCTCAAAATAACGAATTAAAATAAAGGTTGATTTATTTAACCCTTTTATGCTGCTATAAAAACATTTGACACTCTCTTTTCAAAAAAATAACCATTCTTTTTAAAATCTTATTTTTTATAATTTGAAATTATGTTTCTACGTCAAATTTATGACGTAATTTTTCTACATACATATTTTTTAAACTAGAACATACTTTATTTCATGAACTAGTATTACTCATATAATTTGTGAATCATAATTTGTTTGCGATAAAATATTGAATTAATCAGATAAATATTTTAGAAGTTATAATTCTCTCGGGAAGCCAACAGCAGTGCATTTGCAACAACCATGACCAGGTAAATTTGACGATGGACAGGTGCTCGAACCTCAAACCTGCTCTGGTTGCAGTATGCTATCATCTGCATGACCCATCCCGAAGTCCACACATCACCTGGCCCCTTCCGAGGACCATAGATACATCAAAACGCTGAGGATAAACAATTTTTTAAATAAAAAATATTTGTAGTAAAAAAAAAGAATAAATATACCATGGGAGACGCAAGAAAAGAGATTGAAAGGACAGCAAAGAGAAAGAATGAAAAACATAAGAAAAGTAATCCTTTGTTCGAGTCCTGGATCGTCACTATTTTCACATGGCCATTCATATTGCAATTTGTACCACGCGAGGTAAAGAGTTGTAGCAATCTACCTGTTTCATAAAACTCGTGTTATCTTCATTCACGCAAATAAAGCTCTAGACACATACGCGTGTAGAAAAACATTTTTACAGCCCATTTTTTGAGAGCAATTTATCTAGTACATCCTGAGGTGGCGACACGGATGACACAGGGCAAATGTCCCCGCGAAATAAATTATTACTCTTGTCGTAATTACAAAAAACTTGGCAACCCTTCCCCTGATTACGAATCCTCTCTCTCTCTTGTCTGGCGCAATTTACGCACTCGCTCCGTAATTCTAAATGATAAACTTCCTTAGGTGAAGCCACACGGCATCGCGTTTCCCACAAGCAATGAAAGAACCATTTGTCGGCATTCGTCTCGGCACGTGTTTGTGAAGCATCTACCGTCAATGTTTGATTGGAAAAGCTGAAAATGTGTGGAAAAAAAGAGTGGAAGGAGTAAAACGCTAAGTAAAACATTAATTTGTGGAAATAATTAGGAATTGCAATATTTATATTAATTGGAAACGACATTGAGGTAAAATATTACTACTATTAACGTTCAATATATATTTAAATTAAGCAAATAATTAATTATTGTCAACCTTTAACTGATGACAGTATATACAGTATTTTGAGATTTAAAGCTCACAATGATTGTGTTCAATTCGTCGTCAGGTGGTGAAAATTTTAACAAATTATAACGAGAAACGTAACAACGGAACAATTGTGTTTATATTTATGTTTAAAATCATGATCAATTTATGTGTTATTATGTTTCTTGTTATAATATGTACCACCTGACAACAACTATAATATAAAGTCGTAACGTTATGAGCTTTAAATCATAAAATATATATTGTTCGCCCGTTAAAGGTCCCAAGTCTTTAATAATTTATTAAGGATAAAAAAGTTTTTTAGGAAGGCGGTAATTATTGAAAACCATTTGAATTATTTGCAAAGAATGTAAACTGTTGTACAAGTAAAAAATATATACAAAAGAAAAAAATATATAGAAAGGTCTGAAAATGAGTGGAAATTTAATACGTGAGTTTAAAATGAAAAATGAATAATATAATGTTACCTATATTCACTAAATTAGCCTAGTTTTAATCAAGAATATTATTAAAAATTCTGACTTATGAAATATTATGTGCATCTCATGGTCAGTAATCCCAATGTTTGTGCCTAAAAGCATCTTACAAACATATACCAGCCACACATTCATTTCCCCACTTTCACACCACACACCTAAAAAAAGAGCCCTCGCTGAATAGCGCTATTTAATGTGGCAACACGACCTTTAATGAAAGCCATTTTCAAAGACTTTCAGCAGCAAGGTTTTGAAACAAATTAACAGCGTGGAGCGCCCACCGCGGCCGCAGCGCGAAACAGAAGACGGTGTGGAGTGTGAGACGAGGAAAGAGAAAGGGGGTTTGGTCTGTGTGAAAGCGTGGCACGAAAGAGAAGAGGGGGGGGAACTCTGCTTGGGCACCGAGTAATGGCGGTATTTAAAAGTTAACGGCCTCCCCTCTCCGCTCACGAACCCACTCTTTTCTTACATACAGTCCACTGAAGCTCGGCGAACGGGAAATAGAGGCTGCGTGTTTTAACGGTGTTTACGTAAAGTCTGGACCGAGAAACGAGTTAAACGATGGTAACGAGGCAGGAGTGGAAGATTTCTTTAAAGCAAGTGTTACTGATGTTTTAAGTATTTTCTTGAGTCAAAAATAACGATACAGTTTTGATTATCCGTTGCCTTTAATTTTATTACGCAATAATTTAGATGTTATTCCTAATTTTGCAGTAATGCCATCTGTGTCTCAGTTACTACAGCGCGTCTGGTAATTACATCATTTACATTCCGTGAAATTTTGATCGTGTATTTATTTTTGATAGTCCATAGAGAGTGAATTATTTAGGTTAATTGATTATACAAAATAAATAAAACAACGTGTACCGTCTTTACCTTTTTTCATCAAAAAACTTTCAAAACATGAAGAGAATTAATAATAATAATAATAACAATAACAGTAATGAATGTTTTTATAATTTCTATTATTAATTCTCATATTCTATAATTAATTATATGATAAAGCTATTTCTAGATATTATGAAGAATGTCAAATATTTATCAACTTTTATTATCACTTAATTGAATAATACTTTTATTAAGGACGAGGGAGACAGTATTCATAAATAGTTTCTCTATTCAGATGTGATCATGTCTTGTCGACTCAAATATGCATAATTCTAAAAACTGCGTTTGTTGACGTAAAACTAGAGATATAATAAAATTTCAAATACTTTCTCACACTCTTTGTCAAATAGGTTTAGCTTTGCAAAATTAGATACTTCCTTTAGACTCCCAAAATGTGATGTGTGATATGTGATTTGGGCATGACATGGGATCTGAGTTTCACTCAATGCAAAATTTTGACTAAAAAAATAATTAAACATATTTCACGAGGATAGACGAAACTGAATTTGGTTACAGCTCAATAGGTTAAATATTTCTTGAAACACCATTTTTACACTATATGGCGTTTTGCACCCAAATAATGCCACGCTGTACACGGAGCCACGATCCTGTTCACATTCTTCTTAAAACCCGCAGTTTCTTGTTGGAACATAGGGCATCAGTAAAGGTTTTCCATCATACTCTTTCCAGCGGCAGCTTTCACTTACGACTTTCCAGCGTCCCCGATCTCTTCATAAATTGTCCTCCATCATGTGCCTCGTGGGCGACCTCTGCTTCTGTGACCCTGAGGGTTCCATTGGAGCGCATGTATTTCTATTGTGTCTTGCTTTCTTAATGTATGTTCAATCCATCGCCATTTCTTCCTACGTATTTGTTGGGTATCTCCCCAGCCAGTTTCCGAAGGTCATCGTCCCCATATTTTGCAGACCAACGTGTGTCGAAAATTCTACGTAAACAACGGTTTATAAATGTTTGAATACGAGTGTTAATGTTATTATTTACTAGCCAGGTCTCTGCTCCATACAAGAGGACTAGAAATTCTTAATTTGGTGACTCGTGAAATACATCTGTTGTGCCAAATGTTTTGGAGACTTGAGAAGGCTGTATGGGCTTTATTTATTCTTTCAATGGCATCTTCTGAAGCACCTCAAGTATTTGTCACAACACTTCCGAAATAAACGAATGAGTATTGTTCGATATTACGATCAACTATTTTTAAGGGTTTCATAGTTTTACTGTTTAAGCGCATTTCTTTTGTTTACATTAATTTTTAGTCCTGCTGTTTTAGTGGCTTTTTTGTTTGCCCTTGCATGAGTATGCGCAGATAAGAAAGAAGGCAGATGTAATCTGCATGGTCAAAGTCTTCCAACTGGTGAAAGCATGCAACCTTGTCTGATACCTTGTAACATTTACAGGACGAGACAACTTTCCATTATGGACTGTTTGACACGTGTAGTTTGTATACATGTCCTTAATAGTAAGTACTATTTTCTGAGGTACCCCATATTTATTAAGCACATTCCAGATTTTCCCATGGTCCAAATTGTCGATTGCCTGCTCGAAATCCACGAAAGTTAAATACAGAGAAGTATTCCACTCTGCACTTTGCTCTATAATGTGACGGAGTGAACCGTTCACATAGCCGCAGACAATCCCTTACTACACAAGTCTCATTTACCGTCGGTGCTCAATGAAACGTCACTTCCATTGGTCTTTGGGCACGCGCAACTTTTAAGTGTTTTGACAGATTCGCTCTTTGATCAAGCAGCAGTCTGATCAAGGTAACTGTTAATGAAAAGTAACAAATTTGAGATAATTCAAGTTAATTAAAAATAATTCAAAATCTACGTATTATTTTACAAAAAAAAGGAAAAACCACAAATATAATTTGAAAGATTTGAACGTAACGATGATGTAAGGATCATAGTGCATTCGAAATGTTACTGTTTCAAACCTCTAGCATATTCAATCCATAAAAAATTGCTGAAAATATTTATTACATTTTGCGTGATGTCAGAAGTAATTATAAATTGAAGGAAACTGCTGAATTATTTTGCATTTACCAAATAACCTACTTTGGGTAAAAGAATAAACGTGCTGTTTCATGTTTAAATTATGAGAAGGGAGAATAGTGAATGCAAAGAAGACTAGAAACTTCAAACCTCTCTTAATAATTAGAAAATTATCGAAATCATTAATTACAATTTAAATGTATTAAATATTGAAATTATATTTGTAATCAAGAATTCTTCTTGAAAATAGCCTTATGTAAACTCCTGGTCTATGTTTCAATGTAACTTAGAACAATTCAATATTTGTAAGCTTGCTTCTTCCATTTTTTTTTCGTTCTTTGGTAATATTTACTTTGAATTATCTCTTGACAATGTACATTCTATTTAAGTAGATTAGTATTAATAGAAAAAAATATTAGTATGTAAGGTACATGCCCCTTCCAGGCCATCTGTTGTTACCTTTCCTCGTGTAGGGGACCGCTAATGCCTCTGCTGCCGCTGCCAGTGCCGCCGTTTAGCTCCTAACAAATGACGCCGTTTAGCTTGCTTTTGTTATCAGCGGGGAGCGACCATCTCGCGTCTCTCTGCTTTTGTGTGAGTGGAGGCCCACAACTCTGTGGAGGAGTATGACCACGGTGTGTGACAGAGACACTAATGAGCAACGTACATATCTTTTTCCTGCGTGGTTTCAGAAGAGTTAAGACACTTGAATGGTCAGAATAGTGAATCATCATAAACAAGGAACAAAAGTCAAAAGAAGGAATAGTTTCAACAATTTAAATAAGTCTTACCTCGTTTAAATTATTTTCATGCTTTAACTTTATTTCTCGTTCATATTGGTTACATATAGTCCTGAGTGTATTGAGGGGGTTTTCAAAAATGCACGAAACTTCTTAAAAACATTCCAATGATATCTCAGTTTATAATTTCAGGTCTTACAGTAAAAACGTTTCTGTAAAAAAGTCCGCGTAAAAATAAATATATATTTTTAATTATTTACAGTTTTTTTATTCCTTCGAATATTTTCTTTTTTGACTCTCTCTATGAAATGATTTGAAGTGTAGCTTTTTCCTAAATAAATCACACTAAATTATTTGTTACATTTTAAAATGAATAAATGAAATCATCTTTACCTAATTATTTTTCTGTGTATATTTTTCGTCCTGACTAATTTTGCTTTTATTTGAAGTACTTGTGTTATAAAATTCATACAATTCTAGTAGTGAACTTTAATTTGTTCATTGTTTTGTATAACCTAAAATATCGTTGAGAACAAAAAATAATACCTCTGTTTCTTAGGGATCGTCTTTCCCCCAACAATTATATACCAAGAAAGCGCTTAATTTGGCACAATTCGTAAATAAAGGTTGAGAAACGGTAACATTATCAAAATTGAGTAAACGAAACTCAACTGAAGAATCTGTCTTAACACCCATTTTCATCACCGAACACTCCGTCTGAAATGAAATTAAAATAGTGAGCATTGCTTCGCGTTCGTCCGGAGCAAGTTCCTGTTCGTGCTACCAGACTGCGCTACTGCATGCCTTCCTAAAAAGGAGCGTTGCGACGAACGCAATATTAAATTCCTGAATCTGCAAATGAACAACTAACTCCCACTCATCCCCTTCGCCAGAACCGACAACCGCAGTACATGCCAACACTGCCTGCTACACTTCTCCCACCACGAACCTTTTCCACTCCCAACGACAGCTTTTCCGCCACTTTGCCACGTTTTGTATGCAAAGTAGCGTAATAAAAATTTAGTTGCTCGAAATACGGTCCATTGGAGAAAAGGATGGGTAAATACGACGAGAAGCTTTCGTAAATAAATATGATCTGCACAGGCCACCCCACAAATCCGACATTAAGCGCATTTACATTGTAAATGGCGCTAACAGTCCTGTAAAGCTTGCTCCGTTCACA
This sequence comes from Laupala kohalensis, assembly GCA_002313205.1. Classification (NCBI taxonomy): domain Eukaryota; kingdom Metazoa; phylum Arthropoda; class Insecta; order Orthoptera; family Trigonidiidae; genus Laupala; species Laupala kohalensis. The sequence continues at coordinate 2,555,551 of NNCF01127001.1, forward strand.
ATCCAACCACCCCACTTGCTCTGTCATCAGGGAAGAATGTTTTATTCTTAGAAGTAGTTCGTTGTCAAGCTAATTACTTCGATAATTAATAAATATTATTGAACAATTTTTTATTTCGAGATCAATTTGAAAAATAAAAAAATTAACGAAGTTTCAAGTAACTTCATAGTTACATTGTTTCAGTCGCGTACTAATATCCAAATAATTTCTTTTACTAGGTAAATCTTTATTGAATTTCAAACTATTCCACGTGTTATAATTCAGACATGTTATTTACATTAGTGATTCACACATGACAACATATGAACGAAATAAACATATAATTTTTGGAATTCCAGAATTTTCTTAGATTTTTCTGAGACTAAATTTGTTTTCAGAATTTGTCAAATATTATTTATGTAATACAGTATTAAATAGGTTGACACAGTTCCTTAAATTAATATTTGATATACTTCAACTATATCTTTGAATTTCCCCCTGAAATATGTTTATATAAAGGACCACTTATCCGGTGATGTATTTCAAAATATCATTGCAGGAGAAAGAGATTTTCTATTTTCTCTTAAATATTTTTGTAGTTAAACTTACAAATGAAGAAGTATGTATTGAATAAAACCACTTCACTATCGAAAACAAAATCATTGCTTGAATTCCAAAACCGGGCAATCAGGAAAAGAGAAAGAGCCTTATCAGATTGCGTGTTATAATAGCAACATATTTCGATAGTCTTTGTTCTTTCATATCCGATGTAAATATATAACAGAAATTTGAAGACTTTCCAATGTTGTGACGAAAACCGTATATTTTCGACTACGTTCCAAATTTAAGTTACAAATTTCGATGCCTTTTCCCTGAAGAGTGTGTATTGAAATGGATTTTTTTTTCAAGTAGAACATACACTCGCACAGCAACGTAGTTTAGCGTAGAAGAACTTGCTTAACCCCGACAAATAACTATGTTTGTGTTGAAATTTTTATCTATTCAATCTTGTTCAATCATTTTGATAGGAAGTCGATGATCGCGTAGAGTTATATATAATTTGATTTATACTCACGAATTTTCAATATTTACAAGTGAAATTTTTCTAGAATATTTCTCATGTCTATCAAGTTTGTTTCTTTTCTTATCGATTTGACTTTGGTCTACGTATCTTCTTCTACGTCCTTGCAATGTTTATCATTTTAGTTCTCCTCTTATCTGTTCCCCGTTGCAGTTTTAATAAGTGTCGTCTTGATCTGCGCTTCAGTCCTTCTCGAGTCTCCCTCTCAAGCTTTCCTCTCCCACTCTTCGAGTCTGTCCGCGCCCATCCGACGAAGATTGATATTTGCTCTCGGGGTGGCAATTTGCCGGCATTTGCTGCCAAGAAGTCGTCCCTTCCTCGTACTCCGCGGCTTTCTCACCATGTGCCCACACTTCACATTCCCTTCCACTACTCCACCATTTGACATTTTGCTTCCTATTCTTTTATATCCTTTTACGGAATATCTGTTATTCATCCTCCTTAACAATTATATTCGTAAGAAAAGTATTCTCCACAACTTGTACTTCACCTGCTTTACTCTCTCAACATCTACTTCTGCGAAAATCTTTCCATTGCATCTTCTCTTTCATAACGTATTCAAAAACTTACTCTACCTTTCTTCTCGGATTCAAAACTTGTCTTTCATAGGCCAAGGCCCTGTAATGGTGTTTTTAGCTTTTTAGGGGTTGGATATGTCAAACGGTTCTGCTATGTTAAACGGTTCACCTTATTCGGTGAAAATGCTTTAGTTTCAGTTTCTTGTGATGAAACATGGGGAGTAACTAGGCCCATATGGAGGTGTTGGCAGGAGTAGTTAGTAATAGTAAGAGTTAGAGATACAAGAAGTATCTATTAGTAGGGAGTAGAATAGAAAGGGGGATTAACGTTTCGATAGCCACAGTCATGTACGAACTGAAAAGCTACATTTTTTCTCTTTAATTCAAAAGAAACAACTATTGTAACTGCAATCTCACAATCTACTGCAAAATATCCTACTTATGAAGATTCATGTTTTAATTCTATTGAATATGATAAATTTCATTTTATTTGATATTTTCTTGCATTTGATAAGGATTTCGTATTCTTCAAGCTGTTTCATCGACATTAAATGATCACAACTTTCCAACTGCATTACTATGTAATGGGCATTTTCTGAAATGACTTTTCATATTGAAGAATTAAGTTTAAAAATCATATTTCAACTAGACGAAATGAAAGGAATTTTCTTTTACAACCATATTCTTGATAGTCGTCCGTAAAATGGGAATAAATAAAATGAAAAATTGATGCAGAATGTGCAAGTGTATTTAGTAAATGTCTCCGAACTGTGACCAATCATGTAAACTAACATTGGATGCTTGTAACAATAGTTAAGTAGTCTTACTCCCAAGTATAATACTATTGATAGTTTTCTAGACGTTTGAAGAGTTCTTAATAAATTGGGAATTCTCCACGGCATGAACGAAATGAATGCAACTACAGCGTCTCAGACGAAGCCGCATCTGTACAGGCCGTCACTGGCAACAGTTGACGTAACGACGAATCCTTACTGTGTGGCTGGGATTGAATAGACCACGAGAAAGCTCCTGAGCAGACCTCTGGAAATGGCGGGTTAATCAGTGTTACGCGCTGAACTAAAAACACTCATAACATACGAAAGTTGCAAAAGATGTCTGTCTGCGGTATTTCGGCTGGGCGCTCACCGATAGGTCATGATACTTCACTCTTCTGTGGAATATTTTACGCTGAAGCAAAGCAAAACACTTGCAGCAGATGACTAATAAATGATAACTGACAGAGTTCCCAGTAGAGCGGCAGCCGCTGTGACATCTGGAAAAGATCAGCGGAGAAAGAAAGTGAGCACGGTGAGGGTCAGGAGAGGACGATGTTTGAAGTAAGGACGGCAATTGCTCAGACTGCACCATCCTTTTCAAGGCAGGAACTGGAAACTCTCGTGGGACGGTCCCTATACAGTGTCCTAGACCGTCTGTTTTGTACACTTACTCTATGTAATTTCTATTACTCCTCGTTCCAATTAAATTAGTGTACGTGAAGTGTATAATAGTAAATTCTGAATTTAATACTTCAAGAAAATCAGTATAGAAAACGGTAAAATAAACTCCTATTGTACATATTGATTAATTTTTAGTAGTAGATTTGCTCGTTTACAAAATAAAACATACCTTAAGTAATGACTTCGAGTTTAAAAAAACCTTCACTTTTGCGTATTTCTAAAAATGTGAATTCTTTGAATAATACATTTTAACAACGCATATACTTAAAGTACCAATTATTTTTTGACAACTGGGATTTTTTTACTCGTAGTGAGAAAAATAAAACTGCTTTTTCAATTATAAAAACATAGTTTTTTTGAAATAATGCAAATTTTTAGTTCGTAAACGCCAATATTTAAAGGATTTTCTAATATTTTAGAGCTCTAATAAAGTGCGTATATTGTTTCTACACATTCAACACCCTTTTCCCTCTTCCAACTTGAAGTATTTTCTCCATGGAATGAACGTATTCCATCGTACCCAAGTCGCCCACCGTGTTCTCAGCTGCCTCCTTCATCACCTTTTGTGTTGCTTCACCACAGAAGCCCCATCTGTAGAGTACTCTGTGGTCGTCTCTGTACTTCGCACGTTTCAGCGAGAAGCCCACTGTCGTGTTCCTTTGATCAGACACTGAACACCACATACAACCAACCGAACGCTCAGTGGAACAACCTTCCACATCAACTCACAAGGTAGCTTTAAACACTCCACTACATTCTGATCAATTTGCTTTAGAATACCATTATGTACCTACTTTAATATGTAAATGTTTTGGTTCTTTTTCGAAACCGAACAGAGCAAATCATGCAATGAAGTATCGTACTTAAGAGCATTGAGCGATTTCCTATTATTTCAACTTTCACTTTATCCTCTCCGAGATAACCGAATTTAAATCTTACCTCAAGAAACGACGCTACTTGACTTATTTATTTGAAAAGGATGTAACGTGACTACTTTAGTCCTGTGTGTTAGGTTATCATCTACATTTACACGAAAATGTCCCCCACATTTTTCGTTCCTTTTCTGCGAAACAAGGTGAAGCAAATCACACGAATTAAGTATCGCAGGTTAGAGTATTAAAATGTATATCTACGAGACGCTTCTTGACTCGTTAATTTAAAAATGATATAACTTATTTTCTTGATTCTTTGCAAATGAAATCTCTGACGCGTCTGGTAAGTCCTAAACACTATTCACACGTGAGTTAACATTATGCTACATTGTATCATGCACTACTCATAACTGTCCTAATATCATCTTTACTTCGTCAATGCTAAATATGACACCGATTGATAATTAAAATATTACAATTATAAGATGTGGAGGAAAGTAGTGTCTGTTACATTATTCAGGTAAATAAAATGGTCTTGTTTTATAAAAGAATGTATTATTATTTTCACACCGTATATTGCTTAGATTCATTTTTATTGCGATTTAATCGCACGGGTTGACCTTGTATATTATCCTAGAAGAAGAAACTCTGTACAGCCTGGGAGTATGAATGCGTTATAATTTTGATAATCTTTTTTTCTTTCGTACTTTCTTTTTTCTTACGTTTTCGAATATTTTTATCAAAATTAACTTGTTATTCTAAGTTATATCTAACAAGTCTTACTTCTTTCTGCGTCTTTTTTACCTCAAATAGTGGGTTTAGAAAATGTGTATATCCTGAAAGACATGTACGAATATGGTGACTTAACTATTAACGTAGGTCCACACAACTTCAGTGGATACCGGTACATGGAAAACGTTTTTTTTAGTTTCATTCGAGTTAACATCCTTCGATATCATCTATAATAATCCCAGCAACCTTACTTCATCCAAGGGTCGCTAGGCACTGGCGACTGGGTACTGACTTCAAAAATAATTTGTGGATACCAAAGACTTCGATGTTTGCAGAGCCCAACTATCTATTCTTGATATTCCTCTGTTTTCTCGTTTCTATTTCTTACTAGTAACAGCTTACCAATTTTACAATACATGAATTATTTTTTATACGTTTGATGTATAAGGTTAACCTTTTCTTGGTAATGTAACATTCTATAAAAAAATTGTCTGGAAGTTGCCTCCTTGCTTTGACTTCCGAAAAGTTGAGTTTGCTTTTTATTATATGGTCGCATTCTTCGGCAGCCCTTTTTCTCAATTTGGTATGTATGCAATTTTTAATTATAGAAATTTTAAAGTCTTAAAATAGAAATAACTAACGCTAACAAATCTAACGCCAACTATTTATACTGGCCAAAATGAGTGAATACGTATCTCTTCATGTTAAGCAAACCTTCAGCAAGAGAGTTAAGAATCACACGTCACAGTTTCAACTTGGAAGTCAGGATGGTTTCCTTTCCGGTCACTTGAAAAAATGTCCAATGAAGTATCCTGAACTATAGAACTTTTTCATGGCAGTTATAAAATAAAAGCAACTCAACAGTAAAGAGCTCAATATCAAATTGGTGTAATATTCTTTAATTTCGCTAAGATAAGATGTTTGATACAGTTCAGTTGTAACATTCGACGAATTTGCCATAAACTTTATTATTTAAAAAATATTTTTGAGAACCTCAGTCGGCTACAGGGGTTACGAACTTGTACTTAAAGGTATTCGAAGTATCATTATTCACCTTGGTGAACTTGAAAACTGTGGATTCTCCTCCACCATCCTGTCATCGGGGCTGATCGAGAATTTAAGTGGCATCGGGAGTCAATATTCACCAGAAACAAAGGTTTCAAAACTAAAATCTGTCATTTTATTTCTCAAGTCACCCCCTTCCCTAGGACACCATTGGGTGACCACCACCGTATTTTTGTTTTAGAATAGTCAGATATGTACGTTTCAGTTAGGTTGAGTTTATAAATAATATCAGTTGGTGTGATGGATAATTCAATCACGAACAGATATTCAGACCTTAAGGAGGTCATATGAAACTGATCAGGAATTAAGGCATAACACTTTTGTCTTCTAAATACGTATTCTAAGCGCGCATTAAATTTAAAATGTGTGTTGTGATTTAAATTGCTATCATTAATAAACATTTTGCAAGATGGATCATTTCTGGCAAAAAAAAAACAAGCAATCTAGTGAGATCATCTGCGAAATTAAATAAAACCATCGTTTCTGATAATAATCTACAGACATAATATTTTGGTCTCGTGGCAAGTCTGTAGATGATGGAGATTTTCTAGTTTTTAGGGATGATATTAGAAGATGATTACCAAAGTGGTGGAGATAGAAATTACAGTATCATGAGGTGTTTTATTATAGCTGAGGGAAAGAAAAGTAACCACATAACAACTCTATATTGTACTAAGAATTCAAAATATTAACAAATACATTCAAATATTGACAAAAGTAAATGTTATAAGAGGATGTTAAATATTTTTTATCTATTAGATTTCATTCGTGAAATTTTTATTCATTAAAAAAATAAAATGATACGAATGGAGAAAATTCAAAACTCATCATCACTTTTCAGGTAATTTTCATTATTTAAGTACTATTTAATTTCTTCGGTTTTACTCAAAATTGATGTGAGATTTATTGTTAATTATATTTCTACCTGATTCAATATGTGATTTAAAACAGGATATAATATAGAATAAGTTTAAATAAATAATTAAAACCTTCCGACTATTGATGGATGAACAAGATTTACGCCGTGTTAAAGAAATGACGTTAACTTGAGTGGCAGGAAGGCAGTCTAGACAGGTGAGAACGAACCAGGCGTATCGATTCTCCTTTGCCGATTTGTGTAGCCGCCATGATATAAAATCAGGGGGGTTAAGCGTTCCCGCCTAAAAGTTAATCTAATTTTATTATTCTGTGGCGCCCGGGATCTCCGGGAGAGTGGGCTGCGGGATGCCTGTTCTGCTCGCTGGCCGTGCTGACGCGACCTGTCGGTGGAAATAGGCATTAGGCCCTACGCAACGCCACGACGAGGAGGAGCGGGGGCAGTCGGTATCTCGAACGGAACGCTGGAACACGCGTGGCCTACAAGTACTTCAATGTACTCGTAAGCATGTTCTGGACAGGAAATTTAATTCTTGGTGTTAGTGACGCAATTTCTCTAACACGCCGTCATCAGTTGCTCACGCAATAACAAATTATGGTAATAAATTAAACATTACAACAAATGCATATGATATGAACAGAAATATAAACACAAAATATGTTTACAAAAAAAGCAGAAACATAAACATGTTACAATATCGTATTGTATAAACCAGATAGTTTTTCAGTGTTCATGTCGAAACTTAGTGAGCTATTCATAAAAAATAAAAATATTATTCGTTCATCATAATGGACGTTAATTGTAATAGAATACTTTTACCTGTCATGTTAACCATCCTTATCTCGGTTGAAGCTGGTGGGGTATCTAAAACGAGCATTGTTGGAAGTGACGACGGTCACTTGGCACAGTGAAATGTGCGGGCGCCATCATGTTACTTCCGTTCTATTCCTCTATCCTGTCCCCGGGGAGAATGAAAGTAAACTTCACGAGAGTGACGACTGTTTCGAGTTGACTCCTGCTTACTGGTATGTGTATGCTCGACTACGTAACCTCATATCACAAGAGAGAATGTAAACGAGAGCTGTTAAACTCTTGTATGTACTCTTGGTAAACATTGAGTTCTCGCTAATTCTAAAACGAGGTTCCAACTTGTGGTTATCTGAAAATTATTGCCTACTTTAATCTGCTTCTAATCTTTAATCTTGTTAGTAATTTTATAGCTCCATGAATTCTCAATGAATCAAATAACAGAAATAAAACATATTTCAAGACGAAAAGCAAGAAGAAAAAAAAAACATACACATCAACACAAGTTGTAACACATCAGTATTAGTAGTCGCATCAAATTTTAAAACGTTACTAGGGAATACGTTATTTGTGGGTTAAAAGTAAATGAGTTTCTATTACTTTTCTAGCATTAATTGAATTTTTGACATATTTGTTATTAAATTTTGAAAACGGCAATTGAACACTACGAAATAGTCTCCCTTCCAAACGATGAACAAATGCATACTCAAAACTAACATACATACTATTCGGTAACAGTTTTTCTTGGATCATTGAGGAAAATTACGAGTATGAAGAACTGTTCATATGGAGAGTATTGAATTTTATATATATANTGTGGACGTGGTCTGCTATGCAACTTCATTATAGTTATTCTGTTTTCTTAACCTAATTGAGTTTCTATATCTCGTACTCTAGCTTAGCGTCATTGCAATTTTTATATTTCTTTTGGTTCAATTTCGTACACGGAAAAAATGATTTCAACATAGTTCATCCGGTGTCTCTTTTAGGTTTTCTGTGTAAAAATTGTATTGGAATTTTTCTCAGTGGGGTTGTCATACAATGAGCTATTTACACAAGTGATATTTTTATGGTTTTTTTTATAGTCTAAATCTTATTTGAAGTTGATAAAATTAGGATATGCGTTGGTTTGATTAGTCTCTGAACAATTTTCGGGCTCGTACATACATAAAAGTGATCTAATAACATTTCGTGTTTAACATTTCTGGTAATCCAGCATCGATTATTTGAAAGGTGCTTATATTACTCTGTTACCAGTATCATGAATTTTTGTTTTCTATGCAATTCATACCAGTAGATTCCCTCACTAATGGATATTGAAACCTGAAAGAATATAGTACATGCGAAGCAAGTTGTCTACACGCACTAGTCAGAAGTATGTAAGATGTACTTCAATTTCTTTCAGATAAGATCATCCTAGATTGATTTTACATTCCAAAAGACACCCCAATATGATTTTCGATGGAATTGATCAATCTGTTTTCAAACGAAATTTTCTACGTTCATCCCACATTGCCTACATATAATTAACTGATCATATACGAATTCGCACGAGAGTCTTCGTAGCGATAGCTCACTTACCGATTTCTCCTTGCCTTCTATGTAAGCCAGTGTACTTCTGCTGGGTTACCACTTCTGTAATTACCTTGTTCCTCTTACTGGCCTTGTCCTGGTCCGGTTTTATTGCGGCCTCTGATAGCGTAGTACGCGAACTCACTACATGCATTATTTGGAGCTTTATGCTCTGTAGTAGTTACATTGGATCAAGTATTAAGTAGTTTTTCTCACCCCGGAAGCAATAAGAATCGTACTTGTGACAATGTGTACAAAGAAGTTCCTTTATTGCTGTATATATTTGTAAATTATGTTGAGTTTACTTATTATCTAGGGTCATGGAAGTGTGGATAGGAATTTATACGTTAAAGCTCTAATTTGACAATGAAAATTTTAACCTTTCTAAGTAGGGAATTATCTCACCTGTGTTTCTTCTTTTAATATTATACTTTTATTTTTTGTAGAATATTACTAATAAGTGAAATCATTTAGTGAAATGAACTGAGATATTGCATTAAAGACTATTACAATACTAAGAAATATTAGTACATAGTATTACATCTACCTTAAGTAAATCAGTTAAATCAAATGAGTCATACGTACATGCTTAGAAATATGTTTGTACGTAACAAGTGTTAAATGTACTTCGGTTAACTTTTTTTCCATTCCAAGTTTTGTTCGATCAATTGTTCTAGCGATAATTTGTATTACTATGAATAGTGCGTATAATTATGATCATTTTTAATAATTTTTGTATCATATTTTCCTTCTGATTGTACCTACACTGTATGCGGAATATATTTTACAAATTAATTAAGATTCTTCTTTATTAATAAGATAATATTTTTCCTTCAATACATTTTTTTCGTCATAATTCTCTTTTATCGACACGTCGTTTTTTTTAATGTTTCAATATGTAGTATAAGATTTTCACCCATTTTTGTGGACATGTAATCATGAGTACATCTCAGAATTTGAAATATTCCCAACTTCACAACTTTATTAAAATTTTGTAAACATATGATATTAATTACTTATATTCATCATCATCATCATCATCATCATCATCATCTCGAGATCAATTTCATGATTTAGATTAAGTATTTTTAACAAGTCTTTGCTTTACAATCAGTATTTACAATTAGTATTTTATACTTTAGTAATTTTAACTTACAATTAGTGTAAGATTTAGAATGAGTATTTTAAACTTGTGGTATTTAGTTATTGGCAAACGTGAACCGATAAAACTTCTTTTATTTTACTGATACATGAAATTGAGTAAACTTTTTTCACACAAAACTGTATTATTTATATAGATCCCAGAAGAAGAGTGGGCGTTGCGTTGTGTTTGAAGGGGTTATTATGTAGTTTCTCCGTTCCCCTCCTGCTTGTAAACAAGCACCGGAGAGCAACCAACTGTGTCCACCTGTTTCCACGCGTGTTTATGACAAGGAGTGGCTGCAGGGCAATGTGTCTGCGTAGACGAGCATTTCTCCTTGCACTTCACTTGTAATGCTACAGCACTGGTGTGTTACTTGTGATTTGTGAAACGAAATGCTTCGGGCTAAACAGTTCTCTGCGACAGGATTACTTTCAAATTACCATAAATGGTGATTCGTTTGAATACTTTATTCAATGAAACAAAAATTCGTCAGTTTAAAACGCAATGTTTCGACTGTGAACACAACCTTAACTCTATTCAGATGAAAAGTTTTATTCACGACTGTGTCCACAGTCTAAAAGTTATATTTTAAACTATGTTTAACTATTGGTCTGAAAATAATGAATTTGGACTTCTAAATCACATTGTTTAATATAACAAAACACTTTATATTACAAGTTCACTTTTCTATTGTTCTAATACACGTTTTTATGTTTACTAGATGAATTCACAATCATTTCATTTTCTCTGTCTTTCCTCATAAAATGTATTTACTTTCTATTTAAATATTACATTTAAGGAACTCACATTTGCCTTCATTGGTTACAGGTAGGGCGGATGTCTCAATTTTCTCCTAATTGGTTGGCACAAGGGGGTAAGTAGTGTTAGTTGTATTTTTATTCTTTGTATTGTTGATTATTAGATTTTTATATACAGAATACTGAAATGAGTATATTTTTCACGTTAATTCACTATAGCAAGTATAAGCAAAGAGATGTCTGTGACTTTTCATATAGCTCCACTCATAAAAAATCAAATGCGAAATTTGTGATAGTATTGCTGGTTATACCTTTTCAGATGAATTTTCTCGTATATATATATATATTCTTTTTTGTTTCATTTAATGAACCCAATAAAGTTACTACTAATATTTTTCAATATACACAGGTGGAATACAAAATTAGTATAATTTATTTTTGGAAGAAAGTCAATCTCGCCTAAAATAGCTGACAATTTAACCGATATATTTTTTCAATCCGTTAAAGTATTCCTGACCACTCCCAGAAAAGTACATGTAAAACCCATTGACGCTTGCCACTGAACAAGACACCTGCATATCATTCTACCACTCAATTACGCATCACATCCCTCAACAACTCAGAGTTTCCAATCGCGTTCCCAGCGTAGATCAATGGCCTCTATTTTTCTATCGCGTCCGACACAATATAGAGCACTATCATTCTCATCCAGTTCTCACACCCAACTTCCAATTGCAAGCACTCTCAATGCAAAATGGACAGCGTAAATCGATCCCCCACGCAATATATTTTCAATTAAGCCCTAGTGGATGGATTCCATTTGGATCGTGTTTCAATCCGCTACGACCCGTGCGTACGCCGTTGTAAAGGGTCCTCGCTTGTTTTTCACCCAGAGATCCACTCATCTCAAGCCATCACTCGAGTACTCTGGAAGAGTTTTTTATTATTTTTATGATTATCTCCGTGTTACGACCTACTCCGTCGTCGTACGTTCTACCCCGATATGTGGTACGAACTAAGATTTCAAGTTCTATTTCTACTGACCACGTCAACAAAAGGTATTAGAAGTTTGTAAATAATTAATATTTATATATATAACAAAAATTTGGCCAACAATTCTCATGTATATTAAACTATTACCCTGTCTCCGCAACTAATTCATTAAGGGACTATTCGTGAGCATATTCACGCGTAATAACCTCTTTCTCCATCTATAATCATCAACTCCCTAGTTACCTTCCTTGACAACCAACACTCGTTCGTCACATGTCTTGTCTGCCAATAATTTTCCACGCATAAATAATATCCTCACATGTCTCTCATTATTCATTCCTTCACTACGTTACAGACTGTTAAATTCTCGGGATTGACGAATAGTGGGTGATACGATGACATTGGTTTAGCTAATTTGTACAATAAGTGACTAGTTTTGAGGGTTCAGCACTTTCCTGTTGACTGGACGGTCAGAGTTGATAACTGGCAAGGCCACGGGGTATTAATCCTCACACCTCATCGTCTACACTACCCACTGTAAATTGCGTACTGGGTTTATCTAGGGGTCATAGCGGCTGAAGTGTGATTCTGACTTCTTATTATATTTGTAGCAAGAGAAATTATCGAGGAATACAGTGCAATTGTTCTGTGGTGAAATAACGTAAGAAATTCTGCGCATACCAGAGAGGGACAAGAGAAGGCGGTGCATGTTAGAAGGGGCAAAAAGGGAGGTATCTCGTGCTTGCATACATCGCCATAAGTCTACCGCGCATTTAACTCGCATGTTTAATTTGTTTATACCGTTTTGAGCGATCAAGAAATGTTATCTTGTAAAAATTATTATGACTGGTATTTTGTTCAAAGAGGTTTGAATAGAGACTGTCACATAACTTTTGTGGGTGAGACTGAACACGTGTAAAATTGAGACCTTCATTAGAGAGTTTCATTGGAAATATTGATAACCAACCCACGACTTTGAAATTGCCAGTTTAGTTGTATTCCTGAAGAAAGTTTGCATTGTTTTAATTTGGTTATATACAAAATACTTCTGATTAATTTAATGTTGAAAAATGAAGGAGAGTCTAAAAACATTTTGCCTATTGAATTTAAAAAATATTCTGATTCTAGCTTCAATATGATATACCAAGAACTTCATTTACACAAATTGAATTTAAATATATTGTAATACATCATCGACGGTAGCTACGAATCAATAAGATTTACCACTTAAGAATGTTATCTAAATGGTTTGGATATATTATTATCCACGAGTGTGCACTTGTGAAGGTATTACAGTTATCTAAAATGAGAAATAAAGTGGGCCAATTGTGTTATGAAAGTACAAATGACATATACAACGGTTACGAATCGCTTTCAAGTTAAATAACCATAATAACCTTATTAATTAATTTACATTCGTTTGCGCAACTACGATTACGATTTTAATCCCGTGAACTCATCGAAATTTATCGAGCCGTGAGTAATACCGTCTAAGAGACAGGTTATGAACAAATTTCATAGAATTTTTAAAATACATTTTCAGTTCAATTAGTATTTTAAAACATATTAGAAAAGAAATGGTCAAAATTAAAGATAGTGATTCTTTCAAGGTCCAGAATATAAACTTTGTAATAATTGCTTACCTTTGGGAATTAAGACGGAAGAAAAAGTGATATTTGCTATTAATTAAAATTTTAGAAATACGATATAGCTATTACCTTGAAAAACAAATTATAGAAGTTAGAATGCATTATGAAATTTAATTTATTTGTGGAATTCTTTCTTCATATTACCGTTATTTTGAGTAATAAAGTTGGTGTGAAATGTATTATAACATTTTACTATTACAAATTCAAGGTCTCAGAAGCAATTTTTTGTAGAATCTTTCTGAAATTTCTTTACGAAACACGTTTTGTGAATGTAAAACTATTTATCTGAGTATAAAAATTTTATGAACATTTTTATTTCAGGGATAGTGAGTAACCACCACTACAAGAGTAACATCATGAGCTAGTAAATAGTTTCGTCTGCTTTAGAAACGAATAATAAAGTGAGTTTAAGTTTTTAGAAAAATTCCATTAATATTTTCCCCATCATTCTTTTCTTTTTCGCAAAGGGTCGAACATGCGTTCTCTTTCTTTAGAGCATATGCTGGATTCCAGAGCAGAGTGGGTACGCGTTTTTCATCTAGAGACTTCACTCACACCCACGCAGCCTTGAGGCTTATCTTTTTAGCGTCGTCGGAGGGTTGTTGACCGGCCTCGAGGGGCAGGCCTTGTTGGGCTGTAAACTTGAATCAACTGGAGGAGTTATGACGTTGGTTATCTAACAACGACGGTGCCAGCCGAATAGAATGCCGTTGTTCAGCGGTGAAGGTTCGCAGTGACTCTGCGTATGGAAAAAATTCAATGATTCATGCTTTAAAAGAGTATTGAACAAGAAGATTTATTTCACTTTTTACTCAATGGTTGGTAATAAAAAATGAGTTTTTATATTACAAAGATTAACAAAATAATTAAAGAGAAAGAATGAGACATAATATTGAGAAATGGAGATGACTGTTAATTTAAAAATTTATCTATCTACAACGGAAAAGTTAAAATATGTTACTCAGATACACCCATAGTTTTGAAATAATGTAACTGAATCATTATTCTTTAATTTTTAATAATATTATCCATATTCTAACTCTCAAAATTTTATCAAACAATAGTAATGGTTTTATTTGACGTTTGATAAATTCTTCATGACGAAGTCCTAAGCGTATTAACCCCTCTTCTATGACATCATTAATACGTCTGCATAGACTTCACCTGACAGACTTCATGAACTCTGACATTGAAGACGTATGATTTTAAATTAAATTAGACCTATAATTAGTAACAAGTTTTCATTAAGAAAGTAATTAAAAATGGAGGATGCTCCAAACGTGGATTATTTTACGACCATTGCGTAGTAAAATTTCAAACAAATGGAACAATTTTGAATTAATGCTTCGTCTGTAAAGCTTAATGAAAGAAAATTGTAATACTTAACAGAAAATGCTCAACGGAAAATGCAAGATATAAAAGGAGAAGTATAGTGAACGCTCAAATATTGATTAAAATGAAGACGATATTGGGGTGATCATTTTTAAAAGCACAATAATAATTCGTCGAGGTTCTTTTGTCTAACAAGAGATAGCTTTCGTGTTCTTGTTTGTAATGTATCATAACGGCGGCCGTGTGCCTCAAAGGCTGTGCAGATCCCGTGAAGTGGTTTTTATGAGCGCTCCGTAGTTCTCAACTCTTGAGATTTAAGGGTGGCACGCGAGACTGCTCGCGAAAGAGAATCTATTTCGCCAGCCGGCAGGACTTTGGTGGCGATACCCCGACTTAACCTCAATGCATTCTCTTTATGCCGTCATTTCGATCTCATACTTGCTTTTCTTTGTTATCTAATATGTGCATCTTACCATTTGCAGTCGCTGTAACGTATTGTATTTGTTATGGAATAGATTTTGTATTGTGTACTGTGAAAGACTGTTGTCATATTCCAGGAAATTAAGCATGATATTTGGATGTATATAAGCTTGCGACCATATGTAACACTACGATAAACCGAGAACAATTGTTATTCAAATATTGCATTCATACATCGAATACGAAATTATTGCTTTTTGGGATGTACATCTAAAACAGAATTCATCTAAAAAATTCTCAAAATGGTAAAAATATAAAGAAATATTTTATCGTAAAATAATGAGAAACAAGTAAGTAAAATACTTTTTTTAACAACCTATTTCCAATATTAGAGATAAAATAAATAATTTCTCGCCTTATTAGACTAACAAGCTTTTCATTCTCAACAATAGTATTCTCAACAACAGAATGTGAAATTTATTCACACGATAGATAAATATAATAGGGTTTCTATGCATTAGCTACTACAAGTACTCCTGATTAAAGACCATTTATTCTTGAGGGAATTGTTTATATCAATGTGGAGGAATGCGGAGATAAGTTTCGTCAAATTGTATCCTCTTTTTATCACACGGTCGGTGGAAACGAAAATAATACTGAAATAATCTTTTCAATTAAAACTCACGAAGGGATTTAAGAAAACAAAGAAAACTTTAATATGGAATATGCTGTTGTGAAATAAGCAAAGTCGTCCTGGTTAAAGTATGACTATGGTATACGTAGAATAATGTATGAAGAAAAAGAACACAAGACGGAAGCAGAACGTTGAATATGAATGGGGCATTATACCAACACCCACTTATTTTCTTAGTGGATTTTTTGTATGTATTTGATATTATGTCATTACGTTAACAATATATTGAGGAAGAAACGGATTACATTGGAATGTACGTTAATATTGTGTGTACATTTTTTCTCTCTATACTTTCTAAATTATGACATCTGTAACCTCTACTTGACGTTTATGCTCAGATATTCCGTCAAAAACGTTTTGAAACAAACTGTAATAGGTAGTAGCTTCAACATGACTTTGTAGAAGTAACTAATCAAACGTTGAGGGTGTGTGTTTATTTCACAATTTTGCATATTTACATACTATTATCTTCCAAGTTAAACGTATAATGATGAGCAAACCTTGTCAAGGAGCATTAAAAATATGACCAAAATTAAAATCTCCAGATAATCTTTCCCCACCCCCTTCAAAAAGAGGATTATATGCGTTGTAACACCAATCTGTACAATCTGCTCTGAATCAAGGATCTAACAGGTTTAATCATCGAGCAAAAAAGAAAAAAAAATCCCAGCAACAAACGAGTTGTATGTTGCAATTCTGGAATCAGACCAGGATTACGCAGTCAATGCGATCGTGATATGTAGGAATGTGAACCGACATATTGGTTGAAGATATATGACACATTTTTTTCGTTTTTGATGATCGTTTGTGGTATTAATTGATTTTAATTTTACATTTTAATGAAATTTTCTTTGGAAGATTAATGTTATATTTGAGGAAAGTGGAGTATGGTTTAAAAAAGAAAACGTAATGTTTGCTGAAGCTCTGATATTCTACATTTAAAAAATAAATGTTTTGCAACGAACTATTGGAACACTGCAAAGAGTAGTTCCTTCATTGTCTGGTAGAAAACGTCACCATTTCCTGCCTGGTCTCTCGAATGTTCCCCATACGATATTTTTCATCATAAGTGTCTCTTCGGACACCGTCGAAATTATAATTTTAGAAAAATGTCAAACCAGTGTAATAATTTTGATTTTATACAATTTGTCAAATGGTCTAACTTGTTAGGGACAATACAATGAACAATACAATGCGAACAAAGCAATGAACAACACTAAATTCTTCTTTCCTATCCGTGGCTTTAATTTATCTGTAATTTGAAAAAGAAAATTCCTCTGCTATATAATAAGATGTTTAATTCGAATAGAAAAAATATATATTTACTCCAGATCTTTTAACATTAAAGGGCTAAGCCTCATTCAGAAGAAATCGGATCTTATTAGATGAAAATCATTTGTAATGATTTGTCAGTCACACAAACAAATTTTGCTTTATTTATATTTATACTTCGTTGACACTGAAACGTAGAATCGTTCAATGCACCTAAATTATTTTTGTGCAAATTTTAATTGCGGGAGAAAGGTAAGGTTCTCTTAATAAATATATATTGAGCGTCATATATAAGCGTTTTATACAGATAAGAAAACAAACTTACTAATCAACAAAATAAAGTCAGTTACATTGAAATATTTGGTACTGGTTTATTAATTTAAATGATTCTTGTCACATATCCACAACTAATACAATTTTAGGGAATATTTCATAGGCTTGACGAGAAGAGGAGAGATCATTCCTTTCAAATATATCTCGTCACATCTAGCATCACATTGAATTCACTCGCCTGTGATTTATCTTGTGATAACGTTGCAGTTCTCATAAGGATTAATGTCAAGTGCTGAGTGGAGTGGCAACCGGAGCTTGGCAAGTGAGAGCGTAGGTGCATTTACATAAGTGATGGAGACAGAGGCTGAGACAGCTGCGCTCTGGGGAATCCCACGGAGGGTGAGAAATCAGGGGAACTGAGATGATGTGAACACTGCCACATGACCCATGGCCTCATCAGAGTGTTAGTTCTTTGGAATTATCGTTCGACTTCGTGAATCATGGTTTATAATTTCTGGGTGACGGAGCGTCACTCGGATGAAAACCAAATGTGTTAATGTATGGGAGAAATTTGATGGTGTAGATACCGTCTATGGTATTTATTGGAAATATTTTAGTTAATTTTTGTAATTTGGAAGTTTTTCTTTTTCCCACATCATTCCCTGTCTTTTAAAAATAAACAAGTTAATTTTTAATTTTGTTTTAGTTAGTTTGTACGTCAAGGATCGGTGGTGGTATTAACGTTATGTTATGTACAAGATGTTGTCATACTAACGACGTTTTTTGATTATTTATTCATGAGACCATTTCGACCTGGTTTGCATAATTATATACCACACAAAATGTCATAAAATTATTTGTTATTTTATGTGATATGATATAATACGTTGTCTACTAAGATTAAGAACTATGTGCTAACTAAAAAGAACTTCACACGATTTTTCGTTGATGTAATACGGCTCCCTTTCGTTAGAAGTAAGTGTAAGCAAAAATTGCATGTTTACATTTAAAAATAACGGAGATATCTTAATTACTTCTTAATATTCAGCGAAAATTCAAAATATCATAAATCACTGTAAATCCTATCAACCTTAATCCCTCTAATAAGTCCTAAACATACGAATTGCATAAAAGCATTTCATTTTTTTCTATGTATCATCATCACCAGATCAAAATTTAAAATTACTGTCTTAAATATTTTTCTCTCTGCTTTGATGACCGAGTCATATATTGAGGAAAACGAACAAAAAAGTTTCACTCTTTTTAACTTATTTAAAAATTGACGTAGTACACTTTCTAGAAATTAGCTTATGTACATTTATTTATCTATTCTTATAAACAGAAACAGACATTTCGTTTTGTTCGTGGAATATAGCAAAAGTTGTATATCATAACGTTGGCGCAAACGACTAACACCTGAAAACATTTCTACCCCTTAAAATCCATTATGAAAGAAATATTTTTTTAAATCCGTTTTTCGATGTATAAAGTAGCCATGCCTAAATTAAAGGTGGGATGAATTCTTAATTAGTTATTGAGATACACTGTTTAAATTTTATATTTTTATCTTGAGTGGATTAGACTCTTCTCTAATGAAGGAGTCAATCAGTTAGTCTCTCAACACGTCGTATATATATATATATNATATATATCGGTAAATACAATATTATCTTGGATAGATAAATTATTCCAATTCGTTGTTGATCATAAAGTTTTAAAACATGTTCTCTGTACTAAATAATCTCAATATTATTCATAAAATAAGCTTTAAAATAAACTTTGTGAATTGACTTCATCATAAACTTCTAGAAACATACAACTAGAAAAGTCATACTTCCGTCAAACTCATAACTTATGGAGTTGAAATTTCCGTCGGAATTATCAGAATTCTTAACGCACGCCTTCACAAGTTTACTGCCGTCTCATAAACATGAGAGGACTTGTATACAAACGCGGTCGGCTTCGCATTCCCATTTTGTAGTCTGCTATATGCTACTTGCAGGCGTTTCTGGAATGTTCGTATATTTGTAGAAGAATGAATACTTGGCTCATGTTCCATTAGTTTGTTTTTGTTCTTTTTTTGCCCATTTAGAGTACTGCAGATGCGTTTTCTAGAATAATGTATTCCATTTAATGTGTCAAGATCTTAAAAGAATGCTGGTTTGGTCGCTTTTAATGTTTCATTTGAGTTTGTATTGAGGATATAGTCGTTCAATATTATAAATTGTTGGGGGCAACGATATTGTTGAAAATATTTCCATGGTGAAATATTTCTTTATGTGGCTAGAAATAGTAGTTTATACTCTGTAAGTTCAATTATTATCCTAGGTTCTATCTGCTGTGAGATTCATTAGAATATACATCAAGTATTCATGTTTATAAACTCTAATAATTCAATATGACAATTCATATTCATACATTTCTATAAAATCATTTCTAATCTTCAGCAATGGCGCTGTAAAGGAAGTAATAGGAAACAAATGATCAGTCAGGATATATACAGCGATTAAAATTACAGAAAGAGACCACGATATTGAGTTAATGTTGCGGCATCCCATTGATTGATGAATCCATTTGTTTGCTTGGTGTTTGTCCATTTTTCAGTACATTTTTTTAAATTACGAGTGGTAATATGTAGAATGAAGTATCAAAGGAAACGACAAAAATTCAGTGCTGTGGGAAATTTCATTTTCATATGTTGGCGTTCAGTTGGTGAGTAGCGGCATTGGACCGGAAATGGTTCATTGCCTGAGCAGAAGATAATCGCAATGCAATATATTTGAAAGCGTCGATGCTAATAGCTGATTTTATCGACATAAATTTATTGAATTATAAAATGTTTTACGTACAGTTTAATGCGTGATAAATGAAATTTACACAATTTTTAAGTTATAAATTATTGATTAATGATTTAAATATGATAATCATATTACAATTTTTTTAAATTGAACTTTGGTACCAATCTAATTTTTTTAGGTTGAAATGTAAGTATTAAAATGATGTTTAACTCCAGACTACGTAATCATCTGCATTAATATTAAATTTTTATTTATACGTATAGAAGTACATCATCTAGCAGAATTTTGTATATAAAGAGGAAGAACAAAAAAAGTCATATGGACTATAATTACTATAAACTCTTACAATTATTTTTATACAATTGTCTATCCACTTCATCGGGTTATGTTTTTAACACAACTTCAATCGACATTTAGGGTATATTATACTTTGATGTATTTACCGGTAATCCAAAAAATTGTTGGAATTGTTTAAAAACTGAAATTTTGAAGATTGTGGTCATAAAAAATTAGTTACTTGAACAACTAATAATAATTAAGTTCTGAAATTATTTTAAATCTTTTATTTTTTAGTACTATTTTTTAAATATTTTTCAATCAATTTCGTGCTTGCTTCGATGATAAATTAATTAAATTATTTGGTGTAGTTACACTTTTATTCATGACTAATAAGATAAATATTGCTCAAATTTTGAGTTATTGTTGGTTGTGGGTACAATTTAAATCAATACTATTAATTATGGTACCATAGTTCATGACGGCATGGGTCGCAACAGATTATTAGGTATTTCTTAAAGATTTGAACCTTGTTCCTCCCTGCTCACCATGTACAGTGCAAACATATTGTGTCCATGCGAGCTTCCTTTAACACATCCATTCTCTCACAAAAACGCCATCTCAATTTTCTTTGACTTTTTGCTACTTGTGTAGGTTTTCATCGTTACTCTGACTTTTCAATTTATTCATCAAATCATTACTTTAATATTATTGTACATATTTCTGTTTTTTTATGAATTCTGTTATTTTCGTTGTGTATATGATGGAGAAAAGTCTATGAAAAACGTTTGTAATATGTTAATGTAAATATTTCCTCGTGTTAATGAAATATATTAATGTAAATAAAACCTTCTGGTAGATTATTGACTTATTTTCTCTGTATTATATGTTCATCTACTATACGTAAACAGTCATTATACGTTTTTTTCCTGTCATTATGTCAAATACATTCCTTATATTTACTATAATTATGAGGTAATATATTAGCTTTTCTGGAACTAGTTATAGTAATGGTTGAATAAAACAATGGGTCAAGGCGTTGTGGAATAGATGAAAATAATCTCTAGTACATTCCATTTCAACTCACTCGCATCCAGTCCAAGTAAATAAAAAGGATTAAACACAATATTTTTATGTTTCAGACAATTCTAACTTCCCGAAAGTGAATATGATTGTTATTTTGGTGAGAGCGAAAAGATTATTTTATAAGTTTTGATGAAGAACTTCGTAAATTTTATCACAAAATTAACACCGCACTATGAGATAAGGACGCAAAAATTAAATTAAATGTATGCACTTTCTATGGTCTTTTAAATTTTTAATAGCTAAAAAATATTTTAACATTATTCCATATCTCCTCACAAAATTTGCTGATGTTCATGAATCGTTCCATTTCTTGTATATTGTAAAAAAAATTTATTTAAAAATGCTTATCTCCATTGTCTTATCAACTTTTGTTGCAATGCAACAATGAAAGTTTTGTACCTTGTTAAAATCCAGTGACAGCCAAAATAAGCAAGTGTATAATGATTTATTATATAAAATATATTTTTATACAAAATTAATACAATAAGTTTTAATAGAGATATAACAGTTCACATAAGTAATCAAATAGTTATAATAAAATGGAACTTATGAAGTTGCATTTGTAAATAGAAAAATCATATGAGTACAGACCTGATAATTAAGTTGATCTAAAGGAATATTCAAACTACGTTTGTAAGAGTAAAAAGGAAAAAAATATCTCAAATTTAAAGAATCCTCTCCACTTTCTTCTATTTTCCACCTCTACTATCGAACTGTATTTCAATAATATGACAATCAATTTCGTCAAATCTTTTATTCTACTCTTTTTTTATTGCAGTTGTTCACACGTTCTTCTATGGTGCCATTTCCTTCCGTCGTGAGCCATTGAGGACCATGTGCGCTGTCTTGTTCCGAAGCGCGCTTTTTCTTCTACAATTGTTACTTCCTTCCCAAACGCGCCGCCGTCGCGCCGTTCGTCCCCGACAAGCCATATCTGTCCTCCCATTCCTCCTTTACCTCTTCCTTCTTCTCGCCACTGCCGCTGTTGTCACGTCCGCTCTCTCCGCCACCCACACGTCCTCGCCTTCGCCGCCCTCTGTGGCAAAACATCGAGCTCCTTAGCGCAGCCTCGGGCTGCATGCGCGATGAGGAAAGCAGGCGAGGCGCCGCCGCTGCCGGAGAGGACCTCAGCCACTCGCTCGCTCGCGTCACAGAAGTGGTGGCGGTCCCTATACGACTCCCGGGGCAGTGCCTTTGCCCCCTTTCGCCATGTTCCACGTTGGGTCACGTGCCGAGTGCGCGGCTGCGGCGTCAGCGAATCTGGATGCGAAGGCGGTGGTGGCGGCGGCGGCGGCGCTGCTGGCGCTGGCGGCGGTGAAGGCAGACAGAGGATGACATGGTTTGGAGAGCCACGTCGAGGAAGGAGCCGACGACGACCGACAAGATTGAGATGGGGCCGCCAATAAAAGTGGAAATTGGAGAAATATGGCGAAAAGGGGAGAAACGAGGAAGGAAAGGAAATAATCTTGGAATCAAAACTGGACGTTCATTTGGGAAAAAAGAACAAAAACATAAAGTTGGAGATAATTCTGCTGGAAATATAGAGAAGAAACTTCATCTGAGGTAATTAAGATACCTAGCAATAATTAGCGTTGAAAAGTAATCGTCGTAACTTCTGACAAGAAGTAATTTCACTACAGCACTGGGTTTCTCAAAAATATTTCTATATGGTAGAATGTCATGAGAAAATTATTAGCTGCCGATGGAGTCTTGCGAAAAAAGTATTATAATTACACATATTCCCCCTTAATAATAGTTTGATTTCTAGGAGCAGCTGTTGTAAAAATTCGAAGTCCTATTTCCGATGAGTCATACTTTAGTAATATTCGACTGAATTATAAGAGCGGAAAAAATTGAAATAGTTTGTCGTATTATTAAAATGGAAGATTAAGTTAAATTTCAGATAACTTCAATTGAAGGGAATTAAAATCTGTGTGAAATACTTTAATTCTGTTTTTTAATGCAATTTTTTGTAAAAGTGTTGAATGGTCTATACATCTATTTGTTCAGCAGGGAAAGGCAAAGAAGTTTGAGTAAATACCTGACAAAAATGGAGAGCGATCCATTTGAGTAAATAATAATCTGAACTTTGACATTCATGGAAGCATATTGTTCTAGAGGAAACTCATTTTTAAAAACGCAATTATTCATAAAATCATTCAGTTACTGAGCAACTGAAAAAAATGCAAAATTCGTAACTTAGTTATTTAATGCATATTTGGATTACACCATAAGACTACATCTGGAATTCTATTACAATTTTGTGAATACCTGAATAACAAAAAAATAAAATATTACTCGTACAGAATCCATTCCTACATAATGCAGCTCATTCTTCTCAAGTAAATTCTATTCTTTCTAAGGATTTCTATCAATATTTTGCCCATTCTCCACTCTTTTCGTTTAAAATCCAACATGTGACGCCTGTTTTAATTTTTCTTTTATTCATTCAAAGACATCATTTCTCTACTGCTAACGAACTACTTCTTACAATGATGCTGAAATGACTTGCAACAGAAAGACAACGAAATAAAACTAACGGAACTTGAAGTCTTAAATTGTTTTTCATACCCCGAATTTGAAACATTCAAAATGGGATGAGCATCCCCAAATCCCTCTATAGCCTGGGATGGGATGTGGTATTGCAATCTTTAAATTAAAATACATTATATGGAGGACCACATGATTTCTTACAACTTGAAAAATACAACTAAGACAACATACAAAAAACTACGCCTAAATGTAGACCTTAAAAAGAAAAAAAAATAGAAATTTAGATAACAATCCGGAATTCAAATCTCACCATGGCATTATTATAGTTTATGGTTGACGATGAACTTAGCATTGTTTGAGTAAGTTATTATGAGAGTTCTCATTAATTTTGATTACTGGGTTAAACCACATGTAGACAGTCACCAGATCATCCGGACTTCTTTACTTGAGTTTAGTGTGATCCACGGTTAATGATGTATTGATGCCAGCCACATTGATGATCACATTTTAACATAGGAATGATTCAGAGTGAAACCACGTTAGTGGTTTGAACACGAGTTCCATTCGGCTTTCACAATATCGATGGATCGCTCGTGGTTTTAACATTTGTAATTACTTTGTTATATCGATTAGTTATATCGATTGCACTGGATATTTCATGAAGGTCTTTATACTTATGATACGGTTGTCTCAAGCCTCATGAAAGAAGGAGCGTGTTACGCTCAGTAGCATGTTTTCTCCAGTAATGAGGAAGCGCGTCTCTCGGCAGCTTGTCCAACAATAGCTATGGGGTTTACCCTGCCCTTTCACGGGAACATGTCCCGCCTAAGTATAATACGAATACATTGGAAATGGTAATATTAATTGCTATTTGCAGAAACAATAATTATTATCGTTTTGTAATTGGTTATTAATTATTTTTAGGAATCTTTTCGGGATTTTATATTTTGATCTCAGCACTCCTGTGAAAGTTCTAGGGAAATTCTGAGATGTGTTTTCTATTTCATTAGGAACTATAAAATGGTATATCGCTACGCGTTCCATGCGGTATAATTTTTGCGATTAATTTTCGAATTTATGTTTAAGAATTTGAACCCAATTTAACTTACGTCAAATACAACTATCAAATATCTTTCTATTTCGTCCATGGAGAGTCATCGAGGAGATACAATCACATTCTCATACACGAAACACTAAACTAGCTATACTTGAAGAAAGGGTTTATTTCTGAGTGCTATTCGGACATACTTCAAGAAATCTAGAAACTTTTCTTTTGCATGACTATATTTGCCCCATTAAGCAATCAGAGAGCAAAAATTAATTCACAATTTAATTTATTCTGTTCTTCACATAAATAATTTATGTATTCAAAATTGGATATTAGACTTCGTATGAATGTATTTAACGAAACGAGCGCCAAGGCTTGAAAAATTTTAAATAACCTCTAACGTAAAGATTCATCATTTTGAGCTACCAATAGCTTGCGTAATTTTCTACGCAGGAGGATGCAGACTTAACATACCGGTTTGCCTAGAAAAGAATTGTCTCCTTCTTACTAATGAACTCTAAGGTAGGAAGGTCAGAATAAAAATATTTCGAGAGAATGACTATTGTCATGCACGTACTGTATACAAGGTAATTGTAACAACACACATGTTGCGAATTTTGTCATAAGAAGCAACATAGATCAAGTGTCTAAAGGCTCAACACTTTTTTATGAAAATGAGTACATTTCTTAATAGCTGAGTTCCTGTGAATTATTTCCTGAAATCTCATAGATTTATTCAAAAATCGAAAAGAAGCCTTAAATCATCAAAAAATGCACTGAAATTTTATTCTATGTTTCCTCGCCAGATCAATTTCAAATATTCTTGTGTTCTGGTATCTAGTCCACTCGACTAAGGTGGACAATCGATATCTGCAGTTCGATACACGATCGACTGTGACGTCACGTACAAGCACGTGGCACATGGTGACGCAAAGCACGTTTCGACTACAGAGATTCATTGTTATTGACTCGCCCGACTCATCATCTGGTTCTCAAGAAGAAGACTTCTCCCCAAATCGTCTTCAACCAGGCACTACACATCTCTCGGCCTAATCACAATAAATCGACCCACGAGTCGATTTGATGGCCAAATCCCCCACGAGTTTGTCTGTCGCATGGTTTAAGCCACAAACCACAGTTCCTTCAACGTCAACCCAAATAATCAAATCAACAACAATCCACCGCAGTCTAGGTTGTAAAACGAGAAAATTTGGAGAATCACATAATAATTTCATCGCTGCAGCTCATCCAGATTTCACCAAGCGATCAGTTTTGTATCATTTGAATTCTTCCTTATTTTAATGGTTTAGTTTGCTAGTTGAAATTTCATGTTATTAAATTATTTTGTTATCACTTCGATCTCTCAACTTCCATCTCATCCACCTTCTTTTTTTTATCCTTCGAAACCCAAATGTACCTAAAGTCTTTCTTAATTTCTGAAAAAGAATTTCAATTATTTATTTTAAATTTTTCTGATTACTCACATCACGAATGATTGTGTAATTAAATTAGAGTTCCAACCACTGACAAAACTGAAATTTTTTATAGTATTACATATTTGTATACGATGAACCTCAGGAAATGGACCACTGCCCTTTTTCTAACCGAAGTAGTTCATTTCATTGCTGGGCACTACACGTAAACGTGGCGTTCCTATTATTCATTAATAACTGCTTCTAACCGAAACATCAAAATTGGCTTTTGAATGTATATTTGAACAATCTATATAGTGAATACTTCCATGAATAGTCGAAAAAAAAACACGTTCCCCAATATTATGAAATTCTTCTCATTACTATTTTAGTTATATTTGGTCTCCGTGATACGATAGTTCCAAAATTACTTGAGATAATGCTGTCTTACAAAACTACGTTCTAATATAATATCAAGGAATTGAAGTGTATTTAATTCTGTTCAACGAAGAATAATGGAATAACTAATGAGTATATTTTTATAGGGAATATAGCGTTACTGGAAAAATATGAAGAAATGGTCACTTAATCATATTATCTTTGTGGTATATTTATGAAACAACTGTATGCATATTAGGTCGTTATTATTTCTCAGTATACTGTTTTTAATCTTTTAATGTCACAAATACATTTTTGTCCGCAACTCGTTTACATATCGTACATTTCCTTCTATCCACCTGTTTGTATACCCTTGATTTCAGAACGTGTGTAGCAGATCTCTTTTGTCTCGTTACCGATTTCATCTCGTTAGCGAATCGAACCCCATACCGATTTCTGTGCAATGGTTGGAGCGGTGGCAGCAGCGGCGTCGAGGTCATAGCCACAGCGTAGCGTTGAAATATTAAATCCAAACAGGAAGTGATGAAACGCGGCGTCATCAGCGGAAGCGTGGCCACGGCGCTTTGACAAACGCGCGAATCACGTGACCGATTGTCATTTTTCATCCAACAGCATTTAGTGTAGCGTTACTATAAGACCGTCAGACAGCCTGTTACTTGTCGCTCGAGTTTCTATGACGTTGCCTCTATGTTCATCCAAAGGATAAAATGGGAGGTGGGTGGTAGGTCCAGTCTTCTTATGAATAGGTAGGGTAAGGTGTATGCCAGAAAATTGTCTTATTGAGGTGTCTCGTCATTATTCAATGTGAGATTGTTTAGCTTTCATCAGACTGGACAAAGGTTGCAAAGATTATAAATATGTGAACTTATTGAATGTGTCACTGTATGTGAATTAATATGATAGATAAAGTTTTCAATGAAAAGGAAAATACATTTTTTGTTTAACAAAAATACTAATATACATAAAATACTAATATTTCTTTAAACCATGGTAATCAAACCATTGAACGGCTAGTACTATATTATTGGCACATAATTAATATAAGTTGCAAGGAAATACCTTTACGAAGGTACAATAAATTATAGCATTTACCATATCATTATCAAATGATTTCTTTTAATCGCAGAAATATTTGAAGCTAAACGGTCTAAAATATTATTTATCATTCCCGAAAAAATTCTGTAATTTCAGTGTTCATTGTTCCGTTTCATTTCTCACCCAAACGTAGATACCCAAACTTACTCTAGAATACAAAATGATCTTCAAAAATGCTAGTTTTACACAAATTGAGCTGTTTTTTCTGCGTTGAATGATAAGCAAAACCTCTTTGGTTGCTGACTAATTCTATTTTTGATTATTCTTGTTAAAATTTACTGGAAAGAGGAGTAAACATGTAGCGACACGCTACGTAGTGACATTTACTAATAGTCACAAAAGCCAACTCTCACGAACTTGACTCCCATCATTACAAAGAGACCTGGTCGACTGTTGGAACCTAGCAACGGGACTTGTTGATTAAAAAAAATAGAATATCAGTCTTCTGCGCGCTTCACAACGAGTGACATCAGTCTACCGCTCTTCCTCACGGGAGTGGGTTCTCAACGCCCACGTACACTATCAACTTTTAAAATTAGTGCTTAGTTCAACTTGGTGTTAGAACTATTTACTCGCCGAATTATTATTCGAGCCAAGTGTCTTATCAGGAATTGTTTTAAACTCAATTTAACTGTTTCAATCATCACTAGGAGACCTATGACACAATGACTATGTTTATTATTTCATGTACCTTGTTATGTACGTTTCTCGTTCTCAGTCTGCACACATTAAATTACATGTGCCTTTTAAATTGAATCTACGTGTACATAATTTGTTATAGTGTATTTAGTTTTACCTTCCCTTATCTAATAATATTTTGTGAAGAATTCATACTCGAACACGCTTGCTACAGTTAAGTATTAATACCAATCAAGCACTCACAATGATGAAAAACTCCCCGACAAACCTACTTTATATACGTACGCAAATATTTGTTCTGAAATAATTGGAAGTCATAAATATAAAAGTGTCTAAGCGTAATAAACGACAAGGTATAGTAAGTTACCCAACAATATAAAAATCATAATTTGTCAAGAATTAGAGTGTGCCGTGGAGGGAATATGAAATGTTTACGTCTGAAAATCTCATATATTTGGGTAATGTTTCCTTCCATCTATGTGGTTGTTACTACTGTTACTTTCACTACCCACTGTATAGTTGACACTTCAGAATTGGAGCTCCATTACTGTAACATCACACCTCAAACCCTGGTGCGATGTTATTTTCTCTTTGGCAGAAGCGGGATCCACATAAATACCAAAATCCCTATGGTAGTTTTTGTCGCTGCCACCAGCTCGGTTTTCTGAGCAACCAAACCCACGTGTAATAACAATAAATAATGATTTATTACAAATTAACTATAAATCTGAATTTACAACAGAGACAAACTCCCAAAATCATTAATACATCGAATAATCTGTTATTACACAAATAATACTGTCAGAGAGCATTGTTTACACTTGGTTAAATTTAGTTGAAGACAACTAAATTGTAAAAACCCTCAGGTTATCTGATCCTCTGATAATATAAGTTGTTTTCCCCAACAACTAACTGATACTAGTTACGACCCTCGCACCTAGTAATGAGTTCTTTAAGTCTACCGCAGCAGCCTAACTTACTTAGCTCAGTCCCATTCCGTGCTGACGGATCTCTACGTTCCTTTGTAAAGCATCCTCGAGAAGCTTAACTCCTCCCAATATATACTGTACCAGACGTCACGTGATCAGCGAATAACCACGCCTTCGTCACTACCGTGCCAGCACTCTTTTTGTGTCACCCCTTTTGCTTCTCGGAATGCAGAGGCTGCGCCGTAGAGAACGAATCGCCATGAGCGTCACCTAGGCGCTTCGCAAACACCCTTTTCGTACTTCATTCATTTCTTCGTAGAATTCGTCTTTAATTTAGGTATTCCTGAATTCTAATGGGTCAACGTCACCGGATGCATTCTTAGAATACTCTTGTACGTACTTTCCTTACAAATGAAAGGTGTTCGTTCGAACAATACCTCCACACGGAAAACTCGTCGCACGTCCATCTTAGCGCTGACCGGTCACTTATTGTAATATTCTTAAATGCATCCGGCTTGGAAAATACAAAAAACTATTAATATATTACAAGTTGATGGCATATCCTGGCACCGACGTTACAATTACTAATCAATTCCGTGACGAAGAATAACGACGCACTTCGTCATGCCGTGCTCAATCAAACATCGCGCAGTGAGTGCGATTCGAATCTATTTAAATCGACGCATATCGACAATACTCTGAATGCGAGCAAACAAGGGTCTCGTTTCAGGTCGGCGCCGCTGCAGCATGGTGCAACGACATCTCACACGGAATATGAAATCGCGCGTGATTAGTTCTCCCTGAAACCGACAGACGCGCGACGGTGCATGCTAGGGATGGAGCCGCTTAATGGAGGGGATGTGGAGAGATACAGAGCAAGAGGATAAGTGGTGGCAGGTTACGGCTACTTTGTATATGTAAATTTAACCGAACCACTCTAGCTCTATAGAGAACAAAATGGGTATTATTCATTACATCGATTGAGAGCAATCAACAGTGTCAAATTTTATCTCGATTAAATTTAATGTTCGTAATAAACTCGACTCCTTTGTTCACAAATATTTTACACACACGCAAATTATAGAATTTGACTTATAATAAAATGTTTCACAATACGAAGGAAAATAATTAGGAACAATTATAAAAAAATTTCATTAATTTTTATAAAACACTTATATCTTTACCAGGATTTTGAGAACCGCTTAATGCACCGTGAGTAATTTACTTTTGTAATCATTAATACAACTTCGAGGAAATTATTTGTTGAAGAGTTCTGCTAAAATATTTTCGATAACACGCGTCTTGGACTCATGAGTTAGTGAATGAAATTTACTTTAAGGAATAAGCGAAAGACATATGCTGATCCACAATTGAACACAAGCATGTTCTATCCTAACTATCTCTTCACTTTGCAATATTCTGTGTGTGATTTTTTGTCATCATGACAATGGTGATAACACATTTAGAGAGTAATATTATTTGAAAAGAGAACTATAATACTTCCCATTTCTAAAGGTTTCAAAGAAAATTGTATTTTTATATTAGAGCATGCGCAATTCCACTTCTAGTGAACCAGTGTTGTATGGAAGACCATTTTTAAAAAATAATTTCATCGGGTTGTGTATTTCAAAGTAAATATTTTTTTTAAATTTCCAGCCTTTTAAAAGTATTCTACTTTGTTTCACTATTTTAATTTTTAGATATTCTTTCCGAAAATTTTTTAAACATTTCTTTCGCCGCTTCTCAAACACACCACTAAGTTAAAACAACGAAATACGTCGAGGACTGGCAAAATGTGCTCTTTTTTTCATTATCTTTAACAACAAATCAGTCAGCTATAATGTTTTTCTTCGGCGTATAATGATTGCGGGATAGAATGTTAAATTTTGATGAATCTATCTTGCATATTTTCTATTTCTTTTAATCTTTCTATTCAAGTAAAAGAAGAGTGTCCAGGACATATTCTGTTGAAATATGGAACGAGACGACGATAACTTCGTAGTGTGTTTGTCTCGTTTATACATATTCAGAAAACTGAAAATTCTCTTCTTGACCAGAAAAATATTTTTCGGGTAAAAAACGATTTTTCTCCTAGCAGCATAGACGCAGGAACGTGAGGCCAAATTTGTACTTACATGGGAAAAATCTGTATCATAACTAAAACCAGGTGAAAATAACACGAACCGAGAATCTTTCCCAATCTCTGGTATGTTGATTGCATCACCACCTATTCGCCGTCTACTAATATTCGCCATTTCGGAACCAGTAGTGTAACGCACATTTCTATGAATTGAGAGATTTTCAGGGTCTAATTAGATTTTTTCGATTTGACATACTTTACCTCGTTTGAGTTTAACATTTCTTATTTTAATTTTACCATTCAGTATATACTTTTTTCTGGATATATACTTAAATGCTGTACATAAGGGTTGTTGAGAAGATACGGTAAGTGGCGGGACTCATCTAGTTTAAACTGTTGACTGATATGGGGGAAATGTGGAAACGAATTTGAATTTGTTTGCACTAGTAAATGGAACTCTGCTGTCCGTTCGCTTTTTAGTTGTTTCACGGCCTGGAAATATAAACACTATTCAAACGGATATCGTACTTGACTCACCTGAATGAAACAACGAAATATCTTCTCGCGTTACGTCACATCAAAACTTCACTTCGCGCTCAGGAGTGCGTTTCTTCCAAATCATTTTCAGCGATGAAACAATTATTACAAAATGTATTTGTTACGAAATTAATACGAAGCGTGATAAATATAAACATGGTCAAAATAGGAATTCGTAAAATAATTATGAATAATGTTGTTTGGAATTTTGAGGAATTATTGAATATTACGTTGATACGCAATTGTTATTTATAAAATTAAAGTCTTATCATTCTTAGTCTCTGCAAATAAACGTGAGGATCTTAATGGTTCCATGCATGAGTCTTTCTGGATTTTGTTAACAAGACAGTAGCTTCCAAAGTGATTACAAAGTAACAAGTAAGTTAAAAATGTGGAATATACGTTGTCTAATAATCTTTGTTACAGACAATATATAATACAAATTTCATGTATTATAGAAATATTACAATTTTCAATAAAATTATTTCCTCAAATAAACGAAGATTTTAAATTAAACTTCAAGTATATTTTTCAAACCAATGGGATACCCTTTGAGCGATTCGTGCATTCTTGACAAAATAAGTTAAAAAAAAAAAGAATACCAATATAATTCCAGTTAATATAAGGGGTCATTCTCTTATTGTCACGAAATTTTAACACACTTTTTCACAGTATTTTGAACTGAAGAATAAGATGAACTAAATTTCAATGAATTTGGGGGTGTTCATATGCTACATTTACCACATTTTATCATGATTTATACTTCTTTCTTCAATGACTTATAAAAGAAAATTTATTCAGTAAATTATCACACATGTAATTCACTTATGAGTTGTCATAATTTTCATTCTCTTACATAAAGTTGGATGCGACGCTCGGTTAATTTTTTTCCCTGTAAGTTCGAATTAAAAATTGAACTTGTCTAAACAGGTCATTCAAATTAAGCATTTGCCCCCTCAGAACGCGTCTGTGTCCGAAAAAATGGCAATGAGAACTTTATTCGATGATGTTGTGGCAGGCAGTACCGTGAAATATTTCTCCAAGTCCAGTGAACGCACAACGATGTTCATCATCTCCGTAATGGGTTTGTTCAACGGGAACGCATCCCGCAACACGCTTGTGTAATGCGTGGTGCATGCCTAAAATAGTCCTTTACGAAACAAAAATTATGGCATCTTATTAACAGATAATTGTTTTATTCTAAATATTTTTAATTCAAAAAGTTTTTCAAGATTCATATGATAAATCTTATTTATTATACGCACGTATTCCGTTCAAATTAATATCTAATGAGTAATTGACGTAGTAATTTACATGAGTATATTGAATTAAACCTGTACCTTATATAAGAATATTTTAAAAAATGTAACAAAAACATCCATATAATGAGTTTACAACGTGTATGTATACCAGTCATTATATATCTGACTAACATTTTTCAAGACGTTAGATTTTTTTATTTTTATTTTCAAACGTTTTTGCCACTTTTTCGTGCTCTACGGAAACACTTGGGTAAATGCTACATGTAGTACTTACAAATAATTATAATTTGTTACATATTTGCACATAAAATCATTAATACTCATACGAGAAATATGGAATTTTACTTGACATATTTCAATTTCTTGACTGTTTAAATATCTCATTTATTTCTGATAGATATAAAAAATGTATAAGTTTTTTAATGGATGCCAGGAAGTTTGTACGTATCTTTACCGCGATAGTAATAGATTAATGTGTAATGCATTTTATACCTCTCCATTTTTATTCGTGTTGCATTCTCTCTACATGCTTCGCCTGCCGTTGGCTCGCCATGGTCCATTCGTGCAGACTCGGAATTCGAGGAATGCCTTCACGGCGGTCGCTTAAAAACGGTATTCATGGGGCGAATTTCCTTTAAGGAAAAGTGATAAGAAGGATTTTGTTTTCACAATCCGTACAACGGTTGTCATATACTTTATTATTCATTTTAATTATAGATTGCTGTTTAAATATATCAAAAAAAATTATTGTTTGTTCCCGTAAGATATTTTTTTTTTTAAATCGTTAATTAAAAGGTTTTGTGAAAACAGTAAGAATTTGTATCAATAATATAGCATGGAGTTCATAAAATGTGTATTGTGATATATAAATATTTGTATTAAAATTACTTTCGACCAAGAAAATGCGCTGGTCAAAATTTTCTCGCTTTTTAAAGAAAAGAGTTACTATTCATCATGGTCATATCCGAGAGAAAAAAATCAATAAAGCGCTGAAGTCAGTCTTACCACACTTAAAATATATCTTTGGAAACAAAGTTTAAACGTGAAATAGTGCCTAAAACGTGTTTTCCTGAACAATTTTGGACTAAACGTTTGCAGTAATTTTACTACATTTACTCTATTGCTTTTGGTTGTTGCTTTACTTATGTTTCTATTCAAATAATCAGAGCTTTTTAATGAGATGGTATTTACGAATTCACTAAATTCCCATTGTTTTAATTGAAATTTGTTTATTGTCCATTGTTCTTTCTCAATGTGGCTATAAGCTGTTATTACAATTCTGAGACGAAGTTTATTTTTATTTCACCACTTCTTATCATGGAGATTATTATATTAAAGTATTAATCCATCGACGTAATATCTTCACGGTATAGATCTGCCAACCATGCACTACGAATCATACGTTTCTAACAAACTTTCAACTTGTAAACTTATAAACCAAGTCCAATCTTCTTAAAACTTCCCATTCCATTCCAATATATTTTAGCATAATCCTAAATCTCATACCAACACACCGATTCCATATCGATCCACCAAACTACGACCAACTGCGAAACATTTTTATCGCACGCCTCAGCCGTAAAGAACTTGCGTGGATCTGTTGGCCGCAGTATAAAGTTGAGGTTACGCGATTAGTGATGACATCAGTTGCGCATGCGCCCCGTACCCTGCCTCCCTGCCTTCCTTCGTTCCTTCGGTCCCTCTTAGCGACGAGTGCATTAGACGAAGAGTATAAAAAGCGTATCCTTCATAAGAGTAATCGCAGCTGCACTTGCCTCTTCCATGCGTCTTTGGTGGAGGCTTGTGGAGAGCGTCAGGGAGAATTTTAAGATGGCTTCCTTAAAGTCGTAAAAAAGGAAAATAAACTGCGATTCATCGTCGTTTCATGACTCCATGGCTTAATTTTGTCGATTTATGAAGTCGCCGAGTCTGGTTAGGAAAGGAGATGTAGAAGCGATGGAGAGAAATTTCGGAATTAGGAGTGTGTTGAAAACGAATGGAACTCAAGCCTGCGTTATATTAATCAGATACCCTTTATAAGGCGAACACATGTGATCATTTTAATATCAATTCACCTGGAAAATTAATAATCCATTTCAAGTGAACTCAAAATAACATGATTTTTATTTATTTTAGCTCAAGGAATCTGACTTTCTTATTTAAGCATTCAAAATTTACTCAAGTTGTGCATTTTACATTTTAAAATTAATATGATAAAACAGGTTTTTTCGACAATAAATATAAAGTTTTAGAAGTTATTTATATTAACAAGTTTAGGGTAAGGTGAGTGACACGGGGACCCTAAAATATTGACCAAGAAACAGCGTAGATTTAATGACACAAATTAGAATTTTTTGTTAGAAAATAATCGAAATTTCGCTTCCTTAATCGTCTAATTAAACAAAACACAAAAAATAGAGTTATTCTTTTAATATAAATATTTAAAAAGTTCGAAATTCCCATCTTGCCCCACCCGAAGGATAAGAGGGGTAACCGCCGGGGTAAGTTGGGAAACGACACGCTTAATCGTCTCTATCTTCACAAACTGGACGAATGAGGATAGCCTCGTCGTCATTGTCTTCTACTCAGGCACAGCCACTGTGTGCTCACTTATCACACATTTGACATCCTTCATTAAACTCAAAATTCAAACCCTGACTGTAAGAACAGTCTGTATCCTCCTCTGTCTCACTTTTCGATTCTTTAACTACTTTTTTGGTTTTTTCTTTTCGTGTTTTTAATTATTTTCTAGAGTAAAATATGGAAAAAATAGTCATTAAATTTAGAGAGTGATCCAGATACCGCATCTTTGTATCCCATCTTTCTCCAAACAACCTTTTATCAAATAATAATTTTACTTTGACATTATCAAACGAAAGCTACCATAATTATGAATTGAATTTAGTGCAATTGCATAAATTTGCTGTAAAATAAACGTTTTTAAGAAATAAAGTGCTTTCAAATCTTTAACATAATATATTTAATACACTCACACTTATTATATACCGAAAAATTAAATCAAACGTTAAAGAAACAAATAAGATCAAAATGAGCACGCGCTCCATCAC
Source organism: Laupala kohalensis (assembly GCA_002313205.1). NCBI lineage: Eukaryota > Metazoa > Arthropoda > Insecta > Orthoptera > Trigonidiidae > Laupala > Laupala kohalensis. The sequence continues at coordinate 2,592,168 of NNCF01127001.1, forward strand.
TTGTGCATCATCTTAATAACAACATCAGAACGTTTTGCTTGGGTTCCCATCTTACCTCATCACATCGTATTACCTTAGCTTCCCCTATTGAAGTCATAACTAATTTACTATATCCATTATTTCCTCGAATTACGTTCAATTATAGTACATACGTAGATTATTAACATTACGTTATTTTTCCAGATCGATTTTCATATGGATATAAATATATATAATTTAATTTTTCCCTATTTTTTGCGGTGTTGTTTATGCATTATTTTAAGAAACATCTTTATGAGTACTGTAACGACCCTTGGTGTAGTTAGGACACTCTCCTTCTACCTTTGGTGAGATTGGTCGAGATCCAGGATGATTCAAGTAGAATTTGCAGTGCTGGAAAAAGTGGTACTGCGACAGGTTTTCTTGGGGTACGCTCGTTACCACAATCATCCTCCACATCATTCTCGCCTATTACGAATATTTAAACATCATTCCACACTCATTGCCATCTCGTTTCTGTAAACCCACTTATAGAGTGCGTGGGCAAAACAGGTGATAGAACACTACCTGTGCAGTCTCCCAAATAAAACACCCAACGATACAATACGTGAGTATTGAAGCAAACTAATTAGTCAGACATAAAATTTTGAAAGCATATATTGAAGTATGTTTGTAACTTGATTAAGGAAGGTATAATTTGTAATAACGATATAAGTGTGTTACGTCTAGTGTGAAATATCATTTTTTAAATATATATTTTTTTAAATATTCATTAACGTTTTCTCTTACTGATCAGTTAAAAAAAAAGATGTTTCAGTGGTGTGGATCCGATTATCTTAGTTTCATCTATGTGAGAATAAACGCATTTTTTGATAATTGCTGCAATAGACTCAAGCGGGAGTGTGCTATATCATCTATCCGCGCTCGCCTTGGTTAGAAGCAATGGACGTAGTGTGGGGCTAGGGACTTGGAATCGGCGATGGGGTTCGCTAATGCCCCCTTGCGGCCGGAGCGTAAATCATGGCGAGAGCGGGTGAGCAATCGATAGATCGGCGCCTCGGGGATAGGCACCCACTCGACTTAACTCTGAAGTCGCCAACGATGGAATGCAGGTCTCCTTATACAACGCATAACCTCAACATGTTTCAAGCTCGAGGTGGTTGTGACAGAAGGGCATGGATGTATCAGACTACGCCAAGGGAGTGTATTGCCTACCCTTATGCTTAATGTGAATTGGATGCGGCATATTTTGCCCAAATTTCCGTTTTAGCCAGGAACGGGAAAGATTGATGACTATCAAGGAATGGAGGATTTCCAACAATTGGCGCAATTTTGTCCTTGTGTAATTTCTAATGTCTTATTATGTTCTATATTTATATCAACTTTTAAATAAAACGATAATTTCATCCTCACCATTAATTTTACGAAATTTTATGTTCCAACCACTAGTTTAACGTAAGTCTAACAATAGTAAAAGTAGTTTTACATAATGTGCTTATCTTACAACTATTATGGTGACATTAAATTTGTCTATAATTCTCTGGACGTACTCCGGAACACGTTTCAATCCACATCAATCCCTAGCACCAAATTGAAAATAAATATTATTCTTCGAGTGTGTTGCTAGATGTCGAGGACTGACATTTTTCCTAATCTTTAAAACATTTTATCTGAAAAAAAAAATACGAATCAAATAATATACTTGGGAATGACAATTACTCTTTACAACACGCAGCTCTGCTTAATTTATAGCATTGTTGAATTTCTCTCTTCTACATCCAAACTGTAATTTGATTAGGTTTATAAACATATAGAAATATTCAGAAAATATATGAGATTTTCTTGAAAACTTCATAGATTTTTATGTGAATAATGTGATAAATAAACACTATATTTGATTATAGTATTATTTTATTAGAGTATTCTTGTTTTCCTAGTATCATTATGTAATTACTCTATTTTGAAGCTCACTATTTTACTTGCTCACTTCTGATTAAATACAAATATTGTACAATCGTCAACACATATACATTGTGCCATTGTAGTCTCTTTCTCTCTCTCTCTCTCTCGTCTCTCGTCCAATTATTGATTCTAATTTTATTCACTACTAATAGCCACATTATTGAAACTGAGAATAATGGGACGTTGCTAATACAAATTGTCTGGAGTAAAATGTTGGAATATTGGAGTAAGAAAGTACATAATTCACATTCGAAAATATAACCGTGTTAATATTAAAAGACAACAATATTTCGAAATGATTTCCACATTTTAAAATGTTCTCTTTTCTTCTCAGTGATGCATGTTCTTACCTTTATAGTACTCAAAATAAAGTAGTTGCTTTAAAACAATCGTTTCTTTGCTGAATGATACCTTAGAGTCCTTGATCGAAATTGATAGGATGAACCCTTGCTTGCTTCAGAGTGAATTAGTTTAATGTCCTCCACGTGGTCACACGCCGTTTGTAACTGCACTATACTTTCCAATTAATTGACAATGAATGCATTTACAAATTTATTAATTATTATTTCTTTGCGCATTTTAAAACCTATTCTATATTAAATTTCGTTCCAATTCATAAGGTTCGTTTTGAAACTCACCATAAAATGATGTAACGTCAACAAACTATATTGGGCAAATTCTCGCAATTCATTACTAATCTCATATAATTTCTATTTGCACGCAAAAGTGGAAATTATTTCCTAAAACATTTTTATTTGAAATGCAAACACAGTTGTAAGCGGGAATATAATTGAACGGATTCACCTGTTTACGAAAAGCAAACGAGGGATTAGTTTAGAATTTGAAGCAGGTGTAAGTACTCCAAACATTGTTAAACAGTACCAGAAAATTGAAAATTGATCACAACCTCTGAGCTAATATTGTTTGAGTGCTATTTCCCGAATGTTTCAAAAAAATAAACATTGATTTTTAACTTTCTTACGCTGAATTGTAATAAAAATTCACCTGAACTTACCCTACAAACTGTAAAAAGAAACATTCTAAAGCATAATTAAATCGTAGAAACAAAGTTTAATGGCCATATTTTTAAAAGAAATTAGATTAACTGTTTCCTGAGTAATCCGAAAATATGCTGCAGAACAAGTCGGCATAATTTTTGCGACGTCTGAATGCGGACATGGACGAGATCAAAGTGGGAAGGAGTCTTTTGACAGAGTTTTAATAACGCGAACTTTAATTGCTGAAGGCCGCAAGACAGAAAGAAATGGGGAAAAGAATATTGAAGTTGAAAGAGAGACTAAAGTTGCTAATGTACATCCATAAGGAAGACATTCTAAGACGGTTTCGGAAAGGAAAATAAGAGTCTTTGTGTAAGAGTAGATATCCTTGAGTGAAAGGATCACTGGAATGTATTTCAAGAATGAAAATGCATTTTACAATTAGGTAGTATTCATTCTTTTTTAATATGAATACTATTCCAGAATGATATTTGTTTACTTGATTTTAAATTCACAGATTTTCTTCTTACAAGAGTTACTTTATGTAAAAATTGTTGACACGTTAAAATATTAATTTTTACGATTATTTTCTTATGAAATACTTATTCATAAACAATTTCTTTTTTTATTTAGCTTCTGAAAGAATACGAGCATCAAGGAAGATAAATAGAATATAAATTTTCAGAAATCATTAATTTATGTAAACATGAAAGAAATAAAACGAGTAAAACATAAATGAAAGATAGAAATAAAATTTAAATTCATCCGTGACAAAAGTTTCTAAAAAACGAAAATAATTTAAAATATCTTTGAAAATACGGTGTGAAAAATGAAATTTATAGTAATATTATTCCTCTCAAAATTTAAATTGTGTTGCTAGTTTTCCTGAAACAATTGCATTGTATAAAACTTACATTAAAAATAAATGCTGTTTACGAATAAAATAAAATAAATACTGTTACTTTCGGTAATGGAAAATATCAATAGGTGGGATCTCGAATCAAGTACAACGAGGTCTTTTGCCGGTAATCTGCCCAACAGACTTAACACGGCACACGTGGATATTCATGCATCGGGTACGTACCATTTTTGAATAGCGTACAATTATCCCCATATAGCAACTCTATCGCAATTTTTACCTTCTCGAAAAATGCACCTCAACCTCAACAAATACTATAAATTCGTTCTTTTAAAGGAAATGTGGAATTATTGAGGAGAGTATTTAAATACTGACCAATGTCTTATTTCATATGACGTGCTAGAGGACACTATCCAACTTAGAAATAACAGAAACATTTGTCGATGCCGGAAAAGAATATTTTATGAAGTTGTCTTGCATTCAAATCAAAATTCCATAATATCTATTATCGACGAAATTATAATAACAATTACTTTATAACAGTAAACTTAATGGTGAATTTAAACAATTAAATTATCAACTCATTAATCTATCTGATGAAACAATTTTCTTTTCAATCAAAAGTGATAAAAAATTTGTTTCGTTTCTAATATTTTGGAATATTCATACCAAGACTTTAGAACAAACTCCAGAAAAACTTTAGAGGCAAAACCCCATGTAATTGGGATAAAAACTCAAGTATTATTCATTTGACACCTCTTATTACTACAAGCTTGTATTAAAGTCTCTTCCTTGTTTTAATTCGTGTCCGCGCAGTACGTTTTTGGAATCAAAAATTTAATACTAGGAAGCTTTGTGGATCTTGTACTCCCCGTGCAAATCCCTACTCTCCATGGACGTATAAACGACCCGAGAAACAAAATTTGCCTTGCACAGATAATTCCAAGCTTGCGAGAAAGTACCGAGAGTGCGCCACAATATTCGCAAAGACATTCCATAAATATTTAAGAGCTTCCGGCACAGAAAAGACTTCAATAATTCAGACTCTTCTTGAGGTCGCTTAGACCGAAGATGGCACCTAACATTGACTGCCCTACTTGAGAGAAATATCCAGGAATTAATTCCTTTTTTGTTTTACATGTGCAAACTTTTCGTGCGCAGTAACGAGCCTTGCCGCTTCTCCATTTTTTGGTAAAATATTTCCGCATTAAAATAAGTGCTCGGGAATGAGATAAAGGTGTAAAAAAAGCTTTAATTTCCTCTTGTGTGCTATATTAATATTTAATTAATGTCGTCTGTTTATGCGTCATATTACAGGATAATGCTTCCCTTAAACACCGTTTAGTCATAAAGGAGGAAGGAGACGCTCTCAGGCTTTATGGGTTACCGGCAGAGGAGGGTGGGTGCAGTTTTCTTATAAATTGAAAATAAGGCCCAGCAGATTGTCGGTGTAATGCCTTAGAAGAGGAGGACTTGGGAAGGATGAGGGAAATGAGAGCAGGGGAAGGTCATTAAGAAAATGGAAGGTCTGAGAGGTTGGGACTGCGAGTTGAATCACGTCTAAGACACGCTTGGTGCAACCTCCGAAAACAGTTAACCAAAGGGAGCGTTTTCGTCTATTACGCGAAATATTTACAATTTGATTGTGTTACTTTTTGTTGAGAGCTGAATATTATTTGTTAAACTTGCTTAGTATAAAATAAAGATATGAGAACGTATACGGAAGTTAGGTGCAACGTGACTAAATGTGAGGAAATCATAATAAATTTTCGTTTCCTTTATTTAGTTTTTTTCCTTCATTAGTTCTTTTTTTCTTTATACCTAATTTAATGACATATTCCAAATATTTGAATAATCTAATATCGTAAACAAATAACAATTGTTACGCTTCCTAGCGTACACGTTACGTTGATGATGCTATCCGTGTAACACAATTGAAACAACTAGTGTAATCGATGCGTTTTGCATAGCGTAACTTCGACTCAAATCATACTAAAAATTGTATACGCACTCAAACTACCTCTATTCAAGCATACGCAAGTACGTTGTACTGTGAGTACACTAACACCATCTCATAAGGCACACGCACCCAACAAACCTCTCGCATTCCCTCTCAGATATCAACATAACCTCAAATCTAGACCATAATCCTCCATGAGCTCTCTCACAAGCGTACGTACCACTAACACTATACATAAACAGAGGCGTTGTAACGCACTACGCTTGGAGCGTACATGAGCAGAAGTAACTTGCATGTGAATAGCGTATACGATAGCTCGAGGAAAGCTATAGGAAAGCTATGGAGAGCACTCGAAGTGCTCGGGCCTACACAACAAACCTGTCTGTTGCTTATTTCTTTGTTGATCGAACAGTCAATTATTGGCATCGTCTACTGCCAGGTGCAAATTGCGACGGACCGGGACTCGAACCCGAGGTCTGAGTTGGCCACAGTGAGCTGCCACTACACCACCCGTCTCGACATCCAAAGCTCGTAAACTGTTCCACCTGGCTTGATCCGGTGAACCTTTCCTATACGCCATACAGGGGACATAACGCAGCGGGTAGGGCAGTGGCTGCACACCTGTGTCCAAATCAGAAATCACGGGTTCGAGTATAGGTCCATCACAATATTCACATGGCTGTATACAATGCAAATTTCCCTCCGCGAGTAGGTACTCCGAAGTTGAAAATTCATAGTCAATCATTAGTTCTGATCATATCAACGTGTGATTATTATCTCACCCGAGTACCCATTCGTCCCTTTTATTGTACCAAATCAAGTGGCGAGAGCTGAGTCAGTGTAGTCGTTCAACATGTGGTTCTCCGTTCATGGTCATTATGCGACCTCCATATTTCTTAAATACACTGTTCAATGGAAAATCAGTATAATCGGTTATACCAGACGAGAAATTTATTTCATTTGTGTAGGTATTATGGAAAATATCAGTTCTATGTCAAAACATACAAGAAAAGAGCATTGAACAGACGTTAGTATGAAACTGATGTACAGAAGTAAGCGACTAACTTGAATGAATGAATGATGAACGAAAAGGTCCAACAGTCAGTCGCTGAGGAAAAATGCCGCCTATGTTTCGTCAGATATGTTTACATTTAGAAACGTTTTAGACTCGATACGCGGGTTTTAATCTATCGTATTAATTAATTTATAAGTATCAAATTACAGTGAACAATCTCAAAGTATTTGAAATGGAAATACAATAAGTTAAATGGCTATAGAAATCAAGAATTGAGATTTCACATAGTTACTCTGAATACAATACTATAAAATGCGTCATTTAAACCCCCTAAATCATTTTCACAAATCTAGGTTAAATCTATGAGTCTGAATGAATATCATTGCAGACTCAAAAATGAATAGAACGTTTGGGATACTTCATGAGTGCCCTTGAGTAAACCTAGATCCACATCACGGTGGCTACCGTTTTTAAAAATACGTTATACTTCCTTGAAAGTGGGATATCGACTTAGATTTAGATAAAAGAGTATTTTTAATAAAAAATGGAAAAGTTGAAGTACTTGGAAACGTTCTTCCTCGTAGTTTACCAAAGTTCGATAAAAGAATTGCTCAATGTAAGGAATTTTATAATTTTATATTTATTATAATATTTTGTTTTGTATATTTATCGTAGGAAACTTCCTTTTCACATAATAGAAGAGGAGATATTTTACTTTGCATCTCAGATAATCTGTCATACGTAGCTACTCCATGTCCTCCTTGTCATATCTTAATCATGGAAACGTCTCTATCACATAATGGATGTGACAGCGAACACAATTGTCTCACAATTGGATCACGTGATACTTAGTGCGTTGATTCAGTGCTAGAGAGGTTTCCCTGGTTCGGGTTAACATTCATATCTTTACTACTCGCCTCAATCTCTCTCTAATTACAGTTTACTTAGCATTACCATAGACGTTCAAACAACCATAGTCTTGTAAATTTATCATGGAAACATTTTTCTAAGAAATATAACTGCTATGTATCATTAACAACAAGACATAGCAATCGAGTTTCCCGTGTCATTTTTTGTGTAAAATATTTGTCAATACACATAATAATGAAATGCAATGAAGTAAGGAAAAGTATTAACAATTAAACACATTTGTTGCTGTTAAAAGAAGTAATTTACCAAAATACACAAATTTTATTATATCTATGACATGTTATTTTACTGTACGTTTTTTTATTTTGTTTTGTTGATTGACTACGCTCGTTCGGGTTTTATTCCAGAGACGCTATGCCAAATTTCGTTTTTACTCAGTGATTTTAACTTAGTGAGTTGCTATTATATAAAACAATATCTTCTATATTAAAAAATATATTTTTAAACCTTATACGTGCAGTTTTTAACACTTTTATTGTTCTTTTTTACTAGCAGTACACCTTGTTTCCAAGTTTGAATGCTGTACACTTTAATGTCCTTATACGAGTTCCAGATTATCGGTGTGCACGTTCACGCAAAGAAAATGTATGAACATATTCAAGTAGTTACATTCTCAACATAAAGAATTATAAAGTTCTCATATGGAAGGAAATTACGTTAACGTCCTACATTTGTATCAACCTCACAGTAAATTTGTGAGGAATACAAACATTTTTCTTTTATTACTTTAATGATTAATTCATAGTTTCGTTAAAACTGAATCAACATAAAGAAAGAAAACCTAAATACGTGAATAGCTGCTCACTTAATAACGAAATGGGAAGTGTTTAATTATGCGCAGAACCTTCAACACCTCTTCATCTTATGGACACTTTCGTGACCGCACCCTTTTCGTGCATTCAGTTGCTTCGATTTTCCTGCAGGAGGGAACCGCCCTTCTTAAGGAGCACGATTTCTGTGGTCATTGGCATTTTATAATTGCTTCAAATGTTTGACTTGTCTCTGAAAAGTAATGTAAATTTTATCTATTCGTATCTATGAATTGTTGTTCGGATTATTTTCTCACCTTTGATGTTTGAATAAGGAAAAGAGTAAAGCGTCAGTGTATTAAGCATAGCTTACATTGCAGTTCATACTGATCCGCTGTAGAGGTCATAACCAAGTGAAACACCACAATAAAATCCACTGCTGGCGTATTCTACTACTTCTCCTAACCGCTCTGAAAGACGGTTTAACCACGTGAAGAACCTCTATCTCCGGTTAACCTTACGAGCGCACGAAACGAGTGTTTTAATGTTCGAATGAAAAACATCACGATCGTTGCCTGCTCTTCCACGGAGGCAGGATATGAGCTGACTGTGACTTGTAGAGCGGGAGTAGTGCTTGTAAGCGTTTATGTAAGGGCTACAAAATCGTGAAATTATTTCATCGCATCGTTTGTGATAAAGAGAGAAGTGAGAAAGAGTGGTAAGAGCATGAATGGCGAAGAAAAAGAAGAGCTAGACACTCTCAAAGGGATTACCTTCTGACGGTTGTTTACTCTGAAATTTTTACAGTACTACCAACCATGTGTCAAGTTATTGTAAAATTCAATGCTGTAGAATGGAAGAGATAATAACATTTTACAACAAAATAATACTATAACATCTATTTATTAACATGTTCATTCGTGGACCTTTGTTTCAAACAAATGTATCAGATATAGTTGTGAATCTTTCTTTCGTTAAACAACAATTCTTTGTTGTGACGTCGTTATATTTAAATATTTACTTGTAAGTTCCCATATTTCATGATTTTACATTCATTATATTACCAACCATATGCGACATTGTGAATTCTTTTGCGATGGAGAAATCATCTTCATTAATCAGCATTGTCATCAGTAAAAGTGATTAACAAATTTATAAATAGCCGTTAACAAAAAGAACACATTCCTCCACAATTGTCATTTATTGTTCTCATGTCGTGAGATGGAATTTATATAACACTTCAATGTTTGTCAACCTACTATTGTGTTACAAAGAACTAGAAAACCTCTGTGTAGTTATACGAGAAATTACTATCAGAAATGAAACATCTATAAATTTATAAATTTAAAATCAGAATTAAAATAAAATCCAGTACAGTTATGAGAACAGATGCGATGTTTATTAAAAAAATACTACTTATTAATAAAATCAAAATATTCCCATTTCTCAAGAATTGTTTTTAAATATCCTATAAATATATGTCTTATAATATTAACTTAAATTTCTTTGATAATTTTGAACTGAGATCTCATTAATTAATAAACTGCAATTTGCTCTCGACTGAATATATGACAATAATTTTTCTAAAAAAAATAAGAAAATAATGACATCTGGAACTGATTAGAATTTGAATGGAGAGTTACCACTCTAAAAGAAGAGAAGGGAAAGATAATTTAGAAATAAAAGAGTAGGACCATACTTTGACAACATTTCAAATTCGTTTATTAATGGTCGCTTTTTAACACTACAGATCGTTAACTAATTACAGGAATTCTTACTGTTATATGATTGAATCAATTGTTACATTGTATAGAGACAAATCTCAACAACAAACACAGTAACATTACTGACATTTTTCAAAAGAAAAAACCAATTAAAACAGTGGAACAACAGGGGCCAACTCACTTGCTGTGCACACGTTTTTTTAAATAATTGGGTTTTTGTAAGCAAAGACAAAAATGTTTTTGCTTTTCACGCATGTAAGAATCAAATGGCAATCGTAAAATTGCAAATATTTAAAATCAGAATTAGATGATTGGTGGTATAACTTTAGTTATTGTCACTATGAGATCGTGTAAGAATAGAAGAATCATGGGATGGGTTAGTGAGGTTCACATTATTTTATTTTATTCAATTGATGCCCATTTGATAATCATTAAAGTCATGATGAAGCATTGAAATATACTAATATCGATCTAGGTGCAACAACTGTCGTTGGTAATTGGCTTATACCAATTTTTATGACCTCTTGATTTCGTTTAAATTAGTACAAATCAAACGGTATTTGAAAAACAGTGCTGACAAATGTCAGAATAACTCTTTGATTTATTCTTTACCATTGTGAAAAATTGAGACTGATAATAAAAATATGATGTAGTACTGTAGAATCCCTTTAATCTTGCACATTCAATACCTGAACCGTACAGGATTGGAAATTTTTCCGGTCGATAGATGATTTTTTTTTTCTTCTGAAAACGAGATTTAATAATACGTGAACGTTTGTAATACATACATACAAATATTTATCACTACATCCTTATATTAACATAGTTTAGTCTCAAAGAACATTGAGCGGAAAAACGTCCACAACAAGTTGATCTCTTTAAATCATCAACACCGCGATATTAGTGTTAAGGCACTTCCAAAAGAAGCCAAAATGCGTGGTGACTAACTCAAAAAAGACCACAAAACAAAATTCGCGTTGTGGAAATTATAAAAACCATAACGCGTTCGGAATTCTGGCAGATTCAACCACTATACGTCGGACAGGTTGTAACTTGTCAACGGAAGCATAACAAACACCAGAAGTTCATTCTTGACTGCCATTCCTGAGAGTGAACATCTGTCCGGTAATCATGGCTAGTAAATGGACATAATTTATGATAAATTTAATTGAAGACTGATCGCAGTCTTATAATCAGTGACGAAAGTTACTGAACGTTACTTCAAGTAACAAAACAGGCTTAGCTTCTTCAAAAATGCAAAAACAATTATCTTCAATCGTCATCTTATAGGATATATCTTAAAAATTGGTGACACTGAAAAATTGGTTGAAAATGGATCAGACAGCAACTTTACTGCAGATTTTTATGTCTTCGTCTTCAGTATATTAAGCACCTTATGCATGGTACATGTAGTTTTACTCTTACTACTTTTAAGCAAAAGACGAAAAAAAAACGTATTTTATCGTATATTTAGTTTCAAGTAATATTTTAATGTATGACAATTAAATTTCCAAGATAATTTGTAGGGCTAGTGAAGTTCGGAATATTTTTTAAAACAAATTAGTGAAAAATATCGAGACTAGCATCCATCTTACCAACCACTGTATGTCGTATCACCACTAATATTGGTGTGTCAGCTAGCGTTGTACATATATAGCATTGAAATACAAAAAAAATAATGTTTTAACAGTGGAGATAAAGGTTACGAATTTTGTGAAAGATCCAGAGGGAGGCATGGATGTTATTTTAAATTGGTCATTAACGCAGATGTCGGATCGTAGAACCTTCTGGATAGTAGAATAACGGATTAAAGAGGTTTTACAGTACGTAGGTTTGTTAGCAAATCCCTAGTGTTGTTTCTCCCCAGCATCCCATCATCTCGTGACACTGTTCCACCACTCCGCACACCGGCGGCAGGCGACGAAGGCGTCTGCTTCAGCTCAGACGTCGTCGAGCAAGTTACGACTCGAGCGCACCGTCCGCATCGGATCACAGAGCTCAAGCGCCGGCTTTACGTCTGGCGCCAACCACTCCTCACCCCCCACCCCCCAAACCCGTTGCGCCTCACCCCTAGACGACGCGAGGGCCCCGTGATTAGTCGCCAAGCACGCTGCTTCCACGCCGCGTCTCCACCAGGAGCTGCTGGACATTTAACTCAATCAAGGGGTCATAAAGTCTGTTGCATCCCTCTGCAAAGCGACCGCACCCCGTGTCACTCTAACCTCTTTCTCTTTCCGCCTTAGAAACAAAGAGCGCACAAAAGGACTTCACTCAAAAAAAACGCTCGCAAAAAGACATCAAGAGAAGTCTTTAGTTGGGTAGGAGAGGAGGGGATGCACCCCTAACACAGTAAAAGGTCAAAACGAAATGATAATAGCGGTGAATATAACATTACCGTAATTATTACGTTATGACTTATGACAAAAATTATAGATAATAATGGAAATTGAAACTAAAAAAGTGAGTATTACCAGTATTCATCGATGGTGGTGGTCGTAATATATTCGCTTCCACGATCCCGCTTAGCAATAGAGCGTGGGTTCAAACCCCGCTCGTTCGATCTAGGTGAGGTTTCCAGCTGAGGTTTCCTTAACCTACTCCAGACAAATGTCGGTTTCATACCATAAGTTCCCCGGCGAAACAATAACTCTCAATTCCCTTTCCCAAGTCTACCAATTAGGTGAAAGATCAGGTTCCATGGCATATAAAATAAATAAACAAATACATAAAAATCAGTATACGAAAAGAATATGAGAGTCAAGGATTAGAATCATTTTACGAATGAAACTGGCCATCATTATAATTTTTGCTAAAAAATACTACAGAGTTTTTCGTATATTTTATTCCATGTTCGGGTGAGCTAAAATGGTCTCAAGAGAAAAACAACGAAAGAACAGAGGATGGAGAAAGGAGCTGGGTTGCTAAACGAGAAACACCCAGTACAAAAGCAGTGTAAGAGAATTACAGACAAAAGGTTTGCACTCCTGTTCTTAGGTTTTTTGTCCTTTTGTTTCCAAGTTTAGTCAAGAGGAAAGATTAAGCATTCAGTACTAGTCTCTTGAAGCATTGTGTTAATTAAGAGTGTCATGTGGCTTCAAGGAATGCAGAGAGTTGAAGAGAGGATAGTTTAAGACTGAGGTAGTTTTCATTTGCAGTGAGCATAATTAAGTTCATTACTACTACACGCCACTCAAGTGAGAAAATAAATGTTATATGTCAGTCTAAAACTCGACAGTTAACATACAGTGTATATGAAATGATAAATTCCGAAACACTAAGGATATAATATAAATAAGAAGAAAAATGTTAATATTACTGAACTGCGTATTGTATAGCGTCTAAACATTTTTTTTTTCTGAATGATGTGGTTAGTACACCGATTCTCCTTTACTTCTTTAATCTGAAATCTCTCATGTATTGCATATTTGTCATGTAACAGGAACTTCAAATTTTGTTTGGATTAACCACTGTGAAATGAATCTAGTTTAATATTGTAATGTAGCGTAACCAAAATCAGTTCAAACCTTTAAGTAGCACTTTGATAATGCAGTTAACGTATAAGGGTTTCCGTACTGTCCGCGTTGTTTTTTTGTTGTTGTTTTTTGTAATGAGCTTCGAGAAAAAATTATCTGTGCAACCACGTGCTTTCTACAGTCATATATTTTATATACTCTTACTTTCCTAATTTACCTTATGTAGATCAAATAATGAAAAATACGAACATGACGTGTAATTTTGTTTTATTTTAGACATAAAATCATTGCTAATATAATGCAGTATTTGTTGAATCGTCCATGTGATATACGTAAGTAAGTCAATAAATAAGTCACAAAACTGGGTAGAGGCAGTAATAATGAAAGTGACTTCCTGACATTTATTTCACTTTTCGACATAATCGCCCTGTATATTCAGACTGCGTGTCAACGAGATGTCAGTGCAGTCTATACGACGAGCATATCTATGCTGGCAAAGGTGCGCACGTAGTTTAAAACTGCGTGAGGGAAACTGACGTTCGCTTTCGTATTGTATAATGGAGCATGTGATATATCTTTCTAGGACGATGAATTGTTGAAGATCTTTCTTTTTCTCTTTGGTCTTCGTAAAGAAAACTCTTTGGACTTGACTTAGCAGCGCATTTGATGCCACAGCGAGAAAGTCGAAAGTCGGCTTCTGTTTGTGAGACGTGATGTACCAAAGGAAAAGACTTAATTAAATCACTTGTTCCTCGTTCGTTACCAGAGTTCTCCATCTATGTCTCATTGTATATTGAGTTAATACTTGAACTCGCATCTAATTAATATCAAAATTACTTGTTACTACTGAACTTGTCGTATATGATTTTCACTTACAGCGTGAGAGAATTTCAATTAAAGAATTTTCTCCACTCATTAATATCACTATTACGAATTAAATGAGTTAAATAACTATTTTATTTCTGTATTTTTTTGATGTATTAATAATTAAAATAAAATGAAAATATGTCTTTAAAATGTTTATTTTCGTGAAAATTTTTTTCCTATTATGTTCAGTGGTTTTGATGTTCAAAAGCTCAAAAGCAAGTGCATAATTCCATCACCGAATTGAAACAATGAAAATGTATTTAGTTAAACAGTAAAAAGATGAAAAAGATTTGAACCCAAGATAGCAAAAATCTCTTTAAATCAACTTTAACAAAGGATAGCACAAATCATTGTGGTTAATGATCTCTTACATTCAAAACGACAGTTTGGTCAATGACACATGAAGATTGCTAATATTTAACTGAACTACTATTTCGGACTAATATCAATCATCAGTTTGATACAGATGCTATCGCTTTACAGTCTAACGGGTCACAGCTACTAGACCTTGCCGCAAGACATACTGGTGCAGCATATGGAGGAAGTACGGTCGGACGATGTGGTTCCAGCATGATGGCGCGCCAGCCCACCTTTCAAGCGACGTCCGTCAATACCTTCACCAAACATTCGGGGACAGGTGGATAGGTCGCGGTGGAACGATTCATTTGGCCACCACGATCGCCCGATTTAACACCCCTGGACTTTTTTCCTGTGGGGCTACATGATGAGTATTGTTTACGAGACCCCTGTGGAGTCACAGGACGATCTCCTTGACCATGTAGCAGCGCAGGTAATTCAGGACTCTCCGGGACTTTTGGACCATGTGTATGTGAACATTGTTCGCAGGTACACTTTGTGCAACGAAACTCGTGGTCGCCACTTCGAGCAAATGTTGTAGTTCACACATGTACGAGTTGATTGATGCACATGCAGCGTATCCTTTGACGTTATTTCAAAGTCGTTTATCTTCCTAAAGACACATCTCCGGACATGGGTTTATTACCAAACATTGCTGTCCTGAGTTCCCTCTAAAACTGTGTAATATGAATTCTGAATCACCCGTATAGCTACATTTTCCTACTAACCGGTCCCTCGTGTTTACGGTAAGAACTATACAGGTTAATTTATCTACACAGGAGGTCACTTTCACTTTTTCTCACATTTGATTAAAGGAAAGTTTGACTAAATTTCTGCTTTCGAGAAATTATCATTAACCAACTTTTCACAAGAAAGCTTAATGACATAATTACTGTAAGTTATTTATAAACAGGATTTACCATAAGCATGAGGCCAAATAAGTAGATCGCGTAAGGAAGGTTGGATTAATTTTACTTTCATCAATGATTCAAACGAGACACAAAATGCCACAAATTCGAGATTGGTTATTTTAGAGCTTTTCTCAAATAGTTCATGTTCATTACAGTAAATAAATAATAAATTTTTCCTCTGCATTATAAAAGTTTGTTATTAAAACACTTCTCTAAAATTTGATTAAAATATAGTTCCAATAAATCAAAATTAGTATTGAAATATAATACTGGATTTTATTTAAATTTACTTGACTGCGTTATACATTCAGAGATTTATCCGTGTACAGAGATAAAAAGTTTCTCTACATTATAAAAGTTTGTTAGTAAAGCATTTTTCTAAAATGATTCAAATATATGTTTAATAAATCAAAATAAGTATTGTAATGAAATAAAAATAAAAACTGAATACTGGTCTTTCATTTTAATTTAATATACCGCCGTGTACGCACAAGGATTTCCCCATGCGAAAACCTTACGCAACATATTTGTGTAGTAATAGAATGAAAATGAATACATGCTGAAAAACATTTTAACCTTTTTAAATTACAAAAACCTCCCGAACCGAAGTGTTTCTTGAATGCCCTCAGAACATCTTTTACTCCCAATATCCCACTTCTCCACGTGCCCAGAAAGCGAGAGCAGTCTCAATTTTATTCTGAGCCGCTTTTCAGCCGTCTCTTTTATCGGAAAAGACGATTCCGCATACGAACTTGACCACGCATTTCCCTTCATAGTGGTCTTGATGCCTTTGAGACAGATACCACAGATTAAGGACATTCTGAAGACATGGTCAGCATTGGAGAGCCCTATCACGTGAATGGTTACATTGGGTGAAACCGAGAATTGTCCTAAGGTTGAGAAATTGGATCAATAAGAGACCGTGGGTCAGAGGTTATAGTGAACATTTGACTTTTTAAGTCGATGGGAACAGAGGTTAGAGAAGCGACGAATGAATGGAGACCAATGCAATCACTTTACAAGATAGCCCCATATATATTCGAGATCAAGGTAGGGATATTTTCCTAACAGAACTTGAGTACTGAGAATTAGATTAATGTCATTATTCGTAGTACTAACAGAAATCGTGAGTAAATTATACTCAATAAGGAGAAAATATTACCGTTATTTCTATTTGTATGATTCTATGAAAAAAAGAAAACTGAAATGTGTTAATTGAGACAAAAGCAGAATGAGTATGTTATCTGTTCCCGTAGATCGTCATAGTGCAAAACTTACGATTATTTAATTGTATCAATATTGTAAATGTCTTCAATTTTTGTTTTTACTTATTGTCGATCTTTCATAAACCTTCTAATCATTTTACTTATAGTAATACCCCAGAAAACAGAAATTGATGGATTATGAATCGTACTAATATTATATCATATTGCTGTGCTGAATACATACTACATGCTTTATGTATGTCACGTAGATTATCTTTTATTATTATTATATTATCTAGTGAATTTTTTATGTTTTACTTTCTATTTCTTTATTATCTTTATAACTTTTTAATTTATAGAATACTGTAGTGTCGCTTTCTTTTCAAAAGATCTCCGTAATGTATATTACTTTTACATAACATGTACTTAGCTACGAGCCTCTGGTGTCGTAGCGATCACGAGCAATGTCGTCCATCCATGACATTTCCACCACGACCACGGAACCCACAGACGCTTAGTGAAACGATGTTTTGGGCTTTGTGGACATTGCAATCACTAATGAAACGCACTCGATGTTACATTTTCTCTTTCATTACTAGTTATCTGCTTCCTGTCTATGTAGAAGCGTGGGATTTCCACGAAAGACACGATAAATTAAGCTCTTGATTGACTATCACAAATTAAAAAAACTTGCTTAGACTTATCTAGCAATTTATAATAATATGTCTTCGATGTTAAGCACACGAATAATTCATCAACTTCAGTCCTCAGATTCCATGGGACAGTTGATGAAAACACTATACTTCTCGAAGAATTTGATTCCTAACTTCATTCAATGACTCGTCCATTAATTACATAACGCAAAGATACCACTTTTAACACTCTTAATAATCTCCATTAACAATAGTTCTTTTCCCCCTATAATTTTGTAAAACTAGTCCTATTTCCCTCTTCCGCCAGGAAAAGAATCTTGATGTTATTCGGAAAATGTACGGACAAATTTTCATATACTGAGTCATATTTTCCCGTTCCACATTGCTGTGCTCACTAAATGGTTGATTACATAGATTAATGAAGGTAAAAAACGTCCTTTCAATTACTTACCGACTCATACATACACATCAGGGATTACACCCCACCATAACGCTGCTTAACGATATCCTATACCCCCCTCACAAATCGTGAGTAAATTATATCGAAAGAAGCGGAACACGTTTATGTCATTTGTTTACGCATGATTCGTTTAAAAAAACAACTGTATAAATTGAAAGAAATATGAAATTGAGTGAATTACATAACTGACGGTCCTCAAGACCTCAACCAAGTTATCCACTAAGTCAGACAAATAAATCACTTAATATTTGTCGAATAATTCAAAAAAATCAATGTCACGGAATTTGAAAAGTATTTCGCTCATCTCGTGTATCCATACTTTCAAAGGTAGACGAACGATGTGAAGGCTTGAAGAGGAAAATTACCAGAAATCAGACCTGCATTACTGGGGCGTGTGTTCCGTGGACCGTGACGTGTCGCCGAAGATGAGGGGTACGCGGAGCAACCTGCGGGTGGTCACTGGCGCGCACATTGCTTCATGCGCCGCGTGAGGGACACGACTCTGATGCTACAGAAGGGGAAAGAGTTCCGGTCTGCAGAGCTGCAAGATTATGCGGGCGTGGTTTCTCTCGTCCAGAGGTTGCGAATGCGGTGATCTCACTCTCCCAGTGGACAGGTGATCGCGACGTTTCTTCTCTTTGTATCTTCATTCGACATTCTCTGTCAGAAAAGATTCGCAATGTCCTGGATTTACTAACTCTTGTCTCTTGATATACTTTTATCATATTTTAATGTTTTCTTGTTTTGATTTGTACACGTATTTAACCCTTTAGTGGTTGGGTAGCGATCAGTAACATTTACGGTCGGGTGGGGTTCACTGTCACCCAAAAACTGTGCTTTCTCGCGGAATGACAACAGATATGAACAGATAATTAAAAATAATTTGGATATTACTCTAATCTGGGATATATATTTCATCATTTCACACCATTTTATATTAAATTTATTGTTAATAAATGAGACAGAGAATACTAACCTGAATGATGTAATAAAAGGGTATTTCATAGCAGAGGTTTAAACTATCATATTTATTCATCAGAAAACCGAAAAGTTATTACATTCACTTGTGATTTTTTAATTTAATTAACATGTAAAAATATATAAATAAAAATCAACAAAATTCTGTTCTGTGTGATTAACATTTAACACAAAATTTAACACACATTTTTTACAAATAAATAACCCCAGCACCAACAAAGGTGGTTTAACAGCGCGTATCCAGCATCGGCATATCCTGAAAATCGGTGTCACTGATTCCAGAGACGCAATCAGATCGTAATAGATTGTTAGAAAGGAACAGAAAGTTTCAACGAATGAAATAAACTTGTTTCAGAGATAGCAGTAATGAGATACGTGGGGTGTTGTGACAACCCACCCGAACTTCAAAGGTTTAAACACCACTGATTTCAGACCTACTCCTCTCTGAAAGTATTTGCCATGATCTTTTTCTATCGTTCTCGCATTCCATTCTTTATTTTAAGTTTGCTCCCATATTAAGTTTCGGGCTACTTATTTCTCCATTTTTCTTCCTCCAAATTATTGTGTTTTGCATTCTCAAGTTCCCATATTCTTGCAAGTTTCTCAACTCGTTAAATACGTGATGTGGTACTCCAATTCCTCATTACTTCTTTGGTTCTCAACATTTTCACTCCACATTTTCATCATTTTTCTATCTTCCCACTTTTTTCTAAAACAGCTATCTCTCCCGTAGTTTTTACCTCACATCATCGCTTCATATGTGCTCCCTCGTTTTCATCGAACTCTTCTGGCTTTACATCGTTCCTATCTCTCTCTCTCTCTCTCTCTGTATTTCTCTCTTCGAGTTTCATAAGCAGCGTCCTCGCCTCGGAGACGGTATGCCAGGAAATCAATCCCAGGTGAAGTCGGACGTGAAACGAGATTCTCCCACACCCCTCGCATCCAGAGCGGTCACGTTCTTCTCCCACCATTCCCTCCCACCCTTCCTTCCCACTATCACTCTTACCCACTTTCTTTAATTCGTTTTGAATAATTTCCGAGAAGGTAACTTAATCAAATACGAAATCTCAGGTCACGTATTGTGCCGTATGAATGTCTGTTTGAATGCGTTTAGACGAAGGTTGAATAAGTTGCATTTTGCTTTACTAACCTGAATTAAAACGCAAAATTATTTTGTTAGCAGGTGTTTTATACATTTTAAATACCTCTATCAATTATACATATCCATGTATCTATTATAAACAGCCCCAGCGGTGGCGCAGGTGGTAGTGTTGTCGCGCATAAGTCATCCCGGGTTCGATTCCCGGTGGGGCCAGAAAAATTTGTAGCTTTTCACATGAATGTCCCAGTTCATATAGCTGTGACTACTGAAAAGCCATTCCCATTTACAATTCAACAAGAGATTATTGTAAATATGTCGTAGCAAACTGCAACTTTGTTTAGGTAAGGATGAACAAATCCGTTTGGTATCTTCAAAAGATTTGCTAACCTACACTAACCGGATTTTATGTACAGACTTTCTAGGCTCTTCCATAGGGGTGGCGGTCTCTTGTAATAATTAATCTCCAATTTAGAGTCATTTTAATACTAACGATTTATGAACAACATATCCACCGCTCTACCGTCTAACCACGTAAGAAAAATAAATACAATTTACACAGAAGTAGAGAAATAAGGGAGGAGTAACGTTTACATTTAAGTCTGGGAAAGCAAAGCAAGAGACCATCCCGGGAAACCTTAAGCGATTGAGGAAAAAACCAGCAAAACCCTCATTCAGGATGGCGGTTTAGAACAAGTTAATATTACAATATAACAATTACAATAACAATATGATACACACATAGGAAAACTTACAATTTAAACTTCATGACAATATTTTAACATCACACTATTAGAAATATAAAGATCAAGATAATTGAAATTTCTATAAACGAGTGAGTTTGAGAGTTCAAAAAAATAAAGGAAACATCACAGTGCGAATAAATGAAACACAAAAAGCAGAAGAAAATACTGTACAACAAGACTTAAAAAACAAATAAAGATATTTTGAAATGTAAAATTTGTGTACTAAAAAAGAGAATAATGATTAATACTAATCACAAATTCTACCAAAAAAATGTAACACTAATTATTAGTTTATAAAAAAAATTTATATTTTCAAATTCAACACGATGAGAAAGAAATTACAATTTTACGCTGCACCAATTTTTTATTTTATTTTTTTTTACTTTTACATAGTAAATAGAGCGTAAATACATTTTACATGAAACATAAACATTAAACGTGAGAAGGGTTATGGGTTTGGTGAGATAAAGTGAAAGATGGAGAAGTGAAAGTGAAAGAAGTGTTAGATACTGGAATAAATAAGAGTGAGGAAGGAGAGGGGGAAGAAGTGCGGAGAGGAGGGAAGAGTATTGTAAAGTGACTAATGTTGCAACCACATGAATGGTTGTCGCTTATATAAAGGGAATGAAGGAAGGGATTTAATTTGAGTTGGTAACTTGTTCCATGCTCTGATAGATTGTACTGTAAATGATTTACTGAAAAGGGTTGTGTTATATTTGGGATCGTGAGAAGGAATAAGTCTCGCGCGCGTGTTAATTTCAAAAACTGAAAACGTTCAGCTAATTTTTTTAAATGGTCGCTATTGAGGATCTTATACAGAAGGAGTAACATATGTAACGAGCGTCGTTTCTCAAGTGTGAGGATACCGGATTTTTCATAGAATTTTGAAACATGATCATACTTCCTTAAGTCGAAAATAAAACGAATGCATGCATTTTGTGCTATTTCTAATTTACGTTCTAATTTTCTCTATATAAATGTAAGATATCACAGTAGTCAAAGTGAGACAAGATTTAATAAGATTTTCTTGTATAGGAATTGGTAAAATATCACGTAAACGATTCATTGAATGAATCGAAGAGTACTGGCTTTATTTCTCAGGAATTTATAATTTTTTCGGTCCGTTTCTCTTCTAGTACGGCGGGAAGTGGAGTAAGCTATATTTCTCTGTTTCATTAATTTCCGAATTTCAGTCGTTATCCAAGGAGCTGGGGGATGTGTTACACATGCTTTCTTTAACGGTATATGACGAGTTATATGGGTATTTATTAATTCTGTAAAAACTGAGACTTTACCGTCAAGGGAAGGTTCTTGATATACACGATGCCATGGAAGACGATCACCTTCAAGAAGAAAAGTATCTTGTCCATATTCTTATAATCTCGGTATTGAGAAGAGTAGTTCATGAATCTCCCTGCGATCAACAAAATTAGATGTGTCTAGAAACCAATGATTTTCTCATGTGATCTTGTTTAATATGTAAACTATTTGGTTGTCTAATTATTGTCACGAACCGTCTGAAATTCAGAGAAAAATAATTACTTCCGCGTGTTCGGATTCAATGCCACCAGAAAATTGAATAGAATACTTCGCTCAATGATATCTAAAACCTTATAACTAAATAATATTAGAATAATTGTTACGTGCAGAGAGTTCAGTTAATAATGAAAACTGTATTCGTTAATTACGACATTAATGTTGTTACTAGTGAAGTGGAAGTTGTATTAAGTTCAATGCTATCTAAATAATAATACCAGGGTAGTTCCTACGCTCACTGCAAGTAGAAGGTTTCTGACAGTAGTCTCGCGTCGTATGTCACCGCGACGTGTCCGTGACTTCCAACTGCAGACAGAGCGTTGGTTCCGTCTCTTCGCGCACTCAGCACTGCGGCGCGGAGGCGCGGCACTGGCGGCCTTCGTCGCGCGAGATGAAGAGAGGAAGGTACTCCCTTGATGCGCTGTTGCCGCGTCGTGTTTCCGGCTGGGCGCGTGTTATTAATGGCGGTGGCGGACGGCGCGGGCGCGCCCATAACTCACTTCCGGCTTCCGGGTTTCACCTACCGCCTCTACCCACTGCGGGTATCCGAATCCGCAGTGAGCGTAGGACGTCGTCGTCGACGACATGTTCGAAGTCGTGGCGGCGGCATCGCCCGTTCTCTCTCCGCTGCAGACGGAACGACGTCCGAGAGAAGATGGGTGTCATTGGAAATAGTTTGAAAAAAAAAAAAACATTACTAAATGTCGGGACTGATGTCAAGATTGAGACAATAATGTCTTCTCCTTACTTAAATTTTTACTGCACTGTCCAATTAGCTTATTGTCCTCCTCGTGGTCATACAGAGTTTGTACTGCTTTTTACAATACATATAATTATTTATTTATTTAAGAAAAGTGTTGAAAATTTTATGTTGAAGATGCCACTGAAATAAATTGAAATAGCATTTATGAATGCAGTATTTCATAACGTGTCGTCAAACTCAAAGTATTCCAGAAGAGGCACCGCAATTACCCATGGGGTTTATGGAGGGTAGAGCTCTGCAATTACTAGGTCTCCGCACTAGGACGAGGAGATGTGACCACCTTCTCGCTCCGACCGGTTTGACCCCAGGTTAGACTCGATACTCATTCTGTAGAAGGTTGAGTAGGCCGGAGAGTCAGTCTGGTTTGCGGTGAGTTGATCGAGCCCTGACCATCCAGCCAGCAGCTCAGCGCTCTCCCCAATTAGACACGCTGACACCAACGTGTTATCACTAAAAAATTCTCATACTAAATTTTTTACGCAAAAAGAAGTAATATTTAAAATATCTACACAGAACATAGTTCATACAGTACAGATCATATAGTAGTTCATTTGGCTTGAGACACGAACGTATGGAAATTAAAATCAGCGGTACACTTTTCATCTTATGTTGGTGTATTTCAATAAAACATCTCAATTACCTCAAAAATCGTTTTCGTCTTCACAAATAACACGATATTTCAATCAAGAGAAAATTAATTAAAGTTTTATTTTTGGAACGTATAAATCGGTGACAACACTTAAATTTTTGGACGTATTAATGACGAAAACCCAAAAAGTATCACCGTATCTGAATTTACCTGTTTTACTTCACACACTATAACATTCATTTTAAAATACATTTTTCCAGTATTCTTCCAGCTTCTATATATGAATCTTTTTTTAAAAAACATTTTTCAAAGGTTTTAGGATGACTTGAAATACATGTGAGTCATTCTTGTACTTTTCGTTTATCGGTCCTTTTATTTTCATCAAATATCAAACTATCCTTAGTTCATTTTTCTAAAACATTTTTCACTGGAGCTTTTTTCAAAGATATGATTTCCAGTGATGAAAAGCTTTAGCCAAAAAATCAAGACATGCTGAAACAGTCTCCTAAAAAAGCCTTTCCGACCGAGGCAGCTTAAAAGCTTCGTGATTGCGGCAGTGCTTTAGACGATCCCAGAGGACAGCAAGATGCTCATCGCCTACGGGGAAAATGCAAGAGTGGAATGTCAGATTTCTATGTCCATTTCAGGGGATTTATAGAGAAATGGCGAATTCATGTATCTAATCATGATTGAATATATTCGTAAATGCCAATACGAACGTAGCATGGATTTGAATGACACATACGATCTTGTTACGAGTATTTTAGGACAGACATACACTGTATAATTGCTCTTATACAGTGAATACTACCTATTGAAATAAAATATGAGTTATTCCAACGATTTTTATAGAAAAATCGGTGTTTTCGGGATTATTTTGTATATTGTATGGAACTTCTTAGTAGTATATACCATTTTTACAACAAATATTTCTCTAAGTCCGTAACAAGGATCAGAATATAATATTGTAATACTTTTTCTGATGTCTTGTTTATCTGGTAGAAATACTCCATGTAGAAAAATAGATCTTAGTTTTACGTAAATATCATGTTTCTCTACTTATACTTCAAACGTTTCACATCGATAATTCACGCCTCAAATATTATTAGAATTTTATTAACATTTTAAGTGTAAAACATAAATTTTAAAGTATAAATTTTAAATTACACATGTAAAAAATTTTCGTGCCTTATTAAGATTTTCTTGAAACAAATTTATAACAATAAATTGTTTAGCAACATAAGTTTAACAACATTATCAACTGTAAAAGAATGGGACTAATTCATTAGTGGCAGGATTGGCACATGGTATTTATTAACTGGGTCAGGCTAGCGCGTCTAAGCGGAGAAGGGGGTCAGTCGGTCGCATGACATAGTTACTAGTTTCATATAAATATAGGACCCGGAGAAGGCTCGCTCTCGAGAGTCTCGATAGAATCGCATACTCTCGCCTAAGTACGCACTCTCGTACTTCGGCTCGTTCCGATGGCCGGAGCACTCTTATTCCGCTAGTTGGAGGACCGGCTACGATCCTCACCAGAATAAGACCTTCACGCCGCGGGTCGGCTAAATACGTTACGACCACACCGTTGACTGGCTACTTCACCAACTGCCATGGCTCCGCACCAACTGACCCCGTGAACCTCCGCTGAACCGCCCAGGTCTACCTCGACGTGAGTATTAAAACACCTGTTCTCGCATCTGGGGTATCTCTCGAACGAACCGCCATTCTTCATTTCTTTTCCTAAACTGTGTCTGACGCCCTCTCAGGCCGGCAACCTCTCGACGGACTAGAAGGGAAGTCACGACATTAGTAACCTGATTTTCTCTTAAATTGAAGCTCGCGCGAATCACTACCATCTTCATCTTGAGTTTACTGATCCGTGTGTGCTGACCATCCTGAAAAATATGCCGTATTAATTTCTCAGAGAATTGTTTTTGTGTCAAACTTAGAGATCTCGAAATGCTCTTCCCGAGTGCAAAATTATTCCCAAAAGACATATTTAAATATACTGGTGAACAAACTAACAACGCATCACTAATTGTATCTGGAGTCCTGTAAAAAAACTTAGACGAGTATATGTTTGAAAAGAAGGGTTAGAAGACTTACGGCTTACTGAAACTTTCAATTTCGACCCCCAAAAGGTTTTTGACATTGTTTTTTTTTATTTTAGACGAAGCGTACTCAAAGAAGCACCGAAGGAAACGCTCTTCCATTGATTTTTTTCAAAAAACATCAATCGATATTTTGGTGATATTTTTCAAAATATCATTCCAATCTTCGTCCCTCAAGCTCATTACTTTACTTATAGATTCCTAAGTGAAAAACTTCCCGTAAGGAGATCTCTTTAGTATGCTATTTACGTACAAAATGCATTAATATCTTAAAATGCGTGTCATGTGAATTATTTCTTACACTTAATCATTACGTTATTTAACTGTTATTGATGATTAATATTCTGACTATTCAGCGTATGAAGTTTGTGTATTTTATGAAGGAATATTTTGTTATTGATTGTCTCGACACACAAACAATATCCTTATTCATCAATTTAATTTCGTATACCAAGACATGAATAAATCTCTAGAATGAAATTAAGTCGTAAAATGTCAACATGAAATTAATTTATAATGATAGTACATTTTAATTGTAAGAAGAAGGAAACGACAGGAATATACTGATAAAGAAGAAACGTCAGCGGGTTTTCTTTTTTTTAACTCCCTTTAATTTAGTTTTTTTTTTGTAAGATTCTCAAACTATGAATTCTGATCTATTATTTCTGTGCAATTTATTTAGTAATAAGATTGAGAATGAGCATTAAATGCATTATTTTGCACTGTAAAATATTGTTTCACCATAAGAGTTTGTTTTACACATCGAGATACTGTGAAATATTGCTTAAATATTGTAGTTTAAATGGTGGTATTGTTTAGTTCTTCTCATGTAATTTCGCCTTTTCAATATTTGTTCTCAAAATGAAGAATATATTATTTTCTTTTTTGCTACTTACTCTATATTTTATTATACCAAATTTGTATCGTAAATTGTTTATTAAACTTCTGATATAAGAAGTTTAGTAAAGGTTAAGTAAATAAAAATATTTGATAGTAATTTTTACAGACATTTTGTTTAATTTGTGTAATTTATTAATGTATTTAGAATTCGGTACAATTCAATACTTGTAAATAATTGTGTAATGTAATTTTTTTACCTTTGTGCAGGAAACATCTATTCTAGATCTTTTTAATTGTATTATGGTTTATTACGTTTCTCGATCATGTAAAAGACTAGCAATAATATACAGACTTTTGTGGCTTCTTCGTTTCTGTTTGTGTTCACTGATCACATCGAAGTCGGTGAGATTCCAGAACGAATTTCTTATCACACAAATGTAGGTTCGGTTCTTTTAGACTACCAATCAATATGTTTGCTCTCCTTTCAACAAATCTCCGTCCCCTCCATCTCTAATGTGTGATAGGTGGGCACGAGATCGAATTACAAAATTGGTCATTTTTATGATTTCCCTTAGTAATACGATATTATTACCTTCTTTAACGTTTATTCATAAAAACACATATTATGGTAATTGATTTACGTACGATTTAGTAAGACGATATTATTACCTTCTTTAACGTTTATTCATAAAAACACATATTATGGCAATTGATTTACGAATGCCAAACCAAGGAGTTGGTCGGTAGGCTTAGCGACTTCTTCGGAGATAAGACACCAGCCTCCATATCGTGGAATTGGTGGAGACGCGTAAAGCCAGCCAGTCGAGACGTGATACGAAGGGAGCTGATAGTCGTGGGAACCCGCAGCTGTTTCGCCACCCTTTAACCTCGTCCTACCCTCTCCTCAACCTTCGTCTTCGCTCACCAACGAGCAACCACGCCGATTCGCTTACGATGCTAGACATCGTATACAGTGGTGAAGATGTCGCAGATTTAATTTTGAGGGAAGGATCCTAATGGGAAAGTTTGACTCGTGAAAACAAAACTGACTTCATAAAATATTTTTTTAAATATTATTTTATAACTAAACAAATAATATTTCATAAATATTTAAAACAAAACCATTGACTCAATTCAATAAGACAGTACTGTATTAGGTTTTTAAAATGTCTTTAACAATTTAAAGAATACAGTTATTTGAGTATCCACAGCAAGTAAAACTATCTCCCCCACTACTATAACTGACACGAAATATACTATATCAATTCCGTGCTCCGACAAAATACCGCGAGAAAATCCGATATATTGAAAGAAAATAGTATCTATAACGGCAAAAGCTTCAATTATTGTAATTGTTGCCTTGATTTTCACCTCTACAAAGTACATGAACCGGTTCTACTTATCTATTCGTTCGGCGTATTGATGAATGTATTGAACTAATCAGTAGTTCCATCGCATTCCCCCCTCCACGGATGAATTTCTTTACACAACAACGTGCAAACGATCCATTTGTCCATGACTATTCTGGATCACTGGCACAAGTTTAATGTATACAGAATGTCCCAGAATACCAAGTAAAATATTGGAGAGATGATCTCCGGAAACGACGGTGCAAGGTCTGTGTTGCTGGCAATGGGCTGAAAGTGGAACATCTATTGTAATTTGTTGTTGAACTTTAAATATCTTTATCCCTTCCCCGATTTTGCAAATAGAAAACTCTCCATTCATTCTTTTGACTCTGTGTGCCATTATATCTCCTCCTAGTGACGTTTCTGAACAAATGTATTTTTTGCTTCTATTTATGTGTTCTATCTTCCTTCAAAAATTTTACATGGAGTTGTGGGGCGTACCGTATATGCAGTGTCACGCCATCTAAATTAATATTGACCCACTACCTTGTTTTAGAAGATATTTGCAGAAACAGGTATATTAAGATAGGTGTATCTTCAGGAACGAGTTTATATACTTGATTATATTTATTGTATTACATCCCACACCTTTCGATTCAAGAAAAGAAAGGGATGACTGACGTGGCATATTCGAAAATTGGTATATCAATGTTGTAGGGAAGTTGGTAAAAATCTATTTGTTTGAATTATTGCAGCTCCCCCACTGCGTTTAAATTTAAAGTTGTATACCAGATGGTTTTCCAATCTATCTGTGCAAATATTCTTGGTGTCATTATATAATTACGAGACACCCATCCTTCACAATTTTCTGTAAAGTAAACAATGTAAAAAGTGGCAGGTTGACTTTTGGTGAAGTTTTGAACGGCTAGGTTAAGTTGCCATGGGATGGATGTATAGAATTTATTCATCACACGGAAGATAAGGGGGCCTAATCCTCAATATCTACAAACTTCAAACATGAGATTACCGTTTGCCCAGAAAGAGTTTCATCAGAGTGCAGCAACTTCCTGACGAAACATCGAAAGACACCGTATTAAATGTAACCATACCAGTTTAATGAAATACCAGTTTAATGAAATATGAGTAAACAACCACGATGACGCACAATTTACCTCATTATTTTTGTATTTCCATAGCATCAAATATTTTTTTTGTTAATTTATTTCGTAAATATGCCCAAATCTCTTACTATTATTCGTCCAATTTACGCAATCATAATAGGTTAAATATGGACAAACAACAAAGTAAAAAAGATTTTTTCAAAAGACTCTCTTGAAGATGTTTCATTTTACCTGTATTTAAATTTATCAGAATATTTGAGCGTGATTTAACTCTTATTTGCATTAGAGGATTTTGCATTTCGTAAAAATCCATCATATCAATGGAAAAAATGTATATTTACATTTTTTTGTATTTTCCAAAAAATGTCAAAATCTCAGAAAAATTTATTTGTTTAATTTTTTTACAGGTCACAATTTTATGTCACTTTATATTTCTAAATATAAAAATTGTTCAATGTGTAATTTACTTTCTTCCGATGCTTTCAGAATATTTCTTTTATTTGTTTGGAACTCAATCAATTCTATTCATACCAATCCATTTTTTTGAAACTAAAGTACGTTGTTAATAGTGAAAGAAAATGTTCCAATATGTATCATTTATGAATGTGGATAGTAAAATAGGATAATACTTCGTTTCTTTGTTTCATATTGACTTTAAATTTACTTTAGGAAGATTAAAACTGATGATTTGTGAAGCTATTACGAGAAAAAGTGGATGAACTAATTATACGTTAGAAGCAAAACGAGACATGGCGTTATGAATTTGAACAATGAGGGAAGCGAGTAATTTCACCGATTTACTACCTTCAAAATCACTAGACAAAAGAACGTTTTCACAACTGATGTGTTGTTTGTTTCTTATTGCTTTTCATGTTTGCTGATATTATTGTTCTTTGGTGAAACTATTTTTGATTATTCTATTGAAATAGAAGATTTTTTTGTAACAATTAACTTATTCACTCTCTATTTACGATTATCGCAATTTTTCTGTGCTTTCTTTCGATGCACGATATTTGACGACATTTTAGTTCCATCATCCAGTTTTACTACTTCTCTACTTCTCCATCGTCTCCAACCTCAGTCTGCGCATTTCCAAGAAGTCGAGGCCTCTTCCAACCTGCACGGGTAAAAATACAATACGACCCCCGCAATCTCCTTGATTGGCTAACATCAGATTCCTCGGGTCCCCTAAGTGGACCTGCAGAGCGAGGGCGTGCAATGCATGAGGAGGGGGGAGGGGAAAGATCGCGTCGACTGCCCTTCCGAAGAGGCGCAGCGTGGAAGGAAAGAAGTGGGGGAAGGACAGAAAAAAAAAGAAAGAAAGAAAGAAAGAAGACCA
Organism: Laupala kohalensis; assembly: GCA_002313205.1. Classification (NCBI taxonomy): domain Eukaryota; kingdom Metazoa; phylum Arthropoda; class Insecta; order Orthoptera; family Trigonidiidae; genus Laupala; species Laupala kohalensis. The sequence goes on from NNCF01127001.1 coordinate 2,622,744, forward strand.
GCGCAGTCGACTGTCGAACAACACAATCAGAAGTGAGGCGTTAAGGAATTGTCACACACAAATTGAGCAAACAGATTTCACCTTTGTTAGATTGCCTATTGATTATTTCATGGGCTGCCGTCGCATTTTTCTTTTATGACAGGATGGAAGATGAGTTAATGTTTTCCTTTAATACTCTGACACAGCCAGCCACATAAAAATATTGATTTTGTCTGCATATTCATTAACTTAATTTGTTTAAAAACAAGCTAAACAATCAATCAAAAACAATAAAAATATAAACTTATTAATAAAAGGTCTCAATTAAACTTGTTTTACTGAAGTTATATGAAATATAAATATAATCATGCATTTATGTTGTAAAGAATTATAAAAAAACTAAAAAATTATGATTCAAATAATAATAATAATTAAAATAATAATATTAAATAAAAATTACTTTTGAAATTCGAAGGGTAAGAAAATGAATAGTATACGTTAGATTTTAAATTATATTAGAAAATTTCTATTCTTTCTGAATTATCTCAGAAATGTAACTTGGGGGAGAGAGAGTTGACACTTCATTTCATTCAACATCTTCCTTAAAACTCGGTTATCAATAATTCACACATCCATACTCGTGTTCAGCCAAGAAATTGTTTCCTTAGTCAAACTAATGCTTGTATTCTCGAGGTAACCAACATTCATTACCATGCAGAGCACCTCTGCGTGAAAATCACCGTCTGCGACGAAGCTTGGAGGACAAGAGTCCTGCAGGACAGAGAAATAGGTGGGATGAGGGTACGAGGTGGGGAGGGGGGCTCGTGGGAGACGCCCTGAATAGCGCCTCGACGACAAAGAACGCCTCCGTCGCTTGACAACCTGAAAAGAAACGTCACCAAGTTTTTAGCTCGTGCGTGCCGCGGGAGATAAAATCAGACCGCGCCCATGCTTCGTTCCCTTTCCACTTTCTCCCTCCGTCTGCGCTCCTCAATCGTGATTCCTTATTTCTCTGATTCCATCCTCCTTAAATGCGTCTTTATCGTCTTCTTTTTATGTCCTTCCTGTCTCAGTTTCTTTCTCTTCCATCTCGAAGTATTTATAATACTCTAACTCTTGTGATTTATTCCTTATGACTTTAGTTTAGTGGTTCCTTCTTCTCTCTTATCGAACAATTTTTTCCCCATAAATTCGTGCCCCACTTTTATGAACTTGTTTTGCGAAACCATCACAAGATCTTGTGCCTCCTTCTGTTCTGTATTTATCTATCGATTGTCTCCGATACAATCATGACAGTTCACTCTACGTAGCATTGTTTTTGTTGCTGTTCCTTTTTTCACATTTGTTTCTTGTGTAACATTTATTTCTAAGATGAGACGTCCTTAGCTTTTTATTAAAATTTTACAAAAAAAGTCTGTTGATGACATTTTGTGAAGACGTGTTGTCTATTTATTCTTACTGTTTAATTACAAAATTATGAGATTTTTTCGTCATATTATTTACCAACCATATTGTTTCTTAGAGCAAAAAAAGTCTTCAAATTGGGGATATTGTTATATAGCATGGAAATACTACAAGAAATTTAATACTTATCTGTGCTTGAGAATTGATATATTTTATTAATGATGTTTCATATTAGTTACGTAATGTATTCGCCTCTTTACATATTTCATTTTCATCGTATTTGCCTTCAATCAATCCGCTTTACTATTTTCATCTAATTCCCTGAACCATATTTATTTTTCAAATATAAAATGAACATTTCTCGCGCAGTTAAATTACCGCTTTACACAATATATTTCAACCATAAATTGAATAAGATTATTTGTTGATATTGCATAAACAAAACCTGTCAATCCAACCTCCCATGGAAACGCCTGTGCTCATCTTTACCGGCGAACTTTTAAACAAAGTTCCTTCACATGTTTGATATAATCACAGATTGAAACGAAAATTTAATGGTTGTTCCCTTAGCAGATGGGGTAGAAACTGGGGGAGGTTTTGTATTAATACATTTGAGATTGAATAAATAATTAAAAATACCAGACAGGCCAGTTATTGTTGTACCTCTATATTTGTTCTTTTTACTGAGTACACTTAATAGTTTGTTAATATTTGTTAATTTAAGTCAAATACTACCAATGTTACAATGGATTGCTATGTGTTTGTACTTGATAAATTGGTTATTTGAGAATATAAATAAATATTCCACTATATTGTATTACCCGTATTTAAGAAGGGTCCAGCACTCCAAGTTAGTCAAATCACTAAGATATATATTTGTTTTCCTCAGTTATATTCTTGTTTTGAAACACAGCAATGTGAATAATAATGAAGGAAGCATCTCTCCTCGGAAAAGATAAAATATCTTTCTCAAATGTTTGATGATCTATAGACAAAAGGTATGTAAAAAGTACTTCAGAAAATTTCCCAAAATTCGAAATAAAAATGTATCATTTTCGTGGCTTTAAAGTTAGTGCTTTTTTGAAAATTACGTTTCCTGAGTAGGACGCCATGAATTATAAATGTAAATGAATGAACTTAAATTGTCGATGTATGTTTTTCATGCTGAAATCACAATAAGTATATGATACTCTGTTTATTTATGCCGATGTCAGATATTTTCGTGGTTTTATTCAACCTACATAGTGCTACCTTAAAAACCACATTTCCAGTGATCTTTGACATTTCGACTTAGACCTATCTCAAATGCATTTTCCAGGGTTCTAGATCCTACCATAACGTCCTGAAACAGGACACACATCCATTAGAGGCAAACCATTTCCTCGTTTCTGGTCCTGTAGCATATAACGGTCGTATCTATAGTCTCTTCAGCCTTTGCCATCCTATTGCTTCTTTGTCACGATCGTTTCGATTCACTTTAATGCTTCTGTTTCCTTCGTTGTCGCGTCGCGCTTTGTGGCCGCTTCCTCGTCTCCCTTCGCACCCCGTCACCCGCCCCCAACCGGTTCCACCCCCCACCCTCACAGCACCCCCGCGAGCGTTTGTGCCATCGTCGCGGGTGACAAAAGCCAAATGGCTTCCTTGCGCGCCGCTGACCCTCGCCAACAGGCAATGCAGGCACGTGGTGGCTGGCTGGGAATTTGGAGAATAAACGGCAGAATTATTCAATCGAATGTTTTGCATTGAATTCAACTGCGTTTGAATCGTCTGTTTCGTGTCGAAACCGGTCACAGTAAGATTTATGCTAACATCAATATGAATTTCCCTTGAATAGGTCGTTTTATCAATCTTATATTTGAGAGTGTCAGTTATTTGTTGAAGGGTGAAATATTTGTTACCAATTTATATGTACCTAATAAATTATTTTGAATTTGTTTTTAACGATAAATATTTATAATATTTATTTAAGTTAATCATTCTAGACACACTTTATGGGTTTAGGTGATACATCAATATCCTGATTCAATAGATTCAATATGGATTTGTGGTATTGAAATTGATATTTAGATGCTATGTTATTAATATTTGCCCATAATGATCGATATTCCCTATATCAGTACAAAAAAACATATTATATTTCAGCACAAAAAAACTAATATGTAGATTGCCCGTTCGTATGGATGTTGACCGAAGAAAATTTGGAAGAGCACTACTACGAGCTGCAACGGATAAGATCCATTATTGAAATTCTTAGTTAGAGACGTTCAGATATTTTGGGGCCATCTCTGACAGAAGTGCAAATCAACTGAAAGGGAGTAGTTAATGTCATTAAAGGTAGTTGAACAAAATAAGTGCTACTCGAGTTGACATTGTTCAATAACTAAACAATAGTAAATACATACAAGACAAAGCATATGTACACCATTTCCAAGTTTTATTTAACAAAAAGTGTAGAAATAAGAGATTTGTTTAAAATATATACAGCTCAAATGAATTATTAAGGAACTATGAAGAATTTGAACTGGTAAGAAACAGTGTAATCACAGCGTCAAAGACAAGGTAGTCAAGATTAACTAACTTTAAAAAATGAAGGGAGAAATAGCATGACGTTGTTCACTGCAATGAAGAAGGCAATGTCGGTGATTCAAGTTCCGTAAGACAATTAGAAGATTATGGGGAAAGTTATTTAGGTAAGTAAAATAGTCTTGCTTCGTAATAGTAAATATTTGTATTTTACTGCACAGTATTACTTAGATTCAATTTTCCGTGCGTTTTAATTTAAGGTTGACCTTATTTATGAATTATGTTTAAGTTACATTTCATCTTGTAATTTTAAAGTATTTAATTCAATATTGAAGTATCGTAACGATGTATATTAGTTCTTGCATTCTCAACATTGTAACGAAGTGCGATTTGAAAGAGTTTCTGCTCGTGGCGGTTAACGCTTTCCTCTCATCACAACAGTGGAAGTCACTCATGTATATCCACGTTCTCTCTTATCTGGATTTTGTGTCGGAGATTATGAATCAATGTCGCCTGGATGTCGATGGTTCATATCTGTTGAGTTGGAAAGAGAACATTTGAGTCTCTCTCTAAAATGAAAAGCGGGTGATTCGCTTTGGATGGCTCATCTGGAGATAGAGAAGTAATCAAAGTGTGATTTCTGAACCTAAGATATCGAGCACTTCTGGGCTCTGTGCTTATACAGTTTAAGCTTTCAGAGAATGTGAAATGGGCTCGTCAATTCATGTGGATTCCCACCATTATCTTAATTAAGGTCAGTGTAGGATTATATTACGAATTTTTGCATCACAGCTTTCCTCTTATTCATCAGAATTTTATGGATTCATCTGTGACTAATTCTCCTGTTTAGTGTTCAATATTCGAATAATTTTTACCATTACTGAACCAGAAAAGTGCACGATTGCTATTGTTATTATTATTATTATTAAATAATACATAGCAAATGAAATATTATGTATATGGTCTCCTTATGAACAGTTTGCAATTTGAACCATCTCACATTGATATTTTAACTTAATTATATTTAAATTAATCTCAGCAACCAGTATCTTCCGCAGTAGTCCTTTGTTGGCTGTAATTTGCAAACACGTCTTTGTAAACACGTCTACTCTGTCATCATATAACGATCTCACGTTGAAAATGATGGGAGTGTTGAAATTATAGTTTAATAGTAATAATGGACTTGTGGTAATCTAATTAACAAGCATGTATAATTGTTTACTATTACTTAGAACTTCATTTTCTCGAGTTTTCTTAGCAAATTGGAAAAAAGATTATTACCTTTTATTTAAATTCTTTACAGTCGCTCTTTTCATTCTAACTTACAGTTTATCTGTTTTTCTACGGGTTTCCAGCAATCTTCTATTCCGACTTCCAGGATATTCAGAGTACTATGTAAATCCGTGACGCGAAAGTGTCAGTCTATTTCCTACTTGATCACGAACAAACCACAGAACCGATCGTGATGAAATTTGGCAATGACATAGTTCAGATAACTAGGATGAAATTAGGCGAACTTTATTATTTAAATGTGTGATAAGTAAGATAGAAATGTTTTTTGACAATAAATGTCGATAAAATTAGGAGATAAGGATGTTATATTCGCATACGCTGCCTAAACGTTTAGAGACAACTATGAATGGCAATATTGTTTGCCTCGAAGCGTTCTACGAAACAATTCGCGACAGCATATGTCTATCTACAAAAATTAAACTAAATTATCGATAAAACGTTATTAAAATATGTTTTAAATTACTTTAATTTCAGAGAGTAATTTAGGAAGAAGAGAAAATCAATTATCATGAAATTTAATTAATGATTTACTTCGTACATTTCACAAAATATAAAAAAGTCTTTAAATCGTAAATTTAAATGAATGGTTTATATTCTACCAGAATTTTTATGACACGGTTCAGCCACGTCATGCCTTTGAAGCGAAAATTTGATCGGCGCGACTCCCGCGAGATAGTGTAGTGTATAAAGTTAAATTTTGTATTAAATTATTATTATTATTGTTCGGGACGATTATTGTATATTGTGTTGCTTCACAAATTTCAATGGCTGAAACATGTTCCACAACGAGAATATCCCTTCACAAAATAAATATTCTGGTTGTTTCAGGAAAACAGGACAAGTTAATTTCTGATTGATATAAATAACATAGAAACAAATAGTGAAAGAAATGTGTAGGTGCCGAGCGACAGGAGGTTTGCCGTAACTCACTGATACTGGTGATTTTGAAGCAGAAGTCTCGGAGTGGCAGTTCTATTTGGCACGAAATCACTGGATGGAAGTACATCTCATCGTTGTAGGTGCAATTGAACTCGTAATGGTTTCTTAGTAGCAGTGCGCTAGCGTGTGGCTAGTACACGGGCTGGACGAAGAACGATGCGCCTCGGGCGCAGGCTTCACGTAGAACGACGTGTCTTGGGCGCTAGCTTGGCGAGGAATGGGAATTCTTGACTGTAATCAACAACGTATCTCGCTATGGTCATGGTTGTCGGGACCAGCATTTGTCTTTCTAGAACTTTCTTAACTAAGTTCTATTCTTTTCATGATTCACTGAATTACATCATGCGCATATGGTTGTATGCGCACTTTGTGTCCAAAGAGTGTTTATAAACCAATGCTTATGTGACCTTGTGAGATGTGTTGGCCTTGCATGTAAAGCGTTTGTTTGTCTTGGAACGTAAATACATCGTAGCGAGTGTGTTCACTGGGGGTTATTCTATGATATGAAGAAGTGTATATATGTAGAAGTGTCAATGTCTTCTACAATTATAAATTTGAAAAATAGGATGCTGTACGTTTTTAACAACCAGTAAGTAAAATTATTTTGATCTTACATAATAGAGAGGTTTTTGTTTTTTCCTAAGTAAAATAAGATTGGTGTAACAATTAAAACAAATCCCGGGCAACGCCGGGTAATCGGTTAGTTTCTTCTTAAATTCAAAATTCACCCACTTGAAATCCTTGTCGATGTTCTCTCATCGACTTTCTTTGTCTCTTAAACCATTCCTTTGTTCTTTATTGTTTCGGGGTACTTTCGAGAATCCTTCACTTTTACTTTCATAGTATACTTTTCTCCACATAGTTTTTCTTTCTTAAATGGCTTTTTTCTTATATTCTAAGATGTCCTTTCTCGTTTCCTATCCGTTTTGATGTAATGCCATGTACAGCACGTCATTTCTAAACTGTACCTCTTTGAAATACCATATGTCATAATTAAGTTCCACACTCCTTATCAACCCCCCAGGGGACTTACATCGAGTAAGTACGTGTTTGGCGAACACGGGGCCCCGAGCTGAGTCTGGCATTACTTCCTCTTACTTGTGCCATGCTCCTTCCTTTCTCTTTCCTGATCTCCCTTGGTCACCTCTTGTTCTTTTCGATCCCGACGCCATTAGGGCTAGGGTATCTTTCATTTTCCTACCTCGCCCCAGGGAACTAACATCTAGTAAGTACGTGTTTGGCGAACACGGGGCCCCGAGCTGAGTATGGCATTACTTCCACTTACTTGTGCCATGCTCCTTCCTTTCTCTTTTCTGACCGTCCTTGGTCACCTCTTGTTCTTTTCGATCCCGACGCCATTAGGGCTAGGGTATCTTTCATTTTCCTCTTTTCTCTCTCTCTCTTTTTTTTATAAATGTTTTTTGGAAAAATCGTGAGATATGTCAGGATTTCAGTTTTGAGTTGTAATTCAGGAGGGTTTTTAGTGGGTATGGCTGAATCATTCGGCGAGTCCCACACGCGGGGAGAGTCATGTTGGCTCTCCCTAGTGCGTAACTGCATTTTCCCTACCTGTACAAGTTTTAAGGGCTCTAATGACCTTTGATGTTGACGAGCCCTAAAACCCCACCAAAAAAAAAAAACTCCTTATCAAAACCGAGTGAGCTATTCTTTTCTTGGTATCTTAAAAAAACATATTCTTCGTATTATATACAAAAAATTCTCGTTTGTTCACATTTTGTCATATCTGAGTTACATCTCAGATATTTGGTATGCTTAAATTCATCTCATTAAAACTGTTCGATGAGTGATTGTTTCTACAACATTCATGTCTTTTGTATTGGTGAAATATAATACCTGTTTCTTTTGTCAATGCTCTTTCAAAATAGATAGAAATAATCATGTAGAATATGAATATACCCACTCCAAAAGCTTTTTTATACACCAATGCAAATACTGCCCGCTTATTTGGTAATTATCCATGTTATAGTATAAATGCAGGAGACATTTAGAAACACTAAATTTGCAATTTCTCTAATTTTTTCTCGTCCTGTTTCATATTACTAAAGCTTGCTCCTCTTTTTCTCTCTTTAAATCTCCTTTTTTGTGAACTTTTCATTACGGATATTTAAAAAAAAATCATTTAGAAAGAAATGAAATGAACGAGTTCAAATCCATGAGTAACTATACACTGAAGGAAAATTGTCAGTCAGATTATCCAACACTAGCATAACTCAATTGGTTCACGTTTTTAATGCCACTTAAAAAGAATAGAAAACCCCGATGAATGTAAATAAGTATTTTTTGTTTGTTTTCTTCGTCAGTATCTCCGCTTACTGATGCCTCTTGTTATCAATACATATTCATAATATCCATTACGTAATAATAGAAAATAATAGTAACTTCGACCGAAGTAGTGGCAGACACCAAGGTTGTATTCACTATGTAAATATATTAATGACATTTTCATGTTTTTCCATGGAAACCATTCTTTTGTTTTAAAACATCTATTCGACGGCATGGTCGCCATCATCAATGAATCTACAAGAAAATACGAAAGGTGTAATAATAGAATTTTAAAAAAATTACAAGATATATACAACTACTATGACACGTATACTAATGTCCACACATGATTGAGGATAAACTAAACAGATGCGACTTAAGAATATAAATTTTTATGAATGTGGAACAGAACGTCGAAGCGTGAGTTGAGCAGCTTCGAAAATTTAATCAATGTATTATTTCATTAACTTAAACTTCATTAAATTACAAGTGGTTACAACAACTCACCTCATGTTCATTACGTAACTGACCAATAAATCTTTCCATTTTACACAGTATGAGCACGTTTCCAACTTTCCCTCGCTTGCATCATTTTGAGGATAATTTTTTTCTTTAATATATTGTGCAACCTGTCCTTAAGTGTACATATATCTGTATTTGTCTTTAAAATATTTTGAACATTCATCTACATTTTAAAGTCCTTTTTCATCTTCTCATAAATGCGTACTATTGATTTTCTTTCCCGAAATTTTATCCATTAATAAATATTTGTTTCGTTGTGAAATAGATCGTTGCGAAGAATTTCAAGTAAGCACAATGGAAAACTTATTGTTTCTTACACCATCGACTGCATCACTTTGTCTCGTCTCACTCTCTGACGGCATTCACATCGACAGATGGTTCCCCCTCCCGCCCTGATTTTCACATCACTGCAGTCCTCTCTGAAGCTTCCATTCGTGAAAATGAATCAACACTTTGCAACCCCAATTTTTTTTTGTTTGTTTTGTGCCCGACGCGCGTAATATTTGTCGCTCCTCTCTTCCCGCCCGCCAATTTCTCCGTGTCTCACCCGCACCGCCCTCTACGCGCTTGTTGTTTGTATGTATTTACAACATGACGGCGTTCCGTCGACCCGCCCAGACCCATTTATCAGCAGCAGGTTCCGTTGACATGTTTTTAACCTCCGACGAGAAGAGGGTTGTGGATGGGGGATGCGGCGAGAGGGGGAGGCGGGAGCTGCGAGCGATTTTTGCACAGTCTCGCCTCGGCGCCACTCGCGATGTTGTCGCCGGAGGGTGCTCATCCAAGAGCGTGCCGACGGAGTATCGTGATAAATATGATTTGTGGCACGTAATTGATCACGGGGCGGATGGATGGCGGCGATTTTCGCGTCTCCATCGATGTCTCTCTTTCCCGCTCGCTCTCTATCGCGATTTTTTTTGTTTTGTCTTCCTTCGGGTCATGCCGTGGGAACATGACACTCAGTTTCCAAATCACCCCCCAGGATCGTAACAGTCTGCGCTTAATTCACTAACAACTTTTTCACGCAGCGACAGAGAAAAAAAGGCCGCCACTAACACACAGGCAGAGCACAGAAGGAAAAAATAAACCTAGTGATACGCCAACAGTGACGCGGTTGGGCAATGAGAGGAGGGGTAAAGGGAGATCGTGGTGGCGCCTGGCGGACTGTGCGTTAATTTCGCGATGCGCTTTTGTTCGCAAACATTCGCGGGACGCGCGACGTCCACAAAGAGACCGACGGCGACGCAGCCTACTTCGCATCCTGCAACATCCGATTCTCCAGTAATCATGTTAATTAACACAGGCAAGGGGAAAGGGAGTTCCTGTAATACGTTTTACCAGAAAATATTTCATTTCTCGGTTGTGAGGTTCGTAAGGTTTCGACAGCTGTACACGTAATTAAATTGAATTAGTGACGTTTCTGGATCGTAATTTTTTGTCGACCAGGAGGTTTCCGTTTATTCCTCCCCTAATCGACAATTTTTCATCAAGAGAATTTGAATGAATCTTGCAATTGTGTTAATGATTTAAAAATTCATACTCAATAGTTCAATAGTGAATAACAAAAGGCAGTGCAAAAGTTGATCGATTCTTTTGAACCATTACAGTTAGAGTTGATTTTCTTTCAAATCGAAACTTTCATCTGCAAATTGGTAGTGTGTTCAATTTCTTGCAATTGAGGATTCTTGTATCTTGGTGTCTTGTCATTTTTTAACTGTGTTAACTGTGTAAGTTTTATAAAAAATATAGCACATTTTCTCGGATTTCCCTTATTGGAAAAAACCTTAAATTGATCTGAAATCCATTTTTTAAACAAACTGTATTAAAACAGTATAGGATGTTTTAATAAATGGACTATGCCATATAGACGTCTCTGTAAGCCACAGTCGGTTAGCCGTTCTATTTTACGAAGAGTTTGGAAACAAGTTAATCACGCGTTTCTGTAATTTTTTCAGGATTAAATTTGAACTTAATATAAGTATGCTTGCTTATAGTACACAATACACGAGGACTGGAACTGCTATATGAAGGTTGTCTTGAACTATGATATTCTTACATTGTTATAATAATCTCACATTTTAACCTAGGGATTGTTGTACAATGTCATTATGGAATGACATACGCTACATGTATTATCACAGTACATTTTTTATTACTGTAGAATGCCGCCCTTACGCAAGAGCCTAGAGGCCTGTACATGAAATCCCCCTTTATCCGAAGAAAAACTGGAGAAAAACCCGGACAAGGATGAGGACCCCGTTTCAAATTATATATTTAAAGTAGATTAGCTGAATTCACCCAGCATCTCCCAAGGATTTGAATTTTCTCCTCCTGTACGCTCCATACAATTACACGTAGTCAGATAAAAAGGCATCTCCAGAGAAACAACTCTGCTGCATAAGCGTCTACTTGGGCGTCACCTAAGCTGAATGATCTTCCGTTACCTAGTATTACACATATAACTTTAATAAAATCGTGTAAATTCAGTTCGCGAGAGACGAGTAAAAATTCAAATACCACGCCTAGGCAGTTCTAGAATATTTTGCTGTGATCCATCAAATGGCATAAATTTTTATACTCATATTCAAATTCAAAAGGGCTTTATTTTAACAAAAAAATATACAATATATATGGCGGGGTTTAGGGTCCGTGCTTCTTACAGAGGCCCTACAATGTACCATGGGATGTGCATACTATATCCTAGTATTCACTCTCAGTGAAGAACAGTAACTAAGAATAGAGGTATTAAAATATTTGGATTATTTAAATATCAGGTAAGTAAATATCAGTAGCGCAAAAAGAAAACAATAAGTGTTAATAAGTTATAATAAGAATTTATTTTACTGTCATGGCTATTTTTTAATATTAATTTTAATTTTTATCTGTTATTGTTATATATACTTAAATGACTGTTTCGTTCATTGAGCACCGTTGGGAAGCACGGAAAACTAACGGTTAGGGCAAGCGCGCTAAGCATGAAAAGAAGAATCTGGTTGGTAACTGGAAACCTGTAACAGAACAAAAAAAAATCGGCGGTAGAATAGAATAAATCCATAGAAAGAATACATACTTATCTGCAAGGCAAATAACATATGCATACATACCAACATAGCCAAATAAATCTTGTCTACATATTTACCTACATATACGTACATGTACACATTTTTAAATCAATGAAAACAGACTACAATAGAATACTAATGTTACTACTACTATCATTTATAATAATAACAATAATAATTTAAACAGATTAAAATTAAGTGTGTTCATTCTGGTCAATCTCCTTCATCAGTTCCACCTCCCTCTTTTTTCGAACAATACTCAGAAACCTGCCAAGGAGTAAAGTAACGGAGATTCTATTATCTCGCATTATTTCAAATTTTTATATACCGGATAAAAGAAACCTTAGGACGTACGAATACGCGACGTTTCGACTTCAGGTTGATGTTGTCGCCATATCTGACGAAGGTGTGTCCTTCAAAGCACAAAATAAATGGTATTTGTCCATCATTAGGTCGCAAATCTTCCATTATTTATTTTTTAAAGCAACCACACATTTATCTTTAAGTATAAGATTTATGAATGATATTGCTTATTTAAGTAGATACTGAGTAAATTTAGTTGGAATTGAAATGTATAAATGTATTTACGTGTATAAATTATATTCAGTGTGAACAATATTAAAAGTAATTTATATCTCTTCCAACTTTCATGAAGCCAAGATTTAAAAGATAATCTAAGAAAATGTTGAGGTGCACGGAGAGATAAGTATATGAGATCTTTTTAAATATAATTTTTCCGGGTAATACTTCTAAACATGGTTATTGTAAAGAATAAATAAATATAAAATATTTTTGTTCTTTCTACGTTTCCTACTATTTTAACCCGGCAGGAGGCGCTACTGGGTAAAAATTACCACAGACCTCAATAAACAGATCATAACTTTCCATAGAATTCGATAACTGCCGTTTTAAGTAGCTTCTTTTTGTCGAATGTCTAACGCATCCGCTCACTTGCACGCATTTCTCCATGTACGCTTAGCTATTATGAATGTGCAAAGTGAGCGCGGGCAGTTTTTACCCGGTATCGACCTTTAGTGTACCGAATATTTCTATTAGTAATAGGTAAATTATTCTGGCTTTAGAGTATAGTTATGGCAAATACTGAAGGCACAACGGAATCATTTATGAAAACTAAAATTAACTTTATATATTTTGAGATGATAAACAAGAAGAGATAGACGAAGCATGTGCTTCAGAATTGTTTTCTAAAACAAGCTCTTCTCAGAGTGAAGTGTACTCCTGGAAAAAAAAATCGAAAGATCAAGATGTCTCTAAGTTGGGTTCTAAAATATGTCGTGAACATACCATATACCTATTTGTGGTGGTGATACCGAAAGTCGAAGTAATGCAGTATTTTCTCAATAATTCTTCAAAATCTCTTACTAAAAGAGGTCACGCAGACACAGAAATTGGACAATATTTTAAAAAAGAAATTGTCTTGAAAACATATGTTTCATCAGGTTGCAAGTTGATTATATAAATTCTCAGTTTTTATCTAAATTTTATATACCTTAGATAAAATTCCTATTTTTGTTAATTTAAGAAGTAAATGAGATAAAATTAGAAGATTCATATAGTTCAGGTATGAATTTAGTAAAAAACAATTAATAAATGATTTTGGAATTTTGTTTTGGTGTTGTTTGCAAATAATTATTATTTCATATTACAATACAAAATTGAACATGTACACGACACAGAACTGTAAACTCAGCTAATCAAAAACAAGTGGTATTGTTTACCCGGTAGCGACGAATTGTGTTTGAATTTGGGGTGCTCCCACTGCCGAGTTGAACTCTCCAATCGATCTCTCATTTTCTTAGTTTCTATTTATGTTTTATTCGAGTTGCCCGTGTTTATTCCTTTTTCTGCATTTTCTGCCGTTCCTCCTCTGATGTTTTTTCCCCTCTCGCGTTCCTTTTGATGAAGGACGGCTAATGAACAGTACGCTGACATTTTTATTAACGCACAAAGTTAATAAATTAATACGAGGTGTCCCTCATAGTCGCAAAGTGAGAAGGAGAGAGTACGACACGACCATGATTGTCAACATTATGCAGTCATAATTAATTAGAGATTATATGTGCTAATCAAGTTTTCGCCGAGGCTCGTTCCTCGTGTTAATCAATTTTCACTGCAGGCCGTGCCGGGAGAGGGATGGTGGGGTGGTCGGGTAATGCAAGCGCAGATGGGAGAGAAGAGTGTGAGGGGGTGCTGCGAAGCCGAGTCGGCAGCAAGTTGTCAAAGTTCCGGCGTTGGGGACGGTGGCGGGTGAGTCGCAGCTCAGCGTCTTCGTATCGCCAAGGAGGAACGAGACAAGTGTCTTTGGAGCAAAACGGATTATGCAGATGGAGGAACGCGGCGGCGAGCGGTGCGTGGGTGGATGGGTGGATGGGTGGGTGTCTCACTGCACTCGCGATTGTTAAATATACTGGTTACTTCCGAGTGTTATTGTTACCACGAAATTTGTCACGACTGTTTCTGTCTGAAGTGATAAAATTACCTTTCAGCAAATATCCCTATTCAGGAAGTTTGGAGCATTCAGTTTCCTTGGAGAGTATAAGTTTAATATTTAGCGATGTTAAGTTGAGGTTAATTTACTGAGAGCGCGTACAAACGTATGATGTTGGTGACAATTCTATGCTCTGAGTTCTGTCCCGAGTTTCTAACACATAATCTACATAATAACTGAGTTGTACTTAAGAATGGTTCAAATCTATCATGACTTTATAAATAAATTTGTAGTGATAAAATATGATATATTTCTGTATGAAAAAATCGTATTTTTCTAGTTGATTTCGTATCGAAATGGGACTGAAAAATTTAAAAAAAAGAAGAGGAGATTTGCATACAATTATAGAAATGTATTGACACAACACGGTATTTCTTTACTGTTTACAATCGTTTGGTCGACACGGTATTCATCGGCAGTTCGAAAAGCGCGTCTTATCACCATCATCACCAGACGAAGACGATGAAATAACTTTCGTAGTACTCACATCCAACAAACCGTAGTTACAAGAAAATGTAACTAATATCATGTCACAAGTCCGACTTTATTTAATAAAAATTAAAAATTAATTTCTTTTCTTTAATTATTTTTTCGATTATGGATAAAATATTTTAAGAATATTGTAAGGCTTTGTAAATCCAACTAAGCAACTGTTTCCTGACCCGTTGATTCTACTCAGAAGTATTACTCGCTCCAACAAAACCGCTTTCAGCCTTCGTACGCTAGTAGCCTGTATAAAGTTTTTAATTGTATGAAATAAATAAAGGAAACTTAGTAATACATTAATATTTAAATGTTATTTGATTCGATAATATGATAAGAAGAAAGTTTGTTTAAACAAAGCGATAAAATATTAAAGGAAAATTTACTGTGACAAAAAATATTCGTTTGTAACCAATTTATTTGATCTATCACTGAAGAGTGGTGTTCTGTTCCAGAACGAATATCGTGGAGTTGTAGTCGTAATAAGTGGTAGATATAGTGTTTTTCTACTAAAAAACATTCAATGAAAATTATTTTGATTTTTATTCCTCTCCAGCTTCGATAACAAAATAAAAACATACGAGTCACAATTAATATCCATCATTTCCTTCCCTAAATTTGGCTAATTAAATGAGGAGGTTTTTCTTCCATAACGACTAATCAATAGTAGTATCAATATACGTGATTTCGTGTTGTAATTAATATATCAGGTGAAACGAAAACAAATATGAGAGTTTATAACCGTAACAAAAACACATTGTCATTTTATGCCCACTGAATACTTTTCTCTATTTTATTAACTATCTTTTGAAAAAAACGCATATTAATTGTAAACACCGGTCTGTTGCTTTAGTTGACATAGCAGTAATTAAAACTATTATCAACCAAAATATTTGCTAGTTATCTCTCTCTCTCTCTCTCTCTCTCGATCATCTTGCATAATATGTTTTCCCAATAGTAGTTCCAGTGAATAGAAAGAAAAAAACATTAAATTATAAAATCATATTTCCACTAAAATTCTCCAAAATATATTTCAAGGTATGACTAAAAACTTTATCAAGGATATCGTCTCTTATTTCATAGACTACTCATCTTCCAATTCTGTGAGTTTCAATTTTCAGAATAACTCGAATAATAATGTATTTTATTATTCAAGTAATTTTGGAAAAAAGAAACCAAAATTTATTAAAATTCATGGAATACATCAAATCAAAAGTTAAAGTGTAAAATGATTTTAAAATGACAAATGGTAAAATAATTTAGGTGGTGCAGCAGAATTTCACGAATTGTTTCGTTTTACCTGTTCAGTTGGAATCATTCTACGGAATTACGTTCTCTCTCATTTTAGTATATTGTCTTTAGGAAGAGGTCATCTTATATTAAGTGTTAAGAAAGAAATGAAACATCTTTGTAATGTCCTTTTATACTGTAATATAAGTTACATTATTGAAAAATAAAATTTTATGAAATAGCATTACATTGGTTAACATAATGCCAAATGTCTTTCTGCATTCTTTTCATTTTCCCGAGATACGTTTGAATATGCTCTGCGATTTATTGTTTGTCAGCTTCTTTCTATGTTGAAGTTCGTTGGAACGAATTTATTATTGTTGGTAATAATATTTACTAGTTTGAAGTTCTTGGTTGTTATTTTTGTATAGATTTATGGCTAATATCTACACAAATTAATACAAATTGTTCTAATGTTATTTTTTTTAGGTTGTGCATTGTTGTCCAATAATATTCACATCATAATAGAGTGAAAGATATATAATTTTATAATAGATACATATTCACATTAATAATGGGCTCTAATGACCTCGATGTTGACAAGCCCTAAAGCCCCACAAAAAAAAAAAGATATCATTTAATTATTTATTATTAATAACGTAACAATTCAAAACGAGATGCGATTTAAGTCACGCGGAAGTGTCATAATATATTTCTACACGCTTGTTATGATAGATATGTATCGAATTATTGTTATTTGTATCATGACAGTGGTATTATCGCCAACTCATAAAACATGACCATCTCAAATGCTATTTTATGAGGTACCGTATAAAAGGATTGTTTGTTGACAAACCTAAGCAGGACGACTTCCATAACCTCTTTTGACAACGTCAATATCGGTCGCCCTCTTACACCCATGACTTTCCCAGTAAAGTCTCTAAAACTCTGGTAGCGACGTGCCGTCACCCTTGTCACATCGACGCCGACGCGCATGTCGGGAAACACTCAGCGTCTGCGAAGGTTTCGAAGTCTCTAACGCGTTGCTACACCACCGCCAGCGCCTCAAAAGCTCCCCTGCTGCATGTATATTGCTATGGATTGTTCTTCAATTCATACTGTCGCCATATAGCTTACTCCCACTATACCTACAACATGCTCATTTTACCCACGCAATTACATACTGGTTATACTCCTCAGTACAACTTAACCAATTTAATTAAGTGTTAGCTGTCTCCTCATGATATTCTAGTTTGATTTAATCAGTGTAAGATTTTGACGCACGCTTTCCGAGATTAGAACGTAATTTATGTTTTTAGACTTTCTCACCATAATATTATTCAAAATTCAATACGCACTTCTACTTCCCCATCCTGGCCCGGGTTTTTCTCCGTTTTTCCTTCTGGTAGAGGCGGATTTATCATACAGGTTCTCTAGGCTTTGTCTAGGGGCGTGTTTATTGTAACAATAAATCGTGAATTTAGTGTTATTTCAATTCTTATGATTTTTAAACACTATACTCAGAATAATCTATAGTTCGATAATAACTTGTACATGTAATTTTTTGCTTAAAATTACAAACATATTGACATTCTATTAGTATTATCAGCTAACTTTTTATCTTATCTAGGAACATTTGCTGAAATTTTTTAATCCGCCTCTGCCTTAGGGCCCTTGATCGGAATTGATGGGATGGTCCCTTGCTTGCTTCCGGAGAGTAAATTAGTTTTTTTTCCTCCACGTGGTCATACGCAGTTTGTACTGTTTTTTGTCAATAAATTTATTTATTTATTTATTTATTTATTTGTAACCAAAATTGTAACTATTTATTGAGTTTGTGCGGTGTAATATTATCAAGAAATTTAGGAAACAATTGACTTATTAGACTTTTTGATGTAATGTTTTAAATATCATTAACTGATTTTTGCCAGTTTAAAAGTATTACACTTAAAATTTGCATTTAATTACTCATGTCTATAATGTCAAATTTTGTGTTGTATTGAAAACGTATTTAGTGCACAAGAATACGATAGCTGATAAGTTAAATATTGTAAAAAGCTGCATCACTTTTGAACGTAATCTCCCCGATCTTGATGTATGTCCGCAAGTGCTTTCGAAGCGATGTACTAGTTGCGACGGAGCACCTTACCCTATACTTCTTTCAGTGGTCCAACACATAGTTATCGTTCGGAGCAAAGTTAGGTAGAATGGTAGGTACGGAATACACTGCAAGTTATAATAATCGCAAACAAATGGGGTTGAGCATTGTCGTGTTGTATCACAACATCTGCCGCCAGCAATTCACGTTCTTTCATTATGTTGACTTTCATCGTCCATATATCAATACTCCTTGAAGGTACGAATACACGGGCAATGTTTCTCTGTCAGTGTTCTGAGAAATCGGCTGTTAGTCCACTGGTTACACGACAGCTCTTATATGTCAGTGTTTGCTATGAAAAGAACTATAGTAGTGCTCGTGAAATGTCGGTTCCGTCAGTGAAGGCTGCCCGCTACAGACGAGCAGAGAGAGTGAGGTTATGTCTTTACGCCAAGTGAGGTTATGTCTTTTCATCGTGTTCGTGACCTCTACCCCAATCAGCCTATACAGTAAACGAACATGAGTATACTTGATAAATAATGAACATCTTAGTAATGTACCGTTTTTAATATCACAAACAAACGTAAAATTTCTTCCGGTACTGTAATTTAATAATTGTCACTATGCTTGATCAATAATTATTTATTGATGAATCCTAGATGAATATCCTAAAATAAAAATCTCTTCAGTAAAAAATTCTGGCACATTACATATCACGATTCAACAGTCGAATCCCGCTATCGACAAGCGATCGTGGTCAGTGAAGGAATAACTGGTGGTGCTTTCTGTCGGAGCTATCTTGAACGTCAGCGTTAGTTTGTGCTGACAGATGACACGGTACGAGAAAATTTGATGGCAGTGCACACTGACGACTATGTACGCTCTACTGACCACTAACAGAATAAATTATCAGAAACACTGTCCATGTTTCGCACCTTACGTACTCCAAAGTAGGTTTCCCATAAACTTCTCTTCTGATGGCTGTATTCGTACCTTCTTTGTTTTTGTTGAAGTGGAATGACACTACTACTTCCTCGCCCTTTCCGTTCCTGGCTAATGGACGAGGACCCAGGTTTCGTCCCCAGGGGCTACTCCATCACGAAGGTATCACGTTTAATGGGCTGGAAAAGACAGGTCGTCCCACGCATCAACACGTCACTTTTTCAATTTTGGAATCAACTACCCGAACATCCATCCTGTAGAATATCACGTTACGAAACCGGAGGACATTACACCATCCAGGATCACCCCTTCCTAATACATTCGGTCAAACCATGGGATAAGGTGAGAGCAGATCTGGAGGTCTGAATCTCATAACATAACATCATAACGTAAGACAAAATGTTATAAGAAGTAAATAATGAAACACGCTAATCCATGACTAATTCATATGGAAAAGTGGGGTAAACACGGACAATAGAGTTTTGAGATTATATCACGAAATTATTTGAAAAACATTGATTGCTATTAATTTGTTGCAAAAAATTAATATCAGATTTTTTTAAAATTAAAACGTAACTCATTTTGTGACAAATTTACAACTTATGGTTTTGAGACCATTCGTAAGTTATCAGATTAATTTTTTAAATTGTTATCCCTCTTAACTAAATTAAAAATTTCAGATCTCTAATAAGTTTTTATTGACAGTATTTTGTTGGAAGAAATGGACCCGGGAACTTGGTAATATTATGGACCAAATGAAGCAAGGAACTTGGAACTTGAATTTTCTGTAAGTGTGTTTTGGGAGAATTACAGATCGTGCATATTTCAATGTAATCAAGAAAGAGTAGTTATGGGCATGACTATTAATATCATAAATTTTTAAAAAGAAGTTTTAATATTACTTTTATATTTTGGACTCACATTATATAGCTAAGCCATAAATGTATAGTCACTGAAACTGCTTAGCTTCAACTAGCTTATGCAAGTCTGTCCGTCATTATTCCCTCAAACTCCTAATAGCTCCTCGAGTTTGGGTTTTGAAATTATATGACACTATAACGTATGTTATTGCAGAAATTATCGTGCTTTCACATAATAGCCAGGTAATCAATGTGTAATAATGTAATAAGTCTGAACTTGACTTTTTGCAATAGTATAAGGATACTTTCGTATTTTCCTTAAGTGTGCAGTTACCTCACTCTTTTCTACTGCTGTTGCAGTGCAAAGCAATAAAACTCCATTTAGACAGTTGCGCTGGATCTGGAAGTGGAGTATTAACAACGAACGTTACGCTGTTTGTGTTATTTTGTAAATTTTTTTAAATTTACCACGTATTATAAATGAAGTTTAATACATGATTGGGTGTGAATTTGGGGAAAGAAAAATTTTATATTTGTTATATGCACTTTGCCTTGAGTTACAAAACAAACCCGCTTTAAAATGTGAAACATGTAGGGTACCGTAGTAAATTTATGTTTGTTGATTGCGGTAACGTGGTCAAATGATCCCTTTTAGGTCATCTAATTTTCTTCTATTTTATTTTCTTTGGACGTATCGTTGAAATTTGTCAAATTTTCCCTTGTAGGTACGGTACTTAGTTCGTTTATGTGTCTAGAAATTGTAATTCTGTTTAAACCATTCACCTGCTCTCTTTGTTCACATTCGTAAATCTTGCGCGCACCTCTTTTACATCCATTTCTCCTTCACCATCACGGTGCTTTTCTCCCTCGTGGATTCGTAGCACCCCCTTCACAAGTGGTGATGAAGGCTGTCTGGTTTACATCGACGACGTTTAAGAGGAGAAGCATGTTTTTCATCGAAAGCTGCAGAATCCTCCTTCACAAAAAAGAAGTGAGCATCCTGCCCGCTTTCTCTTTTCTCCCCAACCATACCTCTCTCAGCACTCCACGAGTGAGACGGGGATGGTAAAAGGGGAAGACCAGATCTCTTGTAAAAGGATCCGGGAATTCTCTTGCGTAGTGAACTGGGTGCATCTCCAAGCCTTGGCTTCTGGCTTCCTTTCACAGTTTTCGAATTTAGATCGATGGGGGTTATCCCTGTGCCATTTTGACATTAGGACTCAAGGAAGGTTTGATGGATGGGATCGGTTGTGTGCGAGGCTATCGTCTGGGAGACGACGGAGAAGGAGCTGAGGTTACGTGTAGTGGCGATGGAGTAGAACCGTGGGAAATGAGAGAAATGCTAGAGTAGGTTTTGTGAGAGGTAAGAGGAAAATGAAACTCTGGAGAGAGTGTGAGTGTCGGAAAGGAGAGAGCATTTTAGAGGTCTGGAGTGAGTTAACGGATGGTGACCGTGATTTTATTGGATGAAGAAGAAGGGTTGTAGTAATAGTCGTGCTATCGTCTGCGGAACCAACGCCTAAGAAAGAACATGTGAAGAGGGAAACCTAAAACAAAATTGAGTTAAACTCATACATTAAAAAATATAGAACATTACATCATTTTACGCATCATATACTATGTTTTGCTTTAAAAAGAAGGCATGAAGCTAAAAAAATCTCCCCAAGCGACAAAAGTTTTGCATACAAGTATACTTAGTAAACCCCCCAAAAAATTCTTCATTATAAATTCTAGATTTGTCACAGACTATTACATCTCACCAATTAATAATTCTGGTGCTTATGATAAGCATCTCTCAATAATCTATGATAAATTATGTCTTTCTGTATTTAATGGACTTCCATCACCATTTAAGAATTCATTAGCCCTATTGAAATACACATTACATTATTCATATTGAGTCAACTACAGAAGATAAACAGTTTTTTAAATTACGCACCACTACATTCACACTCCCTTGAAATAATATATGTATAAAGTAAATATTTTTCATCTTTACGTAAATTTTTCCAGCCTGCATTCTCATTTACTCTCTGTTTCATCGCTTACTTCAAAATCATAGTCAATTGGTGCTAAAACTTCGTTGACTCTATTTTTTTTCTTTTTTTAACTTTTTACGTGGATAATGCATGTAGACTTGGCTATTCAGAAGTTGTCATTCCGGTATGAAATCCGAAGACGTCAGACACTTTATATTGATGGGACAGCGTTCACTAAAACAAAGCAGAAATGAAAACAAGAGTTGACAAACAAATTGATAGATTGCTGGCTGTTGGAATGTGGTGGAGGAAGGCCGAGATCTATATCGGTTCATCAATGATGTGAGATACGTTACAAGAAGTAAAAAGTGCTTCAGACCAAGTCCGGTCATGTTGGAATTACTCACGGGAGATCGAAATTTCAACTAGTATTTGCCTAAAATTAAGATTAAAGATGAGCCAAAATGTGTGTGTGTGTGGATATAACGAGGAGACAGTGGAGCATGTTTTATTTGAGTGTGAAATAAATAATGAGGAAAGAAGAAGTTGGATAAGACGAATGATAAAAAGTGATGCATGTAATAGGGGACTATTGAAGGGACAACGAGAATATAACATATTATAAGAATATATCGATCCGATTACGTTTAACAAACGGGAGTTTAAATACATGACGATACGGGTACCGGGAGAGCAATAAAGGAACGAAAAGACAACACATAATTATGTTCAACAAGAAAAACAGAACACAAACTAATTTATTCTGAAGAATATAAAACCCTGGTAAATAACTTTGTGCCAAGGAACAGGTTAGATAGTGGAAATGTAAATAAATAAACCCACGTGTCGAATGCCATTTTTATCTGGTCGCTGACGATGCACATCTTTCTTTGTCTATTCTGCTCATGAATTTTTTTCTATGAATTCAGTATTTACTTTGTTCAAATTCGTTTTCTGAGTTCTAGGTTCAAAAAACCTCGCCACCTCTCTATTATGCTCAAATATCCTTTGAAAATACTCTCCGTAATCGGTCACCATTTCTCAAATATTTGAACAGGTTAATATGTGTTTTATTTGAAGAGTGACGAAACCAAATAACTCAGACGCTTGAATATATGAGTTCCTTTATTTTCTCCACAATTTTAGTCGTATCTTTTTTGCCTTCTTTTGGCTGTTGTTAAATTGAAAGTTGTTGACTCTAAGCTACATATAAAAATTCTTAAAATGAACTTGATACTAATAATTTTTGTAACAGAAAAAAATCCTTTATTGTCAAAGAAGATGGAAAAAATGTGCATCAAACCACTCACGTCTGATAGGTAAAACAAAGTGTTCACTGGGAAACAACACAATGCTAATTTATTGCTATTTTCGTATCTTTCTTTTAAATAATCCGTCCAATAATCGGTATACTGTTACTGTATAATGCTTCAGTATTTCCTTCAAACATATGAATCGTTGTTTGCTTTCGAGTACCGATAGTTTTTACCCGTAATGAAATTTAAAATATTATTTTATGTAGGGGTAGATTTTCCCAGTGTTTCTTTAGTTGAAAAATTCAGCTCTTCAACATTAAGTAAATATAAGAAAAATTTACCTTCAATGTTAGTTTCTCTGATTTTGGAAGTGATGGACTATCAGACTACGGAATTTTATATCTTCTGCTTACACAGTGTCAATATGGTCTTTGGTTTCTTAAAGTTATCTTTAGAATAAAATATTCTTAAATATCATTCGTGAAAAGATACCATAGTATAATTCGCGGTTTTCATGAATTTTCATGAAAATGCTTATAAGTTGTTGTTTTTTCTGTTGTTTTTTTCTGTCGTTTCAGTAAATACAATTTTACAACATTAAATACACGAGCTGATCGCGCAAGTAATACATACAGCGTTGCCATAACGGCAGCCATGAGCAATAAGACTATGAAATAGTAGAAAGCTATCACTTAAGCGTTCTTATAACACGGTATTGTTATTTCAAATATCACACATCTAAAAATTAATTCTCGTATGAAAATAATCTAAAACCTCATGTAAACGTGTTTTCCGTTAAATTTCCTTTTCTGAGATTCGTAACTCTACATTCTAAATGGTTACAGTCATATGGTGTTAGTAAATTCTCAGATCGGTAGGAACCGGAAAAGATATATTTCTATCAAAATTGTATGAGAAATTGTTTGATTTAAGATAGGCTTAATTCTGAAACAAGCGCACTAATCATAATGGTAAAACTATATTCTGAATTAAAAATAATTGAATTGTCTCCATTTTCTCTATTTTCCTTTGTTTTCGTCAATTTTTAAAGCACTCCACAAAAATACATTTGGTGAAACGTTTATGTAAATTCCTGTTACAATGTAATATTAAAATATCCAAATTTGTTTCGATAAAAATGCTTGGTTTCACAAGTCTATATGATTTTTTTTTCTCTTTTGATGAAACATTGCTGAGAGTTTTACTGCAATATCATTTACTAGAAGTGATCGTTGCACGAATGATGTTATGCATTACCAAATGAACATCAATGACGCGTATTTGGATGGAAAGCCAGTCGTAGAAATGGGAAACACTTTAATCTGTTGAAATTATAGATTCGGTGACAAACTCTCCGTGACGTGAAATGTATGTGGACGCACGACTCTCATACCAACAAAGTGCATTTTGCACCAACGTTTTTCTAATGAACTGTTGGTAATTACTGGGGGAAAAATTACTCACGTACTCTGAACGCTCAGAGCGAGTGGTGTCAATTCTCATTTCTAAACGCTTTATATAAACGGATTATATTCACTGACGCTGGAATTCCTTTCATTTCTGCATACTTTGCATTTTTGTTCCTTATCAATTAAAAGTGAAAATAATTAAAGTAGAAACGAGCATAGTGTGATGATTGGGTTGTTAACCACTGATGGATGTGTAAAAGGGAGACTACACTAAGACGATATTGCATTTAATTGTACGTCGATGTACTATAATTTAACTATTAATTTTAATGCAACTTTACGCTGTACTTTATTGTTAAAATTGCATTCATCTTGAACTTGAGTACTTGAAATTACATTTCAGAGTTTGTTAATAACTGAAAAACTTTCCAGACAAATGTTATTTTTTAAATTTAATGACGAGGTTTAGATACCAGGGAGGGTGTTCCGAAAATAGATCTGCGCAGTTATTTTCTATTTTAATTCTATAACCCACAACGACATAACGATGAACATTTAGGAGTGCGAAGATACTCGAGTTACAGCAAAAATAGTGAATAATATATTAGTAGTAATGTATTATACATAAAGAAAATCAGTATAATTTAGTTTTTACTGGAAGTCGTGTTTGTTGATACGAACTTACATTCCACAGAGTAAAAAATGTCTTCGGAAGTAAAATAAAAGATAAATGTGTACTACTCTGTGTCAAGCATTGAATTTGTTGTAATAGTATAGTAACTATTAACTCTTATTATTTTAATTACATTCAACAAAAAAAAGTCAAGCCTTTCGTAATAAGTCATAATAGATTAACTCTTGCAGATTTCAGGTACAAATGTGTAAACGTTTTATCTTGCTGAAACCTTTTCTTGTCAATCTTTTAAAAATCCACGTATTAAAAATAAGTGTACGTACACACAACAAATGATATTGCAACGTCAACAGCCAGGTGAAAATTGCGACGGACCAGGACTCGAACCCGGGACGTCCTGCTCTGGCCGCATGTGTGCTATCCACCGTACGCAACCTCCATCTGATTTGATCCGGTGAACTTGGGTCACTTCCCCATTCAGGGGATAAGTGACCACAGGTGGCTCCAATGCTCGTAGCACTTAAGTCCGGTTTTCGCGTACCTACGCGTCGAATGCAAGTTTTAACTAACAACTTCCGAGTATCTACTCGTGGAGGATTGTTTGGTTCACCGGATCAGGCCAGGTGAAGGTTGCGACCAGACTTGGGAGTCGAAGCGGATGGTGCAGTGGATAGCACACCTGCGGCCAGAGCAGTATGTCCCGGGTTCGAGTCCTGGTCCGTCACAATTTTCACCTTGTTGACGTTGCAAACACTCCTCCACGAGTACGAACTCGGAAGTTGTGAGTTGAAAAATGATATTATTTTTTATACCAAATAATTTTCCTAAAAACCGACCGAGTTGTTAAAGGACTCATTAACAATTATCCATTTATTGGTAATTGAGCTAAACCTTATGAAAGAATGCTATGTTTAAAATGAATAAATTAGGAATTTTAAATACATAATGATGTATTAGTAAAATAAAACAGTTTATTGGATTTGCGCGTATTAAGAATTTCATTGTCATTCGTGATTCGTTGCTTTATTCTGAAGAGAAATAAAGAACTTTACTTTCCTCATTGTTATGCGTTATACATTAATGACTTTTTGGATGTAAATTATCTGACAGTTTTACAACACATCATAACCTTTAAGTCACATCTTGACATGTGTCATGAATTCTCATTTTAGTCACTCGACCTAGAACATGGTTTAAATATTTGTATACGCGATTATTAAATTATACATACAATAATCGTTAGCTCATCCCGCAATTTATTGCGCCGTATATTTTACTTCCTCGCGTTCATACTACTGAATTGCATAGTGTTACTACGCCGCACAATCCCATCCTTGCATTGCAATTGGTAGATATCCCTTCCGATTCAAGCTGACCCTGCACTAAATCGCTTTAAATGTCACTCAGCCAAACCGCAACTCCATACACCCACACATACATACTCACTTTCTAGCTTTAGAGAGTGAGAGAGGGTACTGCATTGTGTCTTTAGCTGTTGTACTGCGGTGGAATGCTCCGTGATTTGCTGTTCCAACGTAATCCCGACGTATCCTATTTCTCCTTTATACCACGAGATAGCTCGTGCAATTATAGAATTAGAAGGGGAGATTTTGTGGTTGGTCTGTGTAATAGACATCACGAAATGCAGGAACAACGATTGCGGTATTCCAAGATCAACATTCTCACGTGTCCGGGTCTACTTTTAATTTATACGTTATCACTAATTACTCATTCATCTGTTGTATTTCGAGCTCCATGTGAACATCAACGGACAAATGAACAGCATCATTAGAAATAATTCGAAAATAAATAATATTAATATTTTGATTTGTTTCTTTTCGAAAAAATAAATATTCCGAAATCAAATATTCAAAATACAATAGATATAAATTGTAGTAATACATGTTTAGTTAGTACTCTTACCATAAAGAGTGTTTTTTTAAATAGTTAACGAATTCATTGCGTTTTTAAAATTCAAAACTTAGAAACACATATCATTCACTGTTAACTGTACATGCTAAAAGAAGAAGAATGTTTTGACGGGCTGTTGTCGTTATGCCGTATTATTTCCTGACTCATACGTATTCTCTTCCGGATGTATCATGACCGTAATCCTTAATTATACGAGATTCACAAGGAAATGGACACAACATCGTTGCCAAACGACAGTTTATTAGCCTGAAATAAAAGTCTTTCCTATTTACTTCTCCAAAATCGATACGTTTTGAAGTATTTTCCCAACATAAACATCTTGCAAAAAACAATGGACTTCGAGTGGTAAAACAGAACAACTTTCTCCTTGTTTCAGAAAGAACCATAATTCTTGATCCGAACTCCAAGCTTTTCCATATGACGCAAAATCATTTTTTAATAAAATTCCTAAAAACCATAAGTCACTTTGATTAATCAAATGAGTCCGTAATCCTTAAGCTATGGGTCTTGGAAAATATCGAATTAGAACTCTCTGTCCAGATAACACACAACAAAAGTTATGCAATAATAAATAAGTACACAGTTGAATTATTTTTGTATTATGTATTAATAAGTTTGTTTATTGCCCTCCACGTGCTCATACGAAGTTTGTAACTGATTATTGACCATAAATTATACCGTAAATGCATTGAATATTAGTTTTAGAACAATTTATTGTAGTATTTTTCCTACCTCGACGTGTGAATTAGCATTATTCTTATATTTCATTTTTTTTTTAATTTTATGGCGCTCATTTATTCACATTCCTATTTGAATGAGTAGTCAAGTTAATCATAGTTCATACAAAGTAAAATACATTGACACTTTTCTCAGGTGCAGTATATTAGATTTTCATTAGGTTCCTCATCTGAAGTCGATCACGCTTCGTAATTGTTGAAGCTTTCCCTAATGCCATTCAGGAATTCCGCACACGTCCCAACTTTGTTTGCATTCTCCCTGTTTTGTTCGCGACCCAGGTCTTCTTGTGCACTCTCCATGAGAGTAAGTTTATTTTGCCAAGCGTACATGACACGAATCTTTAACCCGAAGTACACAAAAAAAAAAAAAAAATTAACCCAAAGTGCTGTGTCTAGTCACTAGTCGCTATAACATCGTTGTATGAATTGACAATTTGTATCTCATAATATAATTTGAAGGACGAGTGCGCATTCTAACTTCTGAAGGGAGTTAAACATGAGAGAGACAATGCAAATTACATCGGATTTTTTTAATTGTCTGATTCTGCCAAAGAAGAAAAGATTTTGTGCACAGAAGTTAATCTAAGAAAACGTTCAAAACTGTATAACCCACGAAAATATTATTGCTCTAACAATTAAAAACTATTGAATAATTTTTAAAATTTTCTTTCTATTATTTAAAACTACTGATTTTAAATCAGACCGGCCCGATCGATCGAAAAAGTATATAAAATGGCCCGAGGGCTAAGAGAAGTATAGTGCATTAGTCTTGCACCAAAATTCTTATTTGCAGATATAATGTTAAAAAAATGTGTATTGTAAATTTACCTTTAGTTGACTGATAATGACGTTAATATTGATATTATGAACAAATATTCTTCCTTAATGTCCATAAATATCTAGTAAAAATAATATTCGGTAGCGTCGGCGTTTAATGTATTTTGTTATCCAGAACCCCTTCTTCTCTCTTTTTGAATGTAGGAGATAACTGTACCCGGCGACTAATTCCAAAAAGGAGAAATTACAATTTTATTGTAAGTATAGATATATTTCTAACTGAAAATATTGTAATTTTAACTGGTTGGATCCTTAGAGGCCATTTTATTAAATACGGTAATAGATTTTGTTGTTAAAGGTATTTTAACTGCTTTCTATGAATCATGTTAATTCAATGATCGTGTTCCAATAGTTTGCCAAGTCATACTAATGTTTCCGGAGGTTGTTGACAGAGGGATACGCTTATTCAAATTAATTACTGGTCCTGGTTCGTACGTTTTACAGATAAAAATGTCATTCAAGAATATGGTATCATTATGAGTTATCTTTAAGAATATTTTTCACTTAGTATTTAAATAAATTCATCGTCACAAAAACAGTACAAACTGCGTGTGATCAGGTGCAGGACAATAAACTAATTTACTCTCCGGAAGAGAGCTAGGGATTATCCCATCAATTCTGATCAAGGGCCCTAAGGCAGAGGCGGATTCAAAAATTTCAGCATAAGATAAAAAGTTAGTTACTTAAAAGTTAGTTAAAAGTTAACTACGTGTTATAATACGAATAGAATATCAAAAAAATTGTAATTTAACACAAAGCATTTATTTCACAAGAACGAATTATTATCGAACTATAGATTATGCGGCAGTTGTGTTTATAAATCGTAAGTATTACGATAACACTAATTTCAAGATTCATTGTTTCAATAGACACCGCCCCTAGACAAGAGCCTAGAGAACCTATATTTAAAAAATCCACCTCTAACCGATGGAAAACCGAAAAAAATCCTGGACCAGGATGGGATATATGTATCTGTACTAATAAAAGTGAATTATTTGGAATGTCTGTTGCATTGAAATGGGAATTTTTTTTTTGAGATTTCGAAGTACATATCTTAATTGTTATTTCAAGAAAAATACAATGTAAGGTTATGAGCTACACGAGCAGAAGAACAATTAAAATTGGCTACTAATTAGTAAATGTGAATCTTCAGTCGCATGACTGTTTACTTTAAAGCTTATTAATGTGTCCCCAAGAGTTCAATCGCGTTACATGAGGTGGACAATCAACCGAAAGTAGAATCTTGGGGATCGTATCGTAGAAGAAAAATTATATAAAGGCTGCAAAGAACATTGTACAAGTATATAACCTAAAAGTGAAATGAAAACCAAAGAATTCAGAGGTTTTAACTATGAGCTTTGTTTATTTTTGTGTAATGTGTATGTTCCTTATGCCTTTATTTTAATACGTTTCATTATGTGCATTATTACAGGGTTCTTTTTGATTAAAAATTTATTGTCTTTCCACTCGTGACATCAACGTAACCGTCTCCACCTTCCACTATGATCTCGAAATCTCTCCTGTGTCCTATTTATGAAGTTGTCCTCACCTCGTGTTCAATTTTATACTCATCCCCGATTATCCTTATCATTTTCAGGTTTTCCTGATATTTACTATGCATCTTTTCAGTCTCAAATAATTTCCCTTCACACAAAAATTATTGCTCTTCTTGTTTCTTTCGAGTTTCTAAAAAATTGCTCCCTTTCCGTTCCATACAACTCAAGTTTCATATAGCATGTTCTACTGAATCTTAACGTTTTCTACAAAACCATTCATACGCATGACTCTTTCCTATTCTTGATCAAGCCAGTTTTGCTTCATTCACCTCTTCCTAACGTGCGTGTAAACTAATTCGTCCCTACAGCTATCCCCGTCTGATTACGTCTCTACCCATCTCCATCTCCTCCTTCCCAACCACCACCTCCATTGCCAACAGCCACAACTGGAGCCATCGCAGCGGCACCGCAATTTTCCTTACTTTAGGTTAAATACACGATTGTGTATTTAACTTCAGTTAAGCTGCCTTGAGCCTTCGCACAAATTTCGTTGCGGGCTTTTCCAGTTTCGCCCTATCGCGAGGCAATTGCCCGTGCTCGTCGCTGCTGTTAGGAGAGTTAGCTCACTTCCTGTGCTCTGATTGCTTTTGTTCCACTGTCATAGACAAAACGAACTTGGGAAACAAGTCTTTTGATTTTTAGAATATTTGTCTCGGAGTGGGGTTTAGGAGAAACAGGTTTAGGAAGATTGATATATAATCATTGATGAGAATTAACGATCTTTTTTGTCTTCATTACTTCCTTTTTGACACTTAAAAACAACTACAGAACAAGTAATGAACACATTCCGCATGAATAGTATCTAATTTAATAATATAGTTTATTATTATCATCGAATTACCAGTCACATACAATTAATTCTTCAACATTTCGGTCC
The DNA here is from genome assembly GCA_002313205.1 of Laupala kohalensis. Taxonomy (NCBI): domain Eukaryota; kingdom Metazoa; phylum Arthropoda; class Insecta; order Orthoptera; family Trigonidiidae; genus Laupala; species Laupala kohalensis. Next base: position 2,654,088 of record NNCF01127001.1, read on the forward strand.
TTACCAATCAAGGTACTTACCCTTATCAAGACACAAAACTATGTACCAGTCAGTTAATGGAAGAATAATAAAATTGGAGCTAATAAATATCATATATATTTACGGAGGACCATCAACATGATGATTCAATCATTAAAAACAGTTAAAACCACATCATACAATGTAAAACAAAATATTTTGGGAACAAATTTAAATCCAAAATTCAATGTCAAGCACTCTAATTTAAATTGTTCTCTGATATTTATTGTGTTATGGAACATATAATACCACTCATACAAATTAAAATAAGGTTTTAAGTGTGAATATGTTCCAAAAAACCTGAACATTCTTGTGATTTTGTTGTGGGGTTTGTTAAACCTCACCAGAAGGGTGTTTGGAGACCTAAGGACGAGGGAGCAAGTGGTGGTTTATGGTCCGGAAGGGAGCGAGTGGAGGTTGGAATAATGATATATCACTGATGAACCATTCTTTTAATTATGTCCAACTTACAGTGAAGCGAGTTTAGAGCGAGGGCGTCGGTGTTCCTTCGTAGAATTCTCTTAGACACGGGTTGAGGAAGGACAGAATAATTAGTTAAGGAAGTGTTTACCGGTTTGTACAAGACGAACCTCTGAGAAAAGATCCGGAGAAAGGTAATGGGAAGGATAGTCACCGGTTTGTAAAGGACAGTAGAGAGGCAGTGTTGTAGTAAAGCGTAGGAAGGACGACAACCCCCACTTCTGCATTTATGCTATTCTAGCACTACCGTCACCGCCTGATTATACCTTCTTTGCGTAGTCAATCGCTTTATGTCGTGCTATCGTCAGCTTTCCCTCGATTTCTTGGTCAGCGCGTTATCAGAACACCACTGCGGCATAGAACAGCGTCGTCAGACTGCTATCTTCTCCCCACCGCTTGAGCAACGCCGCCACTTAAGTTGGAAAGTTCTATAAGCAACATCCTTGCCGTATATTGTGTGATACCAAACATATTTTTGTGAATAAACTGTCCTGTAATGAAATTGAATTGGTACCTAAGGGAAACATATGTGACAAATAGTTCACTTTAATAGGAAGGATGTCATTAAATATTTGATACTGAAATTCATTGAGATTTAGGAATTTACAGTGTTTTTTAATATTATCTTTTATTAACAATTTCAATTATTTTACCTCTCTCAAGCTATAACAAGAGTCATTATTAAATATGTCTTTCTTTGTACATGGTGAAATGGCAAGACTGGTGGTGTTAAGTTATTGTACAAACTATTGGTATGTTATTAATTTCAAAGATAAATTATATTCCCTCTCAATTACAAAATCATTACATTCTCAAGAGATATCATTAATATTGTGACTACAATTTAATGACAATTTTTTCTTTTATGTTTCGGTTGATAAAATGGCACATTTCAAACATTTCGTTCTTATTTTTGAAAGAAAAAAATCCTCATAAGGTAGACTTTCTGAACTTAATGATTTCTTACATTGCAATCATGTTTTCCAGGAAAAATACCATCTCTCCTATGTGTCTAATTAAATACGAAGCTCCTTTCAATGAAGTAAATTGCAGTTTCGTTACGCCAGAAGTCATGATTCTTGAATCTACCCATCCCATCGTTTATTAACCTGCTAAATATTCAACCTTCCTGCAAAAGGTATTCCCCAATATCTGAGTTCTCTGAAGCGATCGCTCGTGAGCTAATATCTCTCAACACAGGAGCTCATCAAGGCCACAAAATATCCGTGGCATGTAGTACATGTGGCGCTCATTCGCGCCATATTGCACCAACCAACAAAGGAAATACGTATTGTCGTCGGGAGTTCAGATTTAATATCAATGCAAGACTGTCTTGATGAAACATCCCTTAGTTACCGGTCATTTTGTTTCTTTAGTCAGAGCGGGATAACGCGGTCTCCCATTCATTAAATGTCTCTATGATTTTCATTATTACTTATTGAAGTCATTTTATGAACGTCAATCTTGGAGTATTCTCGACTCTTTGATGAAGCACAGACATTAATTTGAAGTATGCGGGGGAGGGGGGAAGATTATATGATATCAAATCACGAGGGTACGTACTGAGTGGGCAAGAGGTTAACACTGGAGGACATGTACAAGAATATCGATTAGTGACAATGGGTACTGTCTAGTCTTCTCTGAACCAGCAGAATCTTTTAACAGGCGATCCGTAATTTAGCGGTACATGCACTTGCAACTACTTCTAGGGACGTCTTTTCAAACCCCCAGTGGATGGGACAAGACGGGTTTGCCGAGAGGGTGTTCTCGGAGATTTCCTTTTTCATCAACCTTTTCTTAACTCACTTTAGTTTATTTTCCATTCATTAACCTCTTTCTACATTGTTTCCGTGGAGACTTCAAAAAGTGCTGATAATAGATAATTGTCATGATAACATTTATTGCCGTCAGATAACCCTCTTGTCGAGTGTCAGAATACAGCATCTATCAATATTTTTTTACAATAACTATGACAAATAAACCATTGTTAAAAATAACAATAAATATTATTGAGATAATTAGCTATGAAATATTGGCATGCACTATTCGGTCGCTCAAGAACCAAGCCATAAGTAATAATAATTATTTTTATCTTTACGTGTCCGTAGAATCAAGGATAGAGATATTAAGAAGAGATATATTCGAATTCCGTGTGCGAAGCACTTACCCTTCTTAACATACAGCATCATCTTATACTATGCTCCAATTCTCTATTGAATCTTCCACTAAATTTGTTTTCCAAAATAAATTTACAGAAATAGTCTATGTCATAGAATTCAGATTTATGCCATAAGGAAAGGACATTTTCGTTTAAACGATGTTTGAAATGAAGTTGTCTCATTCACTGGTGCACTCAGAAAGGACGCTTCTCTTGTCGAATTGACATGTTTTATTTGCTTGTTATGAGAGTCGATGCATCAGACGAAGTGACGTATTTCATTGTTTTTTTATTATCAGTTACACTGCAGTTTGCTCCCTTTTTACTTCTTCATATACGTAGTATATAGAAAGTTTTGTAATATTGAAAAAATTCGAAAGCGAGATATCGACGGATATATCCGTTTTGGCGATCCCTCATTCCGAAAAAGTGGTTTTTAGCATAACGTCCATCCGTCCGTCCGTCTGTGCGCACCGATTCTGAGTAAACGGATGAACCTATTTAATTCGCATTTCGTATTTACGATAGAATTTACTTGTTGTCGATGCACGTCATCATTAACGTCATAATAAAAAAACAATGAAATACGTCACTTCGTCTGATGCATCGACTCTCATAACAAGCAAATAAAACATGTCAATTCGACAAGAGAAGCGTCCTTATCATTTATTTTTTACTTTAAAACAAAGGGTACTTTACACGACGGTCAAAGTACTCTTTTCTCAAAAACGGTCCCTACAATTTTAATTAAATTTTCTGTACGTAAAGTATGCATTACATCCACATTAGCGGTATTTCGCTTGAGAGTTAGGTATAGACGCAGTAAATTAATTTCTGTCTGCTACACTTACACATTAGTTTACTGTTTCAAGGAGCTTGAATAATATTTAGCAGTATAATGGACCAAGCAAACGCAGAATACACTTTTAGTAAACTGAAATGAAAGATATGATAATGATAAAATACATAGGAGGACAGCAAACGCACTGCAGATACGAAAATAAATCAATTTCTGTCTACAACGAAATAACATTTACATAACACGATATTTATAAGACAGATATTTATAAGTCGCTATATGTTTTGAAATATTAATCTGAATATTTATTTACTTTCAAATTTAAAATAAAAGACAATAATAAGTTAATCTAGCGACTTTGACCATGAATAGAGCAATGGAAGACGACCAAAATATAGAGGACCTCCCTGAAATGACCCTTTCACTATATAATTTTTTCTAACTCTATGGTGCAGACGGAGAAACGTATATGAGAAAGTATATGCAATGGTTTTTCACCGCTAGTTTTCTATCCACTCATCAAATCACGATTAATGGATAGTTACGATCAAAACTCCATTAGTATTTTTCTACGTATATCTTGTCTGAGAAATCGGCATATTCGTTATAATACACTGATTCGGTATATGCATCACTGTAGATAATTTTTGTGATTTGCGGTTGGAGAGAAATATATCCGAGGTATTCGAATTATGCTCGGTTTTGTAGGTTTATTCCCTAAAAAATGTCACTAACCAAACCCTTAACCCATAACACAACGCCTCAGTTTTTCTAGTAAGTCAGCTAGCTACCTTACCTATAATTATTTAATAATTGATTTACCGCATATTACTCACTTTCAAGATACATAAAAGTTTGAATAGAAATAAATGTTTTGCACATTGGTAGAAATAACCATTATGAAATTTATCTAAAAATTAATTTTAAAAAACAACATTAAATCGATTTCCCTAGTTGAAGAAGAAGATAAAAAATAAGAATTGAAACATAAGAATCGTTGACGTATCGATAGTACTTTAATCATCAGACCTTTTAATTCATTCATTTCTGTCATTTTATAAATCTAAACATGAGAAATCAAACGCTTTTCTTCTGTCGTTGAATAAATTAAGAAACAAAACCATTTGCATGCGTGAGTTTTTAAATTACAAGTTTTAACTTGTTAATGTGTAAATAATGTTGAGAGATGAGTTAAAAATATCCTTGTTCATGTAGTCGTATAACCTCTCCGTTGGAAAGCCGGTAATGTATCACACTGGGACCAAACATACCACTCTACGAACATCCCGGATCATGGTAATGTCCTCCATTCTGCACATCCGTTCGTTGCAGACACTCGATCAGCCCACGCTAACGGCCAATCAGGTGCGTGCTTCACTCGTGCCATCAAAGGGTGGACACAGTCCGCTAATGAAGTTGCGCGCATCATCTCAGGAATGCCCTCTCGACGTCATCAAAGCCTTGCGACAACGGTTCTCCATTACCAAGTGTTTATTGTCAACTTCCTGCCACTACTAGAACAGAGGAACATTGGCAATAACGGATGGAATGGGCTCCAAGCTCTTAATAGCTCTCAAACTTGATCAAATGGCGATTCACTGGTTTTGAAAGAGATTTCCTTTTTCGATCTTTTTCAGAAAATTTCCCTTTTTTACTTGTTTAGTGTACTGCTAAAACAAAATTTTATTTTGAATCAATTTAAATTGCAATGTTTTTGCGAAAAAAATTTGAATTTATTGAGAATGAGGAAGGGAATATTTGGATGCATTGAGGAAAATGAACAATGACATCTGTATTTTAATCATGTTAACCGATGTTGTCGATGGAAAACACTGTACTTTCTTTCCGGTTTAAATTACTAGGAAGGTTGAGTGTTTGATAATTCTGTAGCAACAATTACTATCGGGATGTTCTCTTGCTTGTTTGAACAAATATTTTTTTAATGTATCTTTAATATTATGATATAGTTTGTTCCGTTTCATTATTTTAAATTAATTTGTTAATTTATGAATCCACCACTGTTCATATAAGTAGCTTACTTTGTTAGTTAAGTCCATGAAATGCTACTCTTCTTTAGATTCTAACTGTAAATGATTTAAAGCTTCTTTTTACACTATCCGATTTTATACGAACGGAAGCACTTATTTTATTTTAAATCCACACTTAAATTTTAAAAAATTCCTGTAAATCTGAAAATTTGTGTACTCCTTTACAATATCATTTCCAATGAAATATAAAAAGTTCCCATCGGTCCGATGTGTGCTAAAAGTTTCAGGTCTATAGGAAATTTTTCCGAGGGTAAAGACCTATTTTTTTATAAGATATGAATAATTCTCTAGTATAAACTGGAAATACCTTGAATATAGGCAATATCTTTGAAGCTATGCTGTATCTCTTACGTTTTTGTTTTGTAATAGTATTTTTGATTCTGTAGAAAATGATTTACAATTAGCATATATTGTTGTTGATGACCACAAGTTATAATTAGTTAATGAATGTAATTGCATAAAGTTTTGTAGCAATACATCATACAAATACGATGAAAGGTTCATTTTTAATTACACACATTATGAGCAGTGAAAACGTGAATAAAATAAGTGTCTATTATCATGACATTGTGTAATTAAAGAGCCTGAGTTGCACACAAAAATTAATAGTCAAAGATTAAAACTCAATCTAATAGATTTTTAAGAATATATTTTAACTAAACATCTGTTACTTCTGAATAACGTCAATATATCTCGAATAGCTTATCTTGTTTTCTTGTTCTTTTTTTAAATAGCTTCAATTAACGATTGTTTATTCCACATTATTTCAAATATAATTGAAATATCAAATATATTTAAATAGAGATTTTTATTATTTTTTCAATTTATTTCTTGAGAAAAAGTACGTGTGACTAAAGAGGTTTCGATATTAAAATTACAAGAAAACTTTCATACATCAAAGTTCTTTTGATTCAAAATTATTTACAATTCATAAATGAAATTAATTTGATGTATCTATTCAAACCATATTCTAGAGAACTTCTTACCGATATGCCTTTACTATCACTCATTTCAATTTTCATGTTATTGCTCGAAATCTCTAGTACCTGGCCATATAACTGTTATGTTCTCCATCGCTTCACTGTGTAGACATACGGCTCAAACCAGTGGCCTGCACTCGTCTACAACAGAGCAAAACTCCACTTTACGAGCGAAGTCTGTGACTATCACTGCGAATTCCAAGTTTACGAGTTCGTAATATTTACAGCAAGCAGATATGACCGCGGACCTTCACATCTGCATGAGTGTTATAACCACCTCCCCGCCACTTAGGGACGGCGCTTTTCATTAGCACACTAATCTTGTTAGCTCGCAAACTGTCCCCACTCGTGTTGTTTTACTAACGCATTTCATTATTCTTTTGTTTACAGGTGAGTGTGCGACAACGCTGCAACAGGTTGACGTGACGCGCTGTCAGGAAGAACAAAGAAGAAACGCTGCAGGAAGGTGTCACAGAGTGGTATGAAACCACGAATAACGTTCCTTCAGAATTCCAAAATTAATGGAAAAATGGAGGTAATAATAAAAATTAAGTTAATTATTCTTCTTTCGATACTGAGACATTTCAAATCCCTGAATAAACATTTCGATTTCTTAAAAAAATATTTTTTATTTAATATTTAAGTTAAAAAACTCAATCCAGTTATGCGACGGGTTTTAAAATTACTCTTATTAATAACCTTTTTAAAAAATGTATCCTATTATTTTACGGATCTCTGATAAATTAACCTAATTATGGAAACTTTTTTTTTCTTTTGACAGATCAACAAATATTTGATCTTTCTAACAATATAAATTCAAAATTCATGTGTTCTTTGCAATAATTAGTGTAATACATAAGTAAACAAAACAAAGGAAATAATGACATCATTACTTACGATTTTTATTGGAAAAAGAAGGGCGGAATAATTAAAATTCCAAAACATATTACTTATTTATTCTGTAAGAAAACTTGTCTCCAAATTTGGCATCAACCCCTGTTGTCAGTTAATTTATTCCCGTAGCGGAGCAAGTTCGGCTCATGTTCGCCTCAATCAATATGCTAAGTGAGCAGCGGCTGTGTGGCGTATTTTTTTTTTTAAACAAACTGCTCGAGCGGTGATTAAGGTGCCCGGGACTAAAGCATTTAATGAATAAAGTAATGAGGACAAACAAAGGAAGGCGTGTAATGAGTCTCTTGATCAATGTTAATCCACCATGTTGCTTGAGAATACCACAAATTCGTTACGTAATTACGGTATACTAGTCTGAAAGTTGATGATGAACCTGAAACAGAACGGAATAAAATATACCTGTGAAAATAGAAAAGAATGATAAGACTTGGTTATTTATCGCTATCGAATATTGAAAGGTTAAGGGTGTTAAATACTACATAATTGGTTTTACTCAAATGATTAAGTTTATTGGTGATACAAAAATCAAACGATTTTGATACTGAGTCATGAATTGTAATTTAATCGTTATTACATGGAACATTTTCAGTTTCTGTATTTTAATCATAAATTTTTTTATTGATAAAACCGTTTTTCTAAAGTTCAATATTGTCACTGGATCAACATTAATTTTATTATAAACCTAAAACGTAAATTAGATACTAATTTTGCATAATCTAACATGTTAGTACGATTTAACTTGTGAATTATGTCGAATCTATTCCAGTACGCTGGATGGGTATTAATTTGCCCGTATCGGTTCTAGCAGGATGGAGTTGGTTTATTGTGACCCGTATGTTCTGGAATCCTTTATAAGGAACAAATAAAGATACACATAAATACACATTTTCTTTTACTGTTAGCTCCTATTGATTTATTGGGCTCAGTCAGCGGATTGTTGGTCATGCGCTTATGATTGATACCTAGCTTCAAGTTATTTTGTTTCATAACACTTTCTATTTACAATCCTCCACTATCAAGCAAGCATTATTTATGTACACGTATATGTAAGGGAGATCGAAGATCGTTGTTTAACTTAATGTGTTCGAATTCTTTCACTTAAAATTTTAAAGTAGGGGGGGGGGGTTCGACATATCATTTTTTTAAAGAAACAAATAAATGACAATACTTGAGATAGAAATATTGAATATCGTTCATAGAAAATATTTTCCAATGTGAACTTGTTTTATTTCTTAAGTTGTTACTAAAATTGAAGAAAATCCCGAAATTTTAAGATGACATAGACCTTTATTTCTCATAACCGTAATTAATTAAAATCTAAAGTATGAAGATAATTCTACATTTACGAATAGTAACCTAAGTACAAAATTATTAAAGATAATTTTTTTAAAAAATGCAAAATATTATGGAATCTTAAATGGGTCGGTTAGTTATCTTCCCAATGTCGATTTCGACAACACCCCATATCATTCTTTTGAATATTAAGCATTGGAGTATGTTATTATATATTAAAAATAAAATTTAATAGGATCGTACAATTGACTAAATCACCACAAAAAAACAACATTTATTCACAAAATGTATACAACCCATCGGAACATAGCAAAACCATGTCGGGGCAGCTAGACAGGAAAGGCAGGATGATCACCATTACTGCTGTCATATTATTACCTTTCCGTATATATTCAATTTTTTTACTTTGTTAACGACACACACTATTTTGAGAAAATTCACAGATTAGAGGTATTCCGGGCTTAAAAGTGGTGTAAGGTCTTATTCTCTTGTAGAATAGAGTACAACTATGTACTCTATGATGAATGATAATATGAAAATAGGGAAATAGTTCGTTTACTTGAAACATTGAGATATTATTATGAAGTGTTCAAGTGAGTTATATAGCCGTTAGCATGTTTATATGACGAGCTTAATATGATTTGGTACTATAAGATATACAATAAATGTGAATTGTGATTCCAAATCTTTTTTATAATGAATTGAATTGAATTTATTCATACATATCCTTCACATACTTTTATTTACATTATATATATATATATATATATATATATATATATATATATATATATATATATATATATAGAGTTTTNACAATCCTCTAAAAATTCTTAACCTAATGTGTCGTAATGCGTTATCATTGCAAAACGTATGAGTAATGTAAGATGAAGTATTTATTATTTAATATGCCATGTCATAATCAGACTCGGATCATAATGAACTAAAAAATTCGATATATATGCACTTAAAACAGGAGTGAAAAAAAAATCCAACGAATACGCTACACATCCAGCTAAATGCGTTAATAAATCAAAACATGCACTCTAAAAACATGTTACGGATGTATGTACTTATTACTAAGAATGCACGTGTAAATTAGGTTTGTTGAATGATTCCACTGAGCTCCATCACAATCTTTTTCCCATAAACATGTATATTTTGATTGATTTCATTTTATAAAGATACAGATTTCAAACCAAAATCTTGAAAAATATGCTTCTGTATGCATACAAAAAATTGAAAATATGCATTTAAATGCTCTATTAAATTAAATGTCTCAAGATGTCAAAAATGTTAGAAATCAGTTCTTCAAAACAATAGAAAATCAGAAAAAAGTGAACAAAATAAGACAAATTTGAATCCTGATCATGACTACGTGTTTATGAGTATATATTTAATTCATCACTTTTTCGGAACAAGAAAAAACTTCATGACGTTTAATGTATTAACCGGAAATATAAACTTCTAGAATTCCAGCAACTTCAGCATCATCGTCTCAACATTCGCGAATTGCCGTTTTAGTTGCGCTCGTTCAGAGCTGTGCTGCGATGTAACTCAGAGTCGACGCGCGCCACTCGGTGGGGTCGTTGGGCGTCGCGACGCCAGAGGCGCCCACCGACGGCGCCGACGCCTCGTAAATCGTGAGTCGCTCGACGCCCGGCCGGCGCCGCTCAGTGCCGAGCCGCTGCGACAGCCGTCCGACGCCACCGCTTCAACGCGGACTGTCCGGCGCTCCACGCGTGGAAGGGTGTGAGAGAACTACGCTGACGAAGCTAGAGAATTAAGAAAGAAGTCTTGCTTGTTTAGATGCGCTTATCACTTTATTCATCTTATCCAGGGGAAACTCGCTAATTCGAACTTCTACAGATCGATTTGTTTTCAGTTTTAGAGAAAAAAAAAATTCATCAAAGTTTTGAGGATACAAATTTTCGATCTCTACAGTTCGACGTTATGAAATCCTAACCATAACATCTCGAAGCCGTTCTCTACAAGTTTAAGTATTCTGTATGAAACCTCCACAATTCGAAGTGAAATCTGGGCTACTGAAATGTGTACCACACAAAATGAAGTTAGAAATTTTTGACCTCTTTGATTCGAATTCAGTTTTATTACCTTGGAACATGTTTAAATCAAAACTTCTTTAAATAGTTCAAATGAAATTAATTTTATCTTCAAATTCGAATTAGGGAAATATGATTGTAATACTTCATAACAAAGAGATTTGATCACTCAAGAATTTAAAATATCCATGGAAATAATATGTATTTTACAGTGACAAATATCAATTATCTCTCCTTTTACAGTAAACCATTTTTAGTTTGGTATTATATAATCTGAAATGGTATATAATCCAACTTCTTCAGCAATGACTGACAATTTTCAAAAAAATGCTGTTTGCAATTAATTTTCAGGCCACGTTCGCCATGTTTGCCATATTCGTGTCCGTTACATCCATTGTAACCGAATTTACATGGGTGTCAGTAGAATGATTTACAGTAACCTTTAAAAAAATCATCTAAACCATTTTTGTTTATTCGTAATATAAATGAAAAATAAATATAGTTCATTGAAAAATCTCATTGTCTGACAAGAACTACCTGTACTGACGAAAAAAACCTAATGGCCTCAGGCCTAACATGACGAAATAAAAGAGGTTCTAGTCGTACGTGTACTTGGCAGTTTTGTTGAAGTTGCTAAATTATTTTTATTGTCGCTTAATATTGCTTAAATACATCACAAATGGCCCAAAGAAAGGTAATTGTACGTCAATTTCAATATTTCTTGAAAACGTTTTTTGCACTGTGAAGATTACAGAGTAAAAGTAAATCGGGTTTTCTCTGCATTTCCTAAATAAATCGGATTGTCATAAATACTTTTTTTATTGGAAATTTTACTTATTTCAATATCTACGATTTATCTTGGGAATAAAAAATAGACATCGCATATTTGTTAAATAATTTATTATAGAAATTTTACGTTCTCCACTTCCTTTGGGCTCTTGATCGGAAATGTTGTAATGGTTACTTTCTTGTTTCTGGAGAGTAAATTAGTTTATTGTCCCCCTCCCCCCACAAGGACAGGTGCAATTTTTATAACTGCTTTTTTCACAATAAATTTATTTATTTATTAATCAATTCTAATGTATATGGACTATCTAATTTCTTTGGATGGAAAGAATAGTACATGTGCTTTCAAAGTTTGCAACGATCTCTTGCTCAATAAAAGTGAAAATTAAAATCATTCGAAATTTAATTAGTCACGAAACTTGACTGAGACACAAAAGAAGAGAAAGGAAGAAAAAAGAGAGAAAAGTGAGGAAGAAAGGGGGAAGTGAAGGGTAGTTAGCGAGGGGGATTTGAAGTGACAGAGTGGGCGAGTCGGGACATTTCGGAGGGTCGATCTTTTAATCCGCGAGCAGAGGGACAGTGCACGGGCGAACCCTCTGGGCTCAGCACTCGCCATCTGCTGCTATGGACGATCTGCGTCGGCTCTGAGGATCTCAGCTCAAAACTGATTTTACATCCGCATTCTCCTCGCTGCGGTCCTCGCGGCACAGGAACTTCGTCTAGTGGGTACTTGACAAGAAAATGTTTCCTGCAAGTACAGTACTTGGGAGAACGTCACATTAGCGCAAATTCAATTACACGCAGATACCGTCATTTTATTCTGTGACTTTTCTAAAACGTTAATGATTAAATAGGAAATTCAGCTTAGATACAATGACACTTTTACAGTAATATGAAAATGGCCATTCAAATATTTCATTCCTCAAATTCGAACGTCATTGCCATTTAACGTAGCAATAATGTTTCTAATTGCTAGAAGTATCTCGACTAAGTTTAAAATCTGAGATGCAAACGTATTATTTCTAAGATAATGAAATTAGATTAGAAATTACGGTACGAAGGCAACCACATTTGGATTTTGCATATATTTCTACCGTGCATCTACTCGTGTAGAAGATATATGATAACATTCAGTCAGGTGAAAATGGCGATGAACCGTAAATCGAACACGGGACTGTTGCTTTAATTGCTGGGGCGTTAACCACTACACCACCCGTTCGCCTTCCACAATTGTTCACCACTTCCACCCAGACCTAGACCTAACACCGCAAGACCTGACACACATCCACATACAGAAGATAAGTCTCACTGAGACAGATCATTAGTTGTGATGTAATAAGTATATTATGTATAATGATTTATTCTCAAAGATTATATAATGAACATCAGAGTATGAAAATTACTTAATTAGACATTGTTTTTGTACGAAGTAAAAACGAAATATTTCCTCAAATGAGAGAATAGTAGCTTGTGTTGCCTAAGAGTATCGAGTAACAAACTAAATTAAAGGGAACAAATTTTTTTTATTGAAAAGTGAATGAGCATGTAATTGTTAGTAGATTCACCAATGCTAAGTCACCAAGACGCAAGCGGGAAGTCTTAAGACGCCACGCCGCCGCGCCGCCAACGCCGTGGGCTGGTTAACGAGCTACTTAGCCGCACTGCGAATGTCGGCGGCGGGTGTAAATCCTCTCGTTATGCAGCTACGAGCGCCGACAACTCTACTCCCTTCCTCCTTCCCTCCCGTCCTCCCTCCACGACAAACGCCCCTTCTTCTCTTCCTTCGCTGCTGATTCTGCACCGCCCCGACACCTTCAGTGACAATGGAACAGTCGCAGTTGACGCGACCTGCTGACAGCGTCTTCTGCCCATCCCTCTATGCTTATACCTCACCTTTCGCACTCCTTCCATCTCCTCCAGGGCCTCAGCTTCAGAGAAGTAATCTCATTGACGTCACAATCGTCCGAGTTCTCGCCGCGTTTCTTACACTCGGCTCATTTTACCTCTCCTTCATTTATTTGTGTTTGTGCGAAGTTCGTGTTACGAAGTATTCATTCTAGAAACATTATGAATACAAGGAACAATTAATTTTAAATGACCTTGCCACAGTCTATATTTAATTTTCGCTAGGAATGACTTCGCTCTTATGAAACTGACCAGTTGTACACTCATTCCTTTTGTATCCCCTTCATTCTATCTTCCTTCCTCCTTTCATTAATTTTTTTCTTTCTTCCTTTCTTTCCTTCTTTCTCTCCTTTCGCTCAATCCTTCACCCTTTTGACTAGATAAATATGATAGTTGTAATTACTGCCTTTGTCAGAAAGAAAATAACACTTTGTTCGAACCCACAATGTTAGACTTCTTCCTGAACCACCATGTCAACAACACCCTTAATAGATCTCGGATTTACCTAAAATATAGGTTCAAATGAGACATGAGCGGTGAGTAATTATTAATAGTAATAAATTATTGAGTGACTGAATAATAGAATCATACATCTTGATTAGTTCAGTTTGTTCGCTTCCAAAAACAGCTATTGAACTCAATATAGCGTCTAAATGTAATTGACGATTTTGCGTTTGTAAAAAAAAATAAAAGGTTCAACATATTGAAATATACTCTAGCTTCAAACTAGAGAAAAAGCTTCATTACGTCCACTAATTAATGTTGGATCCACCTTCTTCTGTTTGCCTCCGCAAATAATTTCCATGGCGACCGCAGCAGCACTGCGCTGGAGTTGTGGGGGCTCTCTGTGCCACGTAATCTTCCCAGCAGCAGTAGCAGCTGCTGCGGCGATCGTCCGTCTGTCCGTCGCTCTCAACCCTCCACTCTGCGCCCCAAGGCTCTCGACATTTTGTGGAGGAGGCGACCAGCGAGCGCTCTGCTTCATTTGCATGGTCATCGTCGCATCTTATCCTTGACGGCGGCGGCGGTCGCTGAGGCAGGTGGTCGAGAGGGCAGCAGCAGAAATGAAGATGAGAGGAGTGCTCAAGTTAGAGGAGAAGTAGAGTGATAGGAATTGGTTCAAGGATGGCGGTCGTGAACACTATGCCTCTCTTGTTAGAGGAAGTATATTTTTATTGAGCGGTGGTATTGTTAAGTATTATTATTATGTGCAATTATTATTAATAAAAATATTGTTAATATTATTGTTATGCACAATTATTGTTGTTTCTTGTTCATGGTTAATTATGGCTCTTCAATTTGTGGGATGAGTACCAAGCAATAGTGAGTAAACTTATTTAAAGATCAGTACTGAAGTTCCTGACAATGTGGCAGGTGTTAAGCGCGACTGACTTCTGGATAAGATATGTAGTTCCCTTCTTGATTCCTAGGGCTACGATTTTAATATCTTGTCTATTGTGTTCTAACACGTTAGAACAGTTCGGCAGCAGTATAATTTGACTTTATCATTCTCCAGCACCGGTTCGGGGCAATATTATTATTAACTTAGAAATAATATTGTTTCTTAATTGATTGTCTTAATATATTTATACTTGGAGGACAATAATTATGCGAATATTATTATAGACAATCAATTTTTAATGTAATACTTTATTAGTATTCACTAATACATCGCCAACGTTTTGATGCTAGTTTGGCATCATCTTCAGGGCCGCTGCTATATTTTTTGAAATGTTCCAATTATCCAAAAATTAATACCCATACAATTTTCTTTTTAAAACTTTAAAAAACATCACTTGTTGTAAGAATAAAATAGTGAAGGAAGTTCAGCATTCTCTAGAGCCTTCCTTCATAGAGGTATGATAACAAATCCTGGAATTTCTTGCTAACGTATTTCTTGCTAGTTATATTATAATTTATTCTTATATAATACGAAAATTTCTACTTTGATAAATTATGCATATGGGAAAATTTCGAAAATATAATTTCGCAATGTATTTTATTCTTTAATTTAATTCAGAAGATTACTTAATTTAGACTCAAATATGTTAAAAACTTCTTTGTAGTTCAATTAGAAGTTTGAAGTGAAAAAACATATTACATAAATATAAAAACATCAACTCTCATTTATTACATAAAACAAAAATCCTCCTCTTTTGCGATCATTTGTTAAGTTGAATCATTTGAGTTTGAATCATTTTTAAACACCTGGTGCTATTGCCATTTGGTGCTGAATCTACTCGTTTGTTTAACGCGCGTAGAGCATTATGGGAGTACGGGGGAAAGTGGAGTGCATCGCAGCCGCCGGTCGCTGCATGGAGAGCAAAGGGGACAGATGACGCTGGCATCATTTATTATACAGCGCATCCATAGAGCAACATACGAGATGAAGTGTCAAGAAGTGTCGTTTACTGAACTCACGTTTCATGCTGGCTTTACTCGCTGACGAATATACTGCGTGCTCTGGAATTTGTGTATTGCCTCATTATAACAGGCGCTACAATGGTCTTGAAACCATATCATTGTAATTTTTGAAAATTGTAGAACATACGGAATTTGAATTGAAATTAAAGAGATAGTTATCTAAATATATCAAGTAAATTGAAGTGAATTTTTTTCGCCGATATATGTGAAATTAGAGTTGTCCATCTTTGTGTGCATAGTAATACAATGAAAATGATAAATACCCACCAATTAAAGAAGACAAATTATTATGACTTCAAACAAAGTATACCTTAGCGGAAACACTTTAAAGATTCAACTAATCACAAAATAATGTACTTAAAACACTTAGAGCACTTTAAAAATTTTTAAATAACGAAGTTTCGGTACACATTGGTATCATTATCAAATGAATTATGAAGGTTCCATCGGTACAAGAATTAACGGTGAGAATTCTGTGAAATTTGGCACGATAATTCATTTTGATCTCCTAAATATTGTTAGGAATTTTCAGGCGGATTCATGGGTTTCGAAGTAAGAAAATGCAAAACCTATTTTTCAGTTTTTCGATTCAATTAACACGGCTTCTTATGGAGATATGATGACCTTCCGTATATTTTTGATCGTAGCTAAATAATTAACAGTGAGAACTGGTAAAATTAACTACAGTTATATGAAGATTGAATTAAAAATAACTGTCGAAAAAATGGACTGAAGTGAGGTTTAAAAAAAATGAAATATGGATAAATTTATGTCGAAAAAATACGAAATTCCATTCCCTCAAACGTCACCTTCTAGATGTGGCATTGTCGCACGTACACACATTCACGAGGCGCATTTGTTTGAACAAAAAAGGAGAATACGAACCGCAATATAACGATTTCGAAACAATGAGACATACTCGTACATGCTCTGTAGCTTATGAAGAAAGATTGATATTAAGAATTTGTTGTTGTTTCTATTTTCTTTTTAAATAATTATAAGACCAATATACTTCAATTGAATTTAATAATATTCAACTTAATACAATTTTCATAAAATTATTTCTTATGTGTATCTTTAACAAAAATTCCCTTTTATTAAAAATTTTAACATTTGCCCTATCCATTTCGTGAATTTTATTTGTAATTTTTTACGGAAATTTTCATATTTTACTAGAAAGATAGTGAATAGTCAGAACCAAATAATTATTCATAGTGATAAAAACATCAGTATATATTAATATTCTTCATTCCACATATTTCTGATATATTTTCACTTTTATTACCTTACATTTTTAATATTCCCAATTTTGTTATATTCTTTTTTACTTTGATTGTACGTAACTAATCATAAGTTGCTTAGGTCTCTTTGGCACTTTCTATTTTTTTTTTACTGTTACAGTTATTTCAAGGGAAGTTAAACATGAATACACCATCACCACCTAATTATAATTTCTCATATTTCTTTTA
This sequence comes from Laupala kohalensis, assembly GCA_002313205.1. Taxonomy (NCBI): domain Eukaryota; kingdom Metazoa; phylum Arthropoda; class Insecta; order Orthoptera; family Trigonidiidae; genus Laupala; species Laupala kohalensis. Next base: position 2,671,423 of record NNCF01127001.1, read on the forward strand.
TTTTCCTGTGTACTAATTATCAATGTAATATTTGTCATTTTTGTTAGGTTAGGTCTATCTATACAAGTTTAGCTATTGAATGTAGTTAGTACAATTTTTCACGTCTCTTGAGTTTCCTTCCTCCGTAGTTTAACCCTTTGAATCACCATCGTTCCCTTTCAATAAAACATATTTTCCTTACATAAAACTTTGCCACAAAAGTTAAAACGCGAGAAATTAGCAAGCTGAATCACGTGTACTGCGTTGTCAAACCTAAACCGATACTTCGGGAATCAAAGACATGGAATATTACAATATTGTTCTAACGGATTTGACCACCGCATTTCCTGTTGAATTTCCTTAAAACATTACGAACGAAAGCTTAAGTCAAACTAAATGGATCACAGCAACAAGACTCTACCGGTACAGTCAAGGAGATAAAATCCAAAGAACAAACGACATTTATTGGGAGTCATAGAACATAAATAAAGTATTCAAATACGAAAAACATTAATTAGAATATAATGTTGTAAGAGGCTTTTGGATATCGTTCTGTAGAGTAATAGTATTTTTGTAATGTGGAATTAGTTTGTACATTACCGAAAGGCATTATTTTAGAGCACATCCCGTGGGCAACAAAGATTTCTCCTTACGCCATTGTACCTTTAATTGTTACCCTTTACCTACCCAGTGATTGTTACATTTTCTTATTTGATCCAGAGTTCTTTTCAGTGTAAAAAAACACATTTCTTTATGTTGTAGTGATATTAAGCAGGACTTGTTTATGATGTACATCCATGAAATCGTTCTCATTAATATATTGATTCATTTTAATCGGATTATATATTACTTCATTAAAGTAATCTTTTTGTTTTTAGCCCTCCAGTTCATTAGTATTGGATCATGCTAACTTTTTATGACGCGTGGAACTTGCAAGGTCCGATAAGCCATCCTATTTTTACTCCCCTCTCTTGTGTACTCTTTTTAATGCCTCGTGTACACAGTTCTGTATATTGTAGCCATGGATTCCACAGGTGGGTGGAGCGAAACAAAGCTGCGGTACTGGAGTGGCGTGTGATAACCCTTCTAAACTGCATACACAGCGGCAAATCAAAGTATGGAGCGCTAGCCACTGCCACGAGATTTATACGAGAATTGAGGTACATAGAAAGGTTCTTTCAATTTATCAAATTTATAATGATCCTACATTAAATTTATGTCTTTCTAATTTTTACATTATCTAAATTTGAGGAAATATGCAGATCATAACTATAACATGTTTATGAAATAATTTAAAATTTTCGCTTGAAAAAGTATTGTTACTTAATCACAATAACTCAAACTGTTTTACCGACAGAATATTATTAAAAAAATTGAAAGGGAAACATGAATAGCAGGTTTTGAAAAATAAGCAAGGAACTAGGTAATGAAACAGTGAACACTAAAGCGATCATGACGTCCGTTCAGTGTCATATTACGTAGCTGTTGCGAAAGTCTTCTTAATATTTTAGAAATTTATTGTCTATTTCATGTAATATACTTACTTTTAAAAATTTAAGAATGATTGAAAGTGTTACTTAAAAAGACAGGTTGATACTCTAAAAGATAAGGAAAAATGAAAGAACAATAAAATGCATTATAATTATTTTACATTATACTGATTATAATGACCTTTAATAGATTGTAAATGATGGCACAATTCAATTGGCTCAATTTAATCTCTAGCAAATTTTGAATTCTATGATTAGAGAAGTTTTTGATATTGCAAAAGATTGTTTATTACGAAATAGCTATATCCATTTGTTAACTATGATACGTGCCCCCTTTCCAGGGATCCTAACTTCTACTTTATCAATGTTATCGACTACTAATTGACTTAGTCTAAAAGACTTGATCTAATTAAAATAATTCCAAAACACCTTCACAGGGTTACTCGCTTGGCTCAGTGGCGTATCATTCCCACTAGTGAGAGACGGATCCACCAGGATCACTTATTAAAAGCAGGAAATGCATATTAAATACTATTTATTAATAAACTAAAACTCATTGTACAGCTGCTACCAACCTTCAGAAAGCATACCGTGCAACTACCCACGTACTACAGAAACATAACTACCGATATTCAATTAACACTCAAAATACATTGTATGAAGCCAACACCAAATTACTAGGATTTAACTAATAGTTCCTGGTTGAGTCTCAAACTACACCATACAAATTAAGCAAAATGAATCATGAGTACAATATTCGAGTATCTGGATGATACTTAATTTAAACAATGAACAAAGTGAAGAGAAATTTACAAGTACAACAAAAATAGATTTACGAGGCGCGCTCTCACGCGCGCCCCGGAGTGTGTNTCTCTCTTCACACACTGCTGGTTCCCTCGCTAGGCTCTCAGCTCGCAAGATGGAGGGGGGCAATCAAAATAAGTTTATTCAAATGACGACATTAGTACTCACTCTTACTGGCCGGCCTAGAACCTCGCCACCAAGATAGCACTGATGATTTTGCTCTGTTCCTACGCCTCGAGAATCGCTGACAAGTTCTGGGCGGAAGCCAGAGCTCGAATTTCCGCATCTCTGTGGGCTGTTCTCCACCGCGAGCAGGAAAGAGAAACGATCCCATAACTTATTATACGCAATAAATAAATAATAATCATAAAAGAATTTCAAAGTGACTACGAGAACCGTAACAACTGAAGCTTAAATAGTTTGTAATATTCAGAAACATATTAATTTTTTTATATCACAGATATTAAAATAGTGTTGGTTCTCTTGAACTGCATACACTGTCAATTTACTGAAATGTATCCTTTATTTTATATTCTACTGCCCTCGGTACCAATATCGGATGATACTCTGGACAAATGATAATGACGGGGTTTCCCTGCTTCACGTTCATTTTGCAATACGAACCAGAATGATCCCTTCAACTCGAATTATAATCCAAATCACAGTGGATGTTCATTTATACGTGCACTAAATCTTCTGTGATGAAAAAAGGACAAACGTTTTTTGCTTTGAAAGAGAAAAAACTCTTATTAAAATCTCTCGGAATATTTTTCTTTCGACATTTTTCTTTCTGCCATTTCCCAATTTGTTATTTCCATTTTTTTTTCTTGAGAATTGTGAGGTAATTAGAGGCATTAACACATTTGCAGCAATAACGTTCACAAATTATAAAACACGTGGTATGTATTATATATAGAACTCATAACTTGTGACATCAATCGCATTAGTAACATGATTAGTATTAAAGTACAACTATTTGCTAATAAAAATAAAAAAATATTTTACATTAGTAAATGTTAGTGATGAAATTGGAAAAAACTAGAGGGACACAACATTCAATGAATAATATGTTACAGTATAATAGTTACACGTATATTTGATAAAGTCGTCTAGTTTTCAATACTTTCAATCATTCAATAAATTCATTTTAGAAAGAAATTTTTAACTTTTATTTTTTTCGTGTAAATTGATAATTTTATATTTTCGCACATCCGAAAGCACTTTTTGGGGCTTACCTTGATGTATATATTGCAAAGTTTTCCCATTCAAACTAGCATTGGCACATTTGCTCATTAGGGAATGTCAACCTCCAATTGGATGTTAAATAAAATGTTTATAGCCTTGACTTCTTTTTCTAACATTTATTATCGGTGAAAAACTATGGTCGTTTTTATGACAGAATTTATATTAGCTGTTTGTCCCTTATTGAATGAGTCTAGAGACACATCTCGTGATAACACACTATTGTAAGAAACCAATCGTCAAATAGAAGGATACTAGTATAGGATAGAATTAATATTGCGAATGAATGTAGCGATGTGAATGGGCCACTCCAAACCTTGCGTTGGATGCAGACAAGTGAGAAAGGGTGGCGCACGAGGAAAGGCTCGAGTTCCTGAGACGCCTCGCCGCACCATAAATATCCTTCTAGCCGTAAATACGGTCAGACGGAAGCAGGGTCAGCGACGCGGGTTGCATCGGTGGAAGGGAAGGAACAGTATACCGGTCAGAGAAACCCTCTACCGCGCAGCGCCGGACGCGAATATTTTTTACCGCCACCGCCGTCTTCCATCTTGATCCATCGGGGATTAGAAATGCTGGGAATGGAAAATGCGTGTTAGTGATATGTGGTAGGGAGTAGAAGCCTTAACATATGAGAGACGTTTTCGTGTTCGTTAGTTTTTTTTTAAGTTACGTTCACCAGAGAAAGAAAATAATTATACATTTATTGCATCAACGAAGGAAAATTATGACATCCGTAAATTGTTTTGTATTCTAATACTTTCTCTCAAAACCATGGATTATGGAATCTTCTTGTGTCAATTTGTTTCAGAGGGACATACCGAAATGAATTGAAACGAATTATGTAAATTTTAAATGTTAGTAAGCTCTTTCATGTTGATATGGAAAAGTTGGTACATCAGAATGAGTTTACAATATTTGTCTAAGAATAATTTCTTGGATTTGGTAATGTCTTATTTTAGTTACATGTTTTCTTTACTTTCTGTACATACGGAAGAACACATTCGACGAGATGATATTCACCGTCATAAAACCTTTGAGTTCCCCATTGAGAATGTTACGTAAAACGAACGAGGTGATTTTCTCTATCTCCCTGAACTGCCCTTCTTACTCATCGTTTCAACAAAGATTGTCCTCCCTTTCGTTTGTCACTAATTGTACCATAAACTATTCTCGTTTTCAACTCAGCTATCGTCACCATCAACTACTTCCTCAACCACAAGTCAGCCAATGCGGTAGCACACTCAAACCGCTTTTATGCACCCTCTTCAACTCTAGTCTCCACTTCACAAAATTACATTCACCCGTCCTTTAAAACAGACGTCGGATTGCAGAGAATAAATTCCGTCTCCTTTTCAACAGAATGTTAAAATATGTGCGGTTGGGAATATCTAGGAGACCTAGAGAATATGTAGGTCCCCTTCAGACTTTGGAGTGGGGTGAAAACATTACAAATAAATCAAAACGCATATGTTCATGTTTGATCACAATGTAAAGTGTGCCTCAGTCGTTTGTCCGACTGAGTTGATGACAGTATATTGTTTATATTACTACCCCTGATAACCACTTATATTCTCCTTGGCTATTTAGATTTAACGTATGCTCTCTTGTGATTTCTTCCCATCCACTTCTTCATTTTAAACAATGAGTACTGAGAGTATTGGAATCTTCATTTTCCAATAAATTTTATGTGTATTTATTACTTGAACATACACATTAAGATGAATGTTCAGATAAGAAGTGATTACGTGTTAAAGATTGGAAGGCGTGAGCACATTCTGTCTTTTGGCATGTCTGCTGAGAACACCGTTCTACTCTCATCACAATACAAATAATGAATATCACCGGATCCAAGGCGATTCTCTCTAAAGTATTCTTGCTATTCTGTTGACCTACTCGTATACCACGCAAGTTATATATCGTGTCGCTACACGTTTGACCTTCAATAGATCGGAAATACGATATTGAAACACGGATGGAATAAGTGAGAAAACCAAACTTTTTAAAAAAGCTAGCAGGAATACGTAAAAACATACGACTAAACATACAACAAATAAGCATTGAAAAACCTTTAAAGGACGCTTTAATTAATTACAATGTGAAATTTTCTCACTTAAAAAATAGCAGAATACAAGACATGCTGAAATTATACGTGGAAATAATATTATGAATGATATACTGCTGAGAACATATGATGAATGTTTACTTCATTCGTTAGAAAACATGATTAATCAAAACTTGTATGAAGTAAACTTTATTCATATGTTAACCTAAATAAACTATTTTATGCAGTGAAGAGCAACTAAATGCATACCCCAGAGACGCGATTATATTTCAAAGATTTCTTAATGAAATAATCAAGCTTTCTACTTCTACGTCGGATCTATGAGCTACAGTCTAAAGCTATGAGATTGCAAGGAAACCGAGAGTATTATTTTAAACTTTTCAGACAATTTGCAAACATTCTCACATCGTTTGACACTCTTGCTTGGAATATAATAAAGTTTTTCCACGAAGTTTTATTCTGGGTCTCACTTTTTCCTTTCTGATGACTGAAGACAAAACATCATCGGTATAAATTATGCGGAGAATTTTTCCTGATTATGGTAGTGTAGAAATGAGTACACTTTTATGTTATTTTTTCAATTGTTTAGTAACCCAAATTAATTTTTTAATAATTTTCATAGTCTGGGTAAGTGCCTTCATGTTGTGAATATATTTTTTGTGTGTGAGGCTTCAGGGCTCGTCAACGTCAAGGTCATTAGAGCCCATTGTTGTGAATATACATTGAGTGTAGTTCTCTTCATTTTCCTATTTATGTTCGCCTGACGTAATCGATTGTGAGAAACATGAATATTTCTGTGATAGATTTACATGATTATCATAAAGATTCCTCAACAATCCTGTTCATAGTTAATTCAGTTGTTCTAATATTTTCTTAATCACAATTCATTCCGCGATATTGTTCTTCATTATTCAAGACATTTCTTTATCGTAATAAAGAAAAATAATAAAATCATATTTAAAGACATCGAATCATTTCAAGAATTGTTAAATTTACATGATTTGTTGGGATTTGAATCGTCAAAACCTTTTGGTACTTTAAATAGTATAAATGGAATACGACAGGAAGAAAAGCATTTCACCACTTTGTCCGTCCGTTAAAGAAACGTGTGTATTGTAAAAGTGTTATAGAACATTGTAGAAATGGATAGACTGATTTCACGAGTAATCTTACAGAAAAGAAATCAAACTCTGATTCTTTTCTCTATCCTCGCCTCCGTACTTTGGCGAGTGTCGGTGAGGAAACCGGCTGAGAGTTCGACCCTTTTCGGTTTTTCTTCCCGCTGCGGTGACAACTCCGTGGATCGGAAGTCGACGGAAGTTGTGGAGGAGGGGGAAGTCGTTCTGACCGGAAGTGCTTCTGGCGGCGAAAGAACACAGTTTGACGGCGCCTGCCACGCTGTTAGTCTTCTCCTCTCATCATTCGCGGTCTTCTTCTGTAGTGAACATGTCCCGTCCACCGTTCGGTTGGTCATGTGCAGCTGAGTATTGTCAGTAGTTATATTTACTTGTCTGGACGTTTGTATAGAGAAACGGATTGGGAGGATTTAAGCATCAATATTAATTGGCGACGAAAAAGTTTGATTTATCATTAAATTCTACTCTTGAGTTCATTTCTTTTAAAATCCCCTTTTTTGTAGTATTAATAAATAATTTCAAATTTAAATTGTCAATAAAAAATAAATAAAAATTATCTCTTTTGACCTTTTTTGGACGAACAGTATATTTTGAAATGGCGTTTTGACTCTAGAAAGATTGTAACAAGAAACATTAACCAAAGAAAAGAACAATTGAACATGATATTAATTATTATGAACACAAAATATGTTTACAAAACAGCAGAAATTACACAAGCATGTTATAAAATTTTATTGTAAATACTCGATAATTTTTTGTCAATGAGTAATTTCCAACTCCCATTTTTTAAAATAAATATCATTCGAGATATGCAACGTTTGGAATAATTAACTTCTTTTTCTTGTATTAATCTGTTATCCCAATCCATCAAGTAATCTACATTAATAAAATGAGAGGTTACACTATTTTATTAAACTGATTTCAAATTTCGTTTGTGCCCCTTAGTTCTAGTTTTAACCCTCTCTTTTAAAGAAATAAATCCATGGAACACAGTACCACAGATACCGCACTACATGCTCACTTGAACACACTAACAAGAGCATCTTCGCACAAATATTTGATCACCCAATACATTTACTGAAATTGCGAATTTTTTAAATGAATGGTGCTTACGACCCATTAGAGTAATTTGTTCAAATGCTAACTATTTTATTATCACATTATTTTTAAACACTTTACTATGTAATACATTTTTATAACTCTAAAATTTATCTTATCTCACATCAATATTAATGTTGTTTTCTTACGTGAGTATTGCTAAAACGATGTTTTATCATTTCAACTCTGCAAAACACTTTTTTTGTTTTCTTTATTAATCTCAAGAACGTTGGTAAGAAACAGGTTTTACATGTAATAAGGTATTTATTCTTTACAGGGTTCTAAAGAATTTAATATTCTTATTTAGTACATTATTCTATTTTGTGTGACATTATATTTTTTTAAATTCACCATCAAATCTAGTATATAATATAGAAATATTCTGAAAAATTCGTATCATTATCTTAAAACACTGATTTCTTAGTAGTTATATTATAAATTATAGTACTATTTGCTATTCTTCGTCTGCTGAAAGGCACATGAATAATGATGAATAATTTTAATCACAATATCCAACCTTCATCAATGTCAAAAATAAAACCCACCGATTTAAATTCTACGGATGAATTTTTAAAAAGGCACTCGCTTCCTTGAGTATGAGATTATTAAACTTTCTTTAAAAGTCATTCACCATGCTTTGATGTTGACTAATCTTCTTACGTATAAAAAGATAATTCAAGCTGAAAAGAGAAATACTAATGTAATTTTGATAATAATATTTTATTCAAATTTTAATGGTTATTTATGAAAAAATAATAAGTGTAAAGAAAAATTAATATTTTTATCCAAGGTGATGTGAGAAAACTTATTTCCCTTTTTTGTAAGTCACATTCTTTCAATTATTAGCATAAGTTGTTCATTGCAGCGCAAAACATGCATTCTGGCAACACGCAGTTGCGTATCGCTTCCATATTACACTTTCCAAGTAAACATTTCTTTCAGTTGGTTGTTCTTGTTCTTGGCATCACGGTCCTTGTGTTCATCTGCACTGTCACACATAATGTCCATCTCACCAGTTGCATTCATTTCATGAAAGTATAGAATCAGTGTTCATAAATGAAGACTTCGTACTTCCTAATTTCGTAGCCCAATCTACTTTGTTAGTTTTTGATATCATATGCAGTATTTAATAGTATTATAGTAAGACGTATTTTCCAGTATCATTTGTTTCTCCTTGTTCCAGTTCAATGGAAAAATTGTCCACTCTAATTTTTGTCAAGTCCGGGACTCAATCTATACAACGATATAAATGTGGAAAAAGTCGCATCCAAGTTCGTAAAGATGAATGAATTTTGCATCGTCATTATCGTGCTGCAAAGTAAATGTCATTGAGGAGTAACATTGGTAGATTGTAATAAAAAAATCAAGTATTGTGTAATTCATGTTTTAAAATGAATAATACCAAAACAAATGTACAGTATCAAATTCTACCTCGTGGACAAATTTTTTACCTATGGATACATTGTATCGTATTAGTAAAAGTAATAACAGCGATGAAACATTGCTTTTGATTAATAGTAAAAAAAGTGAAATTCAAGATTACCTTTAGGTCCTTGAAAATTTATCGCAAAATAAGCTTTTCACGGCAAAATTCCTGTGAATCATGTGATTCCTTGTAATGTAACTTGAAGTGTATGAGTTTATACACCTACGATAGAAAAAAATACATAATAATGTCTTAAATCTTATCTAACATACTTGAATATCTACGACAATATTTCATAAGATCGAGATTAATGTCTAAAACACTGAAGATGAAACACTAACTTAAGAAATACCGTCCAGCCATGTTTGCACCAGTACACACTACAATGAATATACGTTTTTCCATTTCACTTAACAATGCGATTCGTGCTCTCTTTATATGTTTATTTTTCTAGTCCTTTTTATAATGAATCGAAATACCCAAAGTTATATGTCAATTATTTTGTCATTGTTGGAACGATACTTAGATGAAGTACATATTAAAAATTGGCCATGAAGAATATAAGAATTAAAGTTGACTCTTAACTTTTGCGAGAATAGTTTTATTTTTATTATTATTATTATTATTATTATTATTTAAGAGTTAATATAAGTAATCATGAAGAAAAACAAATGAGTTGGCATTGTTAGTAATTTTTAAGAACTCATTCGGCATTTTTAAAAGTGTATTGATTCTTTTTAACTCTTGTAGTCTATAAAAGAAGATTGTTTTTCAAAGAATGAGGAACGAACGAGCTAATTGAACATTTCCAAGTAAGTGAGAATGATGAAAAGAAATTGAACACAATTGGGCGAAATTTAAAAATGAATCATTTACGAACGGAGGAGTTATAATTGAGAAATTAAAATTTTTAAATGTAACAATAACGTACGGAAAGCTCCTGGAGGTTTAGAAACTCTTGGTAAATAAATAATCCCTGAGAAACACGGTATTAGCAAAAATATCATGCTTAGTGTAATCGTAAAATGTAATTATTACTCTCCACTTGGCACTGTCTTCATCGAAATGATAAAAATGAGAATATTCGATACTTTGTTTCGATTCCATTTTGTGCCAAAACCGTATACTATTGATGTTTATTGTTGGTAAAAAGCACAACTTATTATTTGAAAACGTGCTTGGTTTGACCTGTAAAAAATATTTTAGTTTTATATTTCTCTTTTACCTTGTTCATGTTTTCCCCTCATTTGATATGTCAACTAAATTTTATTTTTTTTGTTTTTTGAATGAATTTCTCCGACGAATGTGATGTTATTGATGTTGAACAAATCTCCCTATCGAATTGCACATTTCTCAGTCCACCAAGCTATCTGCTTTGATGTGTTCCAATCCGTCTAATACCCTATTCGCTATAAAACCCCTTCTCATGTCTATATCCTTGCACATCCCTTGCACACCACACTCCCCCTTCCCCTCCCCCATCCCATCGCATCACTCTCAAGAGAGTCCCAGGAGCGCTACTTCCTCCACGACGACTTCGTAGCGTTCGTCTTCTGTACAGTGGAAGGCCAGTACCAATGGTCACCATGCCCTCCCTCACCCTTGTGTCGTCCATCTCGTTTTCCTTATCCACACCCTCCTCCTTCCCGAGCGATGGTGGCTATCCCTGGTCGTGTCCGCCGCCGCAGCCACAGAGGACGCGGGTGGCGTTCGCGAGCTCTCAAGGGAAATCGCCACGGCTGCCTCCCAGCGCGACGCTCCCTCCGGCCGCGACGCTCCGTCGCCGACCGAAAGGGAATGACCGACGAATACCCTGCGGTCGGACGGATGAAGCGTGTGTCGGGAATGAGGTTGCGCTGCTGCTGCGGACTGAATGGATCCACATGATTAAATAGCGAGGAGATAGCGATGATATTTGAAGATGTGATGTATTCATGTTAGAGATTTGACGATTTTTTTAGGTATAACCAAACCCAAATACGCAATGAATTTCACATTTCTACATTTCATTTAATTGATATGGCTTTAGTTCATCTTAATCTAGTGAATTGAGCTTCAATCCAACAGGTAATTTGTAGTATTTTTTTTATCTTTTTAGCCAAACCGCTGGGGCAACTGCCACACCTCAGTTGAGCAAGGCTTAGAGGCGTGATGCGGGGACTCCACGTCACCAGACACACTTTCTTCCGAACTCGTATGACAAAATGACAGTTTCCCCGCCTTGCGGAGTGGATGTGCCGCAAGGTGAGTACTCCACCCAAGGGTATTCGAAGTGGCAGAGGGTACACAGCCCTCCCGCTTCAGAAACAAAAACTGATAAGAAACATAACATTTCTCACGAGAATGTTTTCGTCGTAATGACACGTATAGACGGGACACAAGAAAAATTGTCCCCGTTCTATATTTACAAAGGGTTACACGGATTAGTTGGAACGCTGAAGTCAATTAAGAGGCTGCGTAATGGGTCAATACTGTTGGAAACTAAAACCAACAAGCAAGCGTTGGCACTTTTGAAATGTACTTTGTTGGGAGAGTTCCCTGTGATGTGCGAGCTCCTTGCTGAGCTTAATCGTAGCAAGGAAGTCGTAAGTTGCAGGGACATTATGAATAAGGCAACTAACGAACTTGTTGCAGAATGGGAGACTTACCACTTGGTTGAGATCAGTCAAATCATGAGGAAGGTTAATGGTATTCTGCAGAAGACCAGTTCCTTCATCGTAACATTTGACTCTCCTCGGCTTCGGAAACATCAAAAATCTGGATGGCTTAACCTGCCGCTGCGTCCCTTCATTCCAAATCCTCTGTGGTGTTTCAAATGCCAGAGATTTGGACATACAACATCCCGCAAGGATTGGGATACATGCGGGAAGTGCGGGGAGGAGGCACACGAACCCAGAGTTTCATACCCGGGGCCTGCAAAGTGCATTAATTGCACAGGTAGCTACCCGGTGTGGAGCAGAGAGTGCGTCGCCATTCTGGAAGGGAAAAAAATGCAGGAGATTAAGACTTCGGAGAAGATCCCGTACGGTGAAGAGTGGAAGTGCCACCAGTTACTCCACCACAGCAAAGATTCCTGTAGTAAATAAGAACGTTTCCGTTCAAACCGATTTCACTGACGTGTCTATGACAACCTCGTGCACATGCCAGAGCAAATGCGGGAAAAGATGTTCAAGCTGTTCCTGTTAAGCCAAAACCTGCATCCACAACCCGTCAATCTACTCACTGAAAAGTCTAGCAGCGTGACACGTGCTCCAACAAGTACTATTCCCACGGATCGAATTTCCTGTTTTGCTCTGAATACTCTAAGTGCCCTTCAAGCAATCACACTGTGTGTCCAGATGATAAGCTGATCCAGAAAATCCAGGATGTGCTTTTCTCGCTCGAAAGTAATGGAAAGTACATAATGTTTTGCTGGATTCTCGGACACGCGAGAATCAGAAGAAATGAGGAAGCAGATGTTTCCGTAAAAACGGCATGCTTCAAAAATCGCGTGGATTTCTTTAGGATTCCAAAAAGGGATCTCCTAAATTTCATAAACAAGGATTCTGAGTGAATGAAACGAGTGTTTGGCTGTTGAAGGGAATAAGCTCCGACATCAAATCCTCTGTTAAGTCATGGAGCAGTTTCTGTAGGTCAGCCAGGCGCGACGTGGTCTTGGTAAACTGCCTGCGCATAGGACATTGTCCTCTCACTCATCGGTATCTCTTATTAGTTGCTGATGAACCCGTTTTTCAGGAGTGTAGTTCTTCTCTGACAGTGCGTCACCTGCTGATTGCAGAAAATACACTAGAA
>NNCF01127002.1:2024-41805 GCA_002313205.1 Laupala kohalensis
TGATGTGGAAGAAGACTCCGAAGTCGCCGATCCGGGAACGGGCTGTCCCTGGCAGTACCCGGAGGTATCACTCCAAGATGGCTGGATCCAATTTCCTGATACACGAAATTTTGGTGTATATCTGAAAAGGCAGGAAAAGAACCGAAAAAAATAATTAAAATCGATTTAAAATGTAATTACTGCATCTTAAGGTGCTGCAAATAAGTTGAATTTGTTCACAAGACACGACGAATGCAACCTGCACGGCACGGGTTGCAGTCAGAACTGCAACGAAGACGCAAGCCCTGACACGTAGGTTCAAACTGCGCTGCGCAAGATCACGAGGTCCGATAACAGACAGCGAAAGACTCGACGTCGGCGGCGAGAGAAAATAGAACAAAAGCGAAACACGGAGCGGCGAGGCACCGAGCGATCTGCACTCCACCGCGACCGACCTCAGAGTCTCGTGCGGTAACTGTTAACACACTGTGTCACCTTAATAGAAAGTGTAATGTTTCTTGTTCGCAATGACTTCGACGCTGCGGCGCCTTGTACCTTTGTTTAATTGGGGCGTAGCAATTGCCATATGAACTGGTCCGTCCCAATTCATTCTCCCGGTCCGCGCCGGGTTCATTGAGATAGGTTTACTAGTCCTGACCTAGTTCTAAGATACAACCAACCAACAATAACCTCTTATAAAACACATGACTGAAATCCTGAGCAACCACAGCCAACACATTGTAGATTGGAAGGCAGAGTCCCCCAGCATGTTTTAGAACTTTAACTATTTCTAAAGACCAAGCCGTTGATATTGTTGCCGTCGAAGTGAATTGGTCCACGTCCTGACGATGGGATACAGAGAAGGCTATCAAATATTTCTTTTCTTTTCTCCTATTCACTAAGTTTTTCACTTTTATCTTTACTGGCCTTCTGTGTGCTGAACTCTCACCCATGTGTTTGCCGTGCATGGCGACCCGTGTCGGAAGGAATGGGTGTCCTGGCGAGTTGAGGGGTCATGTAACCCTAGAAGAATTTCCTTGTATGCGTCATACAGTACGCTTGTTTTGGCCTCGGCCTCAAACAAATCTGGCCACTAACAACTGACAAGATCCACCCATCATTTGGTCACTCTATCAAGGTATTCATTAATGAACATCTCTCCTGAAACTAAGTTTTTACTCTCAAAAAACCAAGGAAGTAGCGAAAAAAAACTTTGGATATGTTTGGAGCTAAGGGGGCAAAATTTTTGTAAGAAGGGGGGCGTTCAGCCGTGTCGTAGAATTGATTGTTTTGACTTCAAGAACATGCAAATACGATGCGTATAAAAGACAAACATGTTAAAGTTGTTGCATTCTTTTCAATATTATTTTATTTTAATTAAATGAATGGTGTTACGTTTGACACGTTTGATCCAGGTTTTTTTCAGTTGGAACGTGAGGTAGTGTTATTCATTTAAATATCAGAAGTTTAAGAAAAAATTTAAATTATATTTAGGTTACTTACAATGTTTAAAATTCAAAGTTGATGTAATAGTATTAACTGATATATGGATATTTAACAATGAACTACCTTTTTATCAACTGGATGGCTATAATTCTTTTTTCAAATTGCAATGAGTCGGGGCTGGAGGATTGATTGTGTATGTTTAAAAAAGTATTAACTGTAAAAAATAGACAATAAAATGAAGACTGCAGATATACCAACTTTGGAAACTAGACTTAATAATGTTACTTTTAACAGATTTTGTATGTATAGATTTCATAGTTATCTAGAATTATAATGTATTCAGGAGTTACATGGTCAATTGTATGGATTAAAGTCTAATGCTATTCTTTTAGACAATATAATAATTGATTTAAAAGCGTGAATCCATGGAGAAATAATTCTATTTATCTCTGTTGTACAACAATGGTTGTATATCTCTTATCGATAAACAAACACGAATTACAAGCGCCATATTTTCCTTAAACGAAGTTACCACATCTCTAGACCGTGGAGAAAATCCTCAGGGTGTTTTTCTTGACTTATCCAAAGCTTTCGATGTCATCGATCACGGAATTCTCCTTTCAAAATTGCATTCTTTAGGCATTCGTGGACTTCCACATCAATGGCTAACTTCTTATTTAAAAGATAGATATCAACAAGTAGAAATATCCTATACTAAAAATAAAATACTTGAGCGTTGTCTTTCAGAAACAAAGCCACTTACTTGCGGAGTACCCCAAGGATCAATTCTCGGCCCTATACTCTTTTTATTGTATGTGAACGACATGTCATCATCCACATCAGATTGCAAAATGGTTCTTTTTGCTGATGACACTAATTTACTATGTAAACACGCCAATGCTCAAAAAGTTTTGTCTAACCTTTCGACTTGGTTCCATGCAAATCGTCTCATTGTAAACACTGACAAAACAGTGTCTATGTCATTTCACAATAGTATCACAAAATCTTTACCCCAGGTTTCTCTTTCTTTAAACGGAACACAATTAAAAACTGTTACAAATACAAAATTCTTAGGTCTCCATATTCAAGACAACCTCAAATGGAATTGTCACATTGACAATCTTAATTCCCAATTAAGCAAATTGTGTTACGCATTCCGAATCTTAGTTAACGCAGTTAGTCCACGTATTTCCCGTTGCGTATATTTTGCAAACGTTTACTCCCATTTACGTTACGGCATTACCTTCTGGGGTAATTCCGGTCAGAGTATTCAAACTTTCAGAATTCAGAAGAGGATAGTTCGGATAATTTGTAAATCTCACCCCCGAAACTCTTGTAAACCTTTATTCAAGGAATTAAATATCTTAACACTTCCCTGCATTTATATTTATGAAACAGTCGTGTTTGTTAAGACCGAATTACTGAAGTGCCACCCTTTCTTTATACGAAACAGTCTCGTTCACGAACACTATACACGCAATAGTAGTAATATTCATCGCCCTAGAGTGTCAACCACTCTTTGCCAAAAAGGACCTTATCATTCGGGAATCGTTCTATATAATTCCCTGCCCAAGAATATAGAAGACATTATGAAATTGAATCTGTTCAAATCGGCGGTTAAAAACTACCTCTTACACCAGTGCTTCTACAATGTAAAAGAATTTATTGATTTTAATAAAAGTTAAATTCGTCTTGTACTTTATCACGCCATTGCTGTAGTACTTTTTAAACAACTTATAACAATTTCAAAAACTATTTTCTTGCATGATTGTGTTGTCTTATGGCTCATATTAATTTAGTTTTATGTGTACTCAACTTTGGCACGGTTGTGTACATAAATTCTGTAGCCCCATCCTGGCCCGGGTTTTTCTCCGTTTTTCCTTCTGGTAGAGGCGGATTTATCATACAGGTTCTCTAGGCTTTGTCTAGGGGCGTGTTTATTGTAACAATAAATCGTGAATTTAGTGTTATTTCAATTCTTATGATTTTTAAACACTATACTCAGAATAATCTATAGTTCGATAATAACTTGTACATGTAATTTTTTGCTTAAAATTACAAACATATTGACATTCTATTAGTATTATAACTCGCAGCCTACTTTTTATCTTATTTAGGAACTTTTGCTGAAATTTTTGAATCCGCCTCTGCCTTAGGGCCCTTGATCGGAATTGATGGGATGGTCCCTTGCTTGCTTCCGGAGAGTANCCACGTGGTCATACGCAGTTGTACTGTTTTTTGACAATAAATTTATTTAAATTTATTTAATTACTTAGGACACTCGCACTTCCATAGACCGCATATTTGTTAGACATTGAAACATCCAAATTTATAGAACAGCTGTTTACCACTTGGACATAACCGATCATAGTCTAACTGCATTAGTATTTGATTGTAAAAAAATAACTTAACATGTAAACATTACTTATGACAGAAAACACACTGACTTTGTGATTTTACAGCATGACTTGCTAAATACTGACTGATCGACGATTGATATATGTACGAATGTGAATGAAGCTATATACGAGTTTAACAATATCCTGCAGAAAAATATTAACAAAAATACTACCCACTCTACCATGACACAAAAAATAAAAAATGCTAAACCACGTTCTCCATAAATAAACAATTACATACTTAAGAAACTAGAACACCGCACTAAATTAGCAAAAATTGCTAAAAGAAGACCTTACGACACCCCATACAAAACGTTTTTCAACAATTACTAGTTTTGAAGCTGGTGTCTTTCCCGCTAAGTTTAAAAACAGTATAGTTGTACCAGTTTTCAAAGGGGGGACAAGGAGATGTTGGAGAACCACAGAGCGATTGCTTTACTTTCTGTGCTCAATGAAGGACAATTTGGTTTCACAATTGGTAAAAATACTGAACTAGCAATATCTTTTTTTATGGAAAAAATCTACAACAGCATTAATAATAATGAAAGAAAGACTGGTATTTTCATAGATTTTAGCGAAGCTTTTGACTTAGTACATGATATTTTAATTATGAAAATGGAAGCTATAGGTTTTAAAGGAGTATCACTGAACTGCTTCAGAAGCTATCTCAAAGGACGCACTCAGCAAGTAAAAATTCAAAACTATCTCAGCAAACAATTAGACATTAGAAGGGGGTACGTCAAGGGTCCGTCTTACCAGCGAGTTTATTTTTGATATTTATTGATCTTTTTTTTTGGGGGGGGGGCTTTAAGGGCTCATCAACAGCAAGGTCATTTAATGATCTTCTGTACCAACCACTAAGGGAAGTTACGAGCGCGTTCGCAGATGACGTCACGATTCGTTACGTGAGCCTAGATTGGAATACCATTTGTCAAGGAATTTTAAGCGATCTGAAGGCGTTGCGTATTAGGTGCTGCAAAACGGTATGATTATAAACGCTTGTAAGACTACATTAATTTTTACATAAAAGGATATTGTTTTGAAAACCCTTTAACATTTCATAAAATCCATTGTAACGGAGATTTAACTGCAGCTGTCCGAAAATTGACCAGGTAAATAGTGTCAAATATCTAGGAATCCAAATTGATGACAAAATAAGTTGGAAAAACCGAGTAACTGCTTTGCATACATATTTAAGAAATGACATTAGGAAATTTTATTTTTAAGACATTTTTTAAATTCTGATTTCTTAACGAGTTTCGTATCTTATCTTGATAAACTCAAGATTATCTTATGGTACTGAATTATGGGAATCAGCGACTAAAAACATACACCACTCCGTCACACAAAACCATAATATTCGTTTAATGTAAAGAAAACCGAAAAGAGAATTAACCTTTCACTTTACACAGAACTTAACATTTTGCCTCTGAAACGTTTGTTTTCAAGGTCCTTAAACTGTTTTTTTAAGGAGCGAAAATAGACATACGGACAGACATTACAACCCGAGCAGCTAGTCAAGGGCAACTAGTACGACCTAAGGTGTATAAAACAATTTTCAGAACAAGTTTTGTATTCGCAGAGCCAAAATGCTACAACTGTTTATCACCTGATATCAAAAATTGTAAAAATATACAACACTTTGCGAAACAACTAAAAATATGGTTATTAAAACAAGCTAGTATTGAGAATCTGCTCAAAGTACTTATATAGACCTTGTGTACTAATTTCTGAAGTGTCTTGATTTAACTATATATTTATGTATGTTAGTTAGTAATTAAGAAAATGTATAAAATTTGTCATAGTTTTGTTTAATATGTTCACAATGTTCTTGTATATATGAATATATTTATAAACAATGCATTGTTTTTTGAAAAATTATCTGTAATTTAATTCAAGGTTCTCAATTTTTTATCTTTTTGTCTCGGTTTTATTTAAATATTATTATACAGTCATTTTGATTAATGAACATAAATAAAGTAATATTGTATATGCATACTGGATGGATCTAGATAATTAGGATATATGTATGTAATAAGGCCTTATTTTGTTCATACATTTATGTAAATATAATTTAAATAATTAATTTAAAGTAAAACTTTATTTGTTGAAAAAAGAAGTAAATTCAAATTTCGATACGTTTTTTCTTTCATTAATGGTAAATGTTAGGCTAACCATTTGAGTATGTCACACTACAGGCCGCCTTGTACGCTATCTTATCAGCAAAATTAATGACTGACTTGCAAGTTTAAAGACATTATTTTGGACTAGTTCCCACTACATAAATAATCTAGAATTTTTCCTATAAAATTATGTATATATTCATTGTAAATGGAATAAATAAAGTTATTGCTTATTATTATCTTACTTATTTTATACTTTATTGTATGGAGACCCTGTTGCATATGGTCTTGTCTTAATTTTCCCTCTATCCCTTCCATAATTTCAGTGTATACTTCCCTTTGTGTCTTCCTATTAATCTTGATGTTTCTACCTAATCATCTCTTCTAACATATTATGCCGTTCGTCAATGACGTTATTCATTTTTCCATTGCTCTATTAAGTTGGTACCTAAAATATCCTCCTTATTCTGTTTCAGTTTTTCGATCATCTCCCCCAAAGTTATCTTAACATTCCTGACCCCTTCTAAAATTTTATTTTTCCTCTCATTACCTTTCTCTTCGCTGTTAGTGGTCTTATGTAACGCAATAAATAGTCTACACCACCCTTAGCCTGATCTTATACTTTACTTGATATTTTTTTTATATTTCAAAAACTCCTGTCATTTATGGTATTTCTCTTTAAACTTCGTAATATCAATTTCTATGTTTTTAACGTCAGCCCTAAATCCATCCTCCACATCCTGCAATTTACGTTAACTCGTCGTCGACATTGTCATTCCCCAGTGTTCAGCATTCTCACTAAATCTTGCACTTAAACATGTCTTCATTTCCGACTGTCGCCTGCGGTTTTGACGTATTGTCATGCATTGATGTGTACACAAGTAATAGTCTATATCTATTCCTTCCTTTACCCTTCCTAACAATTTTCGTTTCCAATGTTTCCGTAGAAATACTCCTATTGTTCGACTGGTTTTGCTGTAAGGATCTTAATCATATGTTACTATTACACAAGCTGCAAAACACATGGAAACGTCATACTACCCACTATCGCAAACGTACATAGCTATCGTAAAGGATCGATAGCATTTCAGGAAGGCCTTCGATTAAACTCTTTGGCTTTTATTATACAAATAAACGTGAGCAGAGTTTACGTAAACATAAACTATTTTACAAAGTTTCAAGTCACTGCAAATGAATCTAAGCAAGCTGCTAGCTAAACGATTTCTACAATGTATTTATGTAGTTCTTATCGAATCTCTGCGCAGAAGTTGTCCATTTGATTTAATCATTTTAACAAATGGCGTCTCCATGGACCATGCACGCCATATTTTGAGGAGTTTGGCTACTATTCGGTCCCACGTGAGTCGATCTCGTAATGTTTTTCCTATTTGTTTCGTAAGTCATGTAGTTGGTTCTGAAACAAAATTTAGGTGGTTCATAAGCGATATATCACCTTTTTCAATCGTGTCTATTGGAAAACTAATTACATGAACGTGTTCGCACGATCCAGGCCACTAAGGATAATTTTTTTTCATTTCAGTTGTCTTCCTTTTACACGGTTTTTCGACCATCAGGCCACTTCATGGGTTTTGGTATCTCTCTTAATGATATTACCTTCTCTAAATATTGCTTCTCCTATTCTTATATCTTTTATTTCTTGTCTTTTGCTTCTCTCAGTTATCTCATTATCGAATGTTGTCATTTTATTTTATTGCCATTCCTGGATATTCCCTCTTGGCCATATAATAATAATAAATTTATTGTCAAAAATACACTACAAACTGCATATGACCACGTGGAGGACAATAACCTAATTTACGAGAGTCCATTATTGACGATATATTGATCTAGCAATGTTTGAAATGAGCCGGAGAGGCGAGTGGGGTCGTTTATCGTAGTAAGGTTGAAGGAGTCGATAAGATTCTTGAATCGATTGACTGGTGAATGTTCAGAGTCGGATTTACTCAGGAAATCGATGTTGAAATCGCCACATATAACGATAATTTAGTAGATTTATGTGTGATATGTTTTAAAACAATTTCGAACTTCCGAAAAAATATGTTAAGATCTGATTGAGGAGGTCTATAAATACACTAAACAACAATACCGGCGCCGGTCAGATTAACTGCAGAAAATTCGAACACACTATCTACGCAGAAGTTCTCGTAGTCTGGCAGTGGAGAAGATAAAATATCATTACAAACGTAGATACACGTACCTCCGTGGGGATTTTTTCCTTTATAATTTTGCTGACAGTAAGAACTTGCTAAATATTAATTAGAAATAGCAATATCGTTGATGTTGTTAGTTGAAAGCCAATGTTCTGTGAGGCATAGCAATTCGAATGGATTTTCGTGTACCAGAATTTCAATGTCTGTCAATTTGTTTGAAAAAAAATGGACATTATGATGAAATATAATTATTTTATTTTCGCAAAGGATTTGAGATTCAGGAGAAATGGAACCGACTTTAGATTGTGTAGGGAAATTTGAATTTGGTACAGCTTCTAGTTCCAGATCAAGCCCGCACACTGCATCCGAACGCGATTGTCACCTTCGAGTACCACATCGTACTCCTGAGCGCAAGTTGTAACTGTGTATGGGGGCGGCAGGAAATGTGGATGGAGGAATAGATGACGAAGCAGTAGGTGAAAGAACGGGGACAGGAGAAGAAATGGGTGTGGAGATAGAAGGAGGAGATGGTGATGAGGTAGGAGCAGAGGGAGGTGGAGGAGATAGGTAGGAGCAGGAGGTGTAGGAGTGGGTAAAGCGGCAGGTGGATGATGTGAAGCTAGGAGAGAACCTGCGTGATGTTTCCCAGACGGTCTCAGATGTAAACCGTGCTGTGTATTCCTTGGCAGTTAGGTGTGGTTGCAAATCAGAAAATGTGATTTTTGTGTCTGCCAGGTGAAGTTTTAGGGATATGTTTGCCAGGTTAATTTCGTGGTTTATTTTTGAAATGTTGAAGCGTGGAGGCAGGCTAGAGAGCACTATGTTTGTGTGCTGAGAGACCGTTTTTACTTTTTGTAGATGTTTAGACGCGTTGAAATGACCACCCAAGTTAATATCGTTCTGCCCACTTATGATGATTACTGTGTCCCGCTCTGTTGAGTTTTTTAGAGTAGGAGTTCAGTTATCGAATAACTTCAGCCAAACGAGCGTTTGGCTTAAGGAAACCGGAGACTGAGAACTGGCTAGAAGCAATCCACGCAAAACGGAGGACATGTGACGACCGTGCGAATCAGCTAATATGAACACGTTTGATTTCTGCGTGGAAGTGTTGGCTTCATTTCTGGGTAGCACTACTTTACGTGGTTCTGGGCGGCTGTGCTTACCAGTGCGTGGTTTTGTGAACAGGTTTGGGTACTGGACGGGAGGGGATGAAACGAGTAGGTAAGGGAGGAAACAGGGACATGTCATCTAACACACTAAACCTATTCTGAGTGAAGAGTTGGGGTGGCGCATGTGTCGTTGGTCTAACCGAATGATAGCAGATGGAAGGTCGGCGAGAAATCCTTACTGTAGTCCAACCCCCGATCGTGTACTTATTGACCTCTTCCAGCGCACTAATCCGTGTGTCAATATGATGTATCAACTCATTGTACACCTTCTGACGATCAGTTTTGAATGGGTTGAGGAATGCGATAGTGTCCATTGTGAGTTAGTTAGCAAATTAACGACAAAAGCAAATGTGAATACACGAAAACTGACAACTAACACTGATTGAAGGATATTAGTATAATACTATATTTATTACTACGGAAGTTATAAATGAGATATTAAATATACAAACAAACCGACGACAAAAATGATTAAAATAATTATTTACGGCGAACACTGGAGGTTATTTAATTCGACAATAACTAGGGCAATATTATGTTAGAGTGTAATGAATAACTACAGAAAGAATCAAGAAAACTAATGGTAAATTATTGTAAGAATTCTATTTACGGCGACGAAACTTGAGCAGTGCAACAATAGAGTACGTATTTATAAGTTATATTATAGATGTAATATTATATGCACCAGTAAATCTATATACACCAAAATAATTAATTTTAATGCACCAAGAAGTTAAATTTATGATTCCGTTTGTACTTATATAAACATTGTCACATCTTTGAATGAAGCACTTGAATGAAAACAATATGAAATTTTATTCGGTCCGTTGGGTTTGAAAACCTTAGGAAATGTTTTTAGTATTTTTTCACTTAACACTCACACAGAACAAATAATTTTACACTACTATGAAAGTTAGGGTCATAATACAACTACTGAATCACAAAAGCTCGAAAAAATAGAATAATTAGACAGATTAAACTGAAAAAATAGAGAGAGATCATTCACGACCACAGCTAACGCAAGGAGCAGGCTCGCCACCAGTGCTTCAGTTTCAAATGTTCCTCGTCCGTACTGGAAGGATGTGTGGATCTTTCTATTATCTTGGTATATGCGGGTCTAATACGATACACAGTACGGTATTTGAGTATTCTTCAATGCTTTTTTATAGTTGTTCCTCTGAAACCTATTTCGACCAGTCATTATCTGTTTATATTCCACATTGTCGTGAAACCTTCAACCAGCACGCCCGTTCTTTCCCTATGATGGTATATGTTCTACCGTATCAATTTCTTTACATTTGCACCAATTGATATCCACTAACTGCCTCTTGTATAAATAATCTCTTATATTTCCATGTCCTGTCAGAATTTTCATTTTTGCTTGTTGGGCGGAACCATTTCCTGTTCTTAAAACTAAACTGAACATATCGTATAAATGTGAATGTTATACGCCCATCCTTTGCCTTGTTCCAGCGTATTACAGCTTTTACGAATTCTCGTGTCAGCCTACATTTCCAGCCTTTCCGGGTCTTATCCATTTTACCATCTAGTTTCACTTCTTCCCATCTCCGTATTTTTGTTCTTCGTATTTAGTTCTCGTCTATTTCCAAATCTATAGGTAATACCCCTAATAAAACTTGAAGTGCCTTCGTATATGAACTCATGTACACGCCATTGCTGTAGCACTTTTTTAAATAACTTATAACAATTTCAAAAACTATTTTCTGGCATGATTGTGTTGCCGTATGGCTCATATTAATTTAGTTTTATGTGTACTCAACTTTGGCACGGTTGTGTACATTAATTCTGTAGCCCCATCCTGGCCCGGGTTTTTCTCCGTTTTTCCTTCGGGTAGAGGCGGATTTCTTATACAGGTTCTCTAGGCTTTGTCTAGGGGCGTGTTTATTGTAACAATAAATCGTGAATTTAGTGTTTTTTCAACTCTTATGATTTTT
This sequence comes from Laupala kohalensis, assembly GCA_002313205.1. NCBI lineage: Eukaryota > Metazoa > Arthropoda > Insecta > Orthoptera > Trigonidiidae > Laupala > Laupala kohalensis. Next base: position 13,267 of record NNCF01127002.1, read on the forward strand.
AAACACTATACTCAGAATAATCTATAGTTCGATAATAACTTGTACATGTAAATTTACAAACATATTTGCGTTAAATTACAAACATATTGACATTATATATGTATTATAACTCGCAGCTAACTTTTTATCTTATCTAGGAACTTTTGCTGAAATTTTTGAATCCGCCTCTGCCTTAGGGCCCTTGATCGGAATTGATGGGATGGTCCCTTGCTTGCTTCCGGAGAGTAAATTAGTTTATTGTCCTCCACGTGGTCATACGCAGTTTGTACTGTTTTTGACAATAAATTTATTATTATTATTATTATACCACTTCACAGTAAAAGACTGCATCACTGTACACTCGAGTGTCCTCTCCATGTGACGCAATTTACTTCTCTTACCACTCTTGCGCCCCATATAAGATATGTGGCCACAGAGCTCCTTGATATATCTGCTGAAGTCGTCTTTGCCCTATTGTTGTCTTCCTTATACCTACTTTTTGTAAACCATACAACACTTATTAATTTTTTTGCTTTACATATTCTACATGGGTTGTGAATGTTAATTTCTCATCTACCATAAGTCCTAATAAGCCTTATTAATCTTTAATCGCCGTGTCGGAAATTTTATGATGGGATCTCTTCTATTTGGACGTTTTGGTTCAATTACTGTTCCCTCTGATTTTGATTGTGACAGTTTGAACTTTATTTCCGTGCATCTTTCCTCTAAATATTGTAAAACTTCCTTTCTCTGTGTTTCAAGCTCTTTACGACTGTTGTCTATTATAATTAACGTCATCCGCGTATACAATTGTATCCACCCTTTCCTTATTCATTGCCTCCAGCACCACATTGATTACGATCTTCCAGAAAATAGAGCACCAATGACTGTCCTGTGGGCAGCCTTAGTCGAGTGTATGAATAATTCGTATCCTATTTCTAATAGAATATTTCTGTCCTCAAGGTATGATTGCACGATTTTTATTAACTGGGGTGGCACATTCTTCCTTTCTAATTCCTCTATTGTTGTAGACCTTTGGTCACTATCGAATGCCCCTTGTAGTGTCTATCCTTACAAGGGGCACGTGTCGAGATATCCTTTTTAGTAATTGTTCCATTACATCATCATCACCTCGGCATAATATGAAACCGTATATGTTTTCACATAATTTTCCTTTCAAGCCTCTCCGCTATGATCGTGTCCATTAACTTCCCTATATCAGGCAATAACGATATCGGCCTACAGGATGTATTTATTGACGGATTTGTGTTACCCAGTTTTAAGAACAATATCAATAGCCCAACCTTCCTACACCGCGGGAAACATTCATAATTAGCAATAATGTAAAATATGTACTATTTCCTTTCCATAAATGGGTATTAACATTCTAATCCTTTCATTAGCGATATTATCGTAACCAGGGCTCTTATTATGTTTTAATTTCGCTACTACATTCATAACCTCTTCATACTGAATCTGTTCTTCCTCACTTCTGTATAAACATACGTTGTGGCATCACTTGTTCTTTAACATCATGTGTTATATCTGTGATAAGCTGATCTCCTGTATCTATCCATCCTGTTGTTTCCACATTCCATTATTTAATGGTCCCCCAAATCGTTTGCTTCATCTTCTCCCGCCCTATAATATATGGTAATCCCTATGTGTTTGTTGTCAAACAATTTCCTACGAATTGTCCCCAATGCATTCGCATTTCCTACCTAATTAGTATCTTGAATTCCTTTAAATGTTCTCTATGAACCCTTTGTTCTCTTTCATGTGCCTCTGTTCCGTTTTTTTCGCTGACCATTTCTCCTTTTCATATTCTTTTTAGTCGTCCGTAATTCCTCATCTCACCAGGCATGTCCTCGTTTTCTTCCGTCTAATTTCCTTGCACAACACGGCTCTAGTACCTGCAACATATTCAGTTCGTCTTCAATCTAATTGTTAATATTCACTTTGGTATATGTCACCTCATATGTCATTCCTACATTCTCTTTTTGGAATTTCCTCCAATTTATTTTCCTATAGTGTAGTTGGTTTGTATCATGCATACATCATTTTTTTCTCTGTAGTAAATAGTATTGTTCTATGATCACTTTCTACCTCATCATCGACTTCCCAAATTGTTACCTTCGTATTAGTATTTCTTGTCTGCAATGTCAAATCTACGATTGATGTCCCATTTTGCGTTTGAAATGTCTATGCCGTATATATTATCAAGGCTTAGATCTTTTTTAAATAATATCTTCATTTCATGTTCTCTCTTGTCTATTATATCCCCCACCATTTTGATCTGCTATTCCAATTCCCAGCCAAAGTTTATTTCTTCCTCTTTACATAAATCTAACATGTCTCTTATTTTCCACATATACTTGTTCTTTTACACGTATATTCCAAATATACATTGACAACCATTACAATGATTTCTCCTTTGACCACTCGTATTACCTGCATATACCTCATAGTGTAGTCTCACATTTCCAATATCTCTACTTCGGCATTATATATCAATGCTGACCGTGCATCTCTACGATGAGTAGTCCACATCCTTATTGGCAAATACGGTACTTTTCCTTTGCTTATATAGGGCTCCTGTAATGCACAAATATCTATTTTCTCCTTAGCCATATATGTTGATAGCTCTTGAGACCCTGAAGTCCGCTTCGTATATTTAGTTGCATAATTCTAAGTCCCATAATAGATTAACTTTTCTATTATGTCGAAAATCCTTTTGTTCTCTTCACAGTCTCTACTTCGTTCACTTTGATCGCACGGCCTATTCTTTCTTTTACAATTTATACATGCTGACTTACTTTTATCCGCCTTACAATCTTTTAAGTCGTGACCACCTTCTCCACAATGACTACAGCAATGCTGTTTCTCCTTGCACTATTTAGCCAAGTGTCCATTGCTGTGGCACAAGTAGCACCGCAGTGGCTCTATAAATGTATCCACTCTGTAGGATCTTAACCCTATATGTACTTTTACTTGTCCTATAATGTCTTTATATAATGCTGTCTCTAATTCAACTATCGAATGTTTCAGTCTCCATTCTTTGCGTCTAATCTATATCATTCCGCCCTAACTTTCATCCTTTCCCCAATGGTGTTGTTTCGAACGCTTTATCATATTTTCCTGTTCGTTCCTCAACATTTAATTCTATTTTTGTGGGGTTTTAGGGCTCGCCAACGGCAAGGTAATTATAGCCCTTTGAATATTATTAATTTGGGGTCTATTAAGAATTACAGTAGGACAAATGAGTACTGTTAGGGATATTATTATCCACACACTAAGTTATAGGGAGATCAGCCCAGGCAAATAGACCTCAAATTGAATATGATGTTAAGTCAAGAGAGTCATCTCTGAAACCCCACACTCTTTGTGCAAGATGAGTGACATATATCAATTGCTAAACTTCTGTGCTCAACCACGCCAGTTATTGATTTTTGTGGTACCGAAGCGGTGCTTCCCTCCAGAAGTCAACCAGTCGACACGACGTCCTGCATTGCGATAGGCGCGTCAACTCGCGCGATCAGGGCGAATATATGGACAGCGAGCCATGCCATGTGGTCCCACTAGTCACGAACCGGTCTGAAAACACTCTCTCGGTCAACAGTACGTAGTCGGCAGACTGGCTGTCGGCAACCGTTCTCTCATTCATCAACAATAAGTCACTCTCCAACACTGGCTGCGCAAGCAGTGCAATCATTACGCCGCAGCGTGGCAGCCGCGCTATGACGGCTTTCGCTGCGGGACGCACTGACTTGCTGACGGTCATCTCATCGCCTCTTATCTGGCGCCATGCCAGACTCTATCACTAGCGGGGTAGCAGTTCACTCGGGCTAATCAGTCGCCATCATTTACCTCACCAAGCAGACACTAGGTCTCCGTTACCTTTACTGGAGCAATCATCATTTGCCTCACCAAGCAGGCACTAGCACGCGGTTACCTCATCGTGGTATCATTTGCCTTACCAAGCAGACACTCGCCCATGGTCACCACCGTGGCATCATTTGCCTCGCCAAGCAGGTACTCGCTCACGGTCACCTATACCGGGGCATTCATCACTCGCCGCAACATGTTGGCACGCTGCGGGGCGCACTCATCGACTTCTACTGTCAGCAGCACCAGAGCCATCTCGGCTCGTTCCTCACAGTATCAGGCCATCCACGCAGCACATCATTCCGGCGATCTAAGCCGCATGGCTCACTCGCCGCCATTTGTTACCGATCGATTCGCCCACGCATATCATACCGGTGAGCCACGCCGCATGGCTCACTCGCCGCCAGTCACCGGTCGACTTGCGCGCGCACGCACAACAATCACCACGCCATCCGAGCTGGGTCTTTTGAAGGAATCTGGGTTCTCACCTTATCCTAGAGAATCTCAGCTTTATATCACTTTTACAAACTTCATATTCATGTCATGTTCATTATGTCATTAAACTGGTTTGTTAGCAAATTCAAGGTCTAAGCACACCACACCTCATTTTCCTTAATTTGTCCAAACAGTATGGTCCTTCGAACACGAATTACCTTCCCTTGTGTTTAGTTTCACGAAAATTGTTTCTACAGTAGCTTTTCTCCCCGCACCAACCTACAAACATCTAACTGAATTGTTTCTTGTGTTTTTTTCAGTAAGTCATGCACCTCTTGCACGAGATTAATCGTATCAGACTCTTCCTTCTTACCTACAACTGTGACCTTTTCACGTTTCTTCCTTCGTGTACGCATCACCTCTGCAAATGTTTTATCCTCATCCTCGTTTTGCTTTACCGACGGCACCTCTTTTATGCACTCCTGTTTTATTAGTGTCATTGTTGTGTCCACCATCTGTCCCTGTATTTCTCTAACCTCTTCTATTACCTTATCATACCTTTCCATTTGTTCTATTTTTCCTATTATTTTGGCTATCATTTACTCCTTCCAGCCATGTTTTTTCCAGGTACATGTTTCAGCGTTCATCCATCACACCTATTCTTTCCTCGATTTACTCTAAATCCGTCTTATTATCCCTACATTCTCTTCTGCTAACCTTTCCCACGCCTTGGTCCATTGTTGTACCCTTTTTCGCCGACTCAAAGAATCTGGAGTTCGGCGAATGACTAACCCATCTTGAGACTTCTTAAGACTGTCGTAATTATCTTTAAGAAGTACCGCCTTTCCCAGGATCTGGCGCTGCACCTCCGACACATGTGCTCATCCACTGAGTCATTGTTCACTCCTTCCTTTGAAGAATTTTACAACTTTGTTTACTAAAACCATTGACAAGGGATGCCGCCTCCTTGACGTGCTCCCGTGTCGCTCCTTAATTCTTTCTTAAAGTTATATTGTATTGTCGCGGTCACATCTGTGCGAGCTGCTAGTCTAACCGGGGTATGCGAAAATTGAATATCTCAATTTCTCACGCCTTGTCACACCGGAGCCCGACTCGTATCAAATACCGAGACGGTTTTCACCTCCGACGGTGGGTTAGGATAACACAGTTTTAAGATTTAGAGTAACTCGCTTGGACTGCCCTGTCATAGGTCTTGGTGAGAGGTTAAAAAATGAACTCATACAAAATATTAATAGAATTTAATGAATTAAAGAGCCCTGAGTGGGCTTGAAAATAATCAGTATCATTACTGCCCTTCTGGGCGAATGATTACAACCTTCTAACATAGTTTGCCGTAAGGGCTGCTCGTGTCGAGATCCGACAATGTTCCAAGTTGTTCATACCATCGGGAAGTTCGTTCGGTCCGAAGTTGATGACTACCCTCGTAGCCACGGTGAAGAATTCGTCGGCAACTCGTCTGGCGGCAGCGCAGCGCTCGGCCCTCGGGGTCCGTCGAGTCTCGTACAAGACCTTTCTGTTGCGTGTCCCTTGCCTTAAGTAAGTTCGGGGTGGGGGTCGGTAGACGCCCTGGGCTACGCCCTGGTGGGGTGATGGAGACGTGTGTCCATAAGGATTCAATACTAAGGCGTAGGTGGTGGGGATTATCCATGGAGATGGAAAAAGTTGCACACGACTCTTCATTGTCGTGGAGAATTAGATGGGCGTTGTCTGTAGATTTAGATGCAACAGGGAAGAAAGAGGGGGAAATGTCATATGGAGGGGACGTGAGGGTGTAGCTGCGTCGACCGTGTCATCGTCCTGTGCGTCATCTTGATTTACCACACAGAAAAACAGTGTGTCTCACCACAGAGAAAAACAGGAAAGGGTGCGTATGCGGGCTACCGCCTTGTGGCTGCTACTGCGGTCTACCGTCTGGAGACCCCATTTGAGAGGACACTGACTCCATTTAAATGAATAAGGTTCGCATAGCGAGGGCTGTAAATAATCATTAACCCTTTCCAAAAGCAGCGGGGTCGAGACAACCAAAAGAGAGTCCAGACGAAAGATACGGAGGGAGAGCCGTCATGTCACCTCGTGACAGCCTTCTGCCAAACTTTTCTAAGAATAAATATTTATCTTCTCGCACGTCCCTGAACTCTCTTTGAGGAGCCGGGTGCCGCGCCAATAATGGCAAGTGCCCTTCCCTCTTCACAATATATTTTAAGATTTGGTTCCCTTTCTCTTCGGAACACCAGTGACCTTTCTAAAATGCCGCCACCCTCTGACAGCAGACCGCGCGGGCTGTATTTTTCAACGGTTTGAAGTTTTGAATTTTAATTTCCACCAAAATTAACATTTCATAACTATTTATACCGCGCCTTTAATTTCTCTTGTCCAGTTTTTCTGTATTTTCGTGTTCTCGTTTAAATCGTGTCTCCTTCATCCTTGATGTACCATAGTTACTGCTGCATTTCTCTGGCGGTGTGTGCGAGACACTGAATTTTTCTTGGTCTTACTGATCTTTCCCCATCATTACCTTTTTTCTTTCAACTCCTCCGTATCATGTAATATATCTAACTTCACCCTTACTACTTGTCATATACTAATACTTATTTGTTTTTTAATTTTCCCTTACTACTCTTCATATATCCTTCCCATATAGTCTTTTATACTATGGATACGTTTCACCTCACCATTCAAAACGTATTCCCAGTTACCGCAAACTAAAATTACGCTAGGCTCTAATTATTGCATTACGTTCAAAAGCAGGGTTATGGTTTCTTGTTTCGGCAGCTACCGTTGCACTCCCACACACGTCTTTCTGAAATCACGTTGCACACTTTCTTCTCCTATCTGTCTTTCTTACTATCACGTTTTGCATCAATCACACTAAATTGAATGTTCACTGATAACATCCACAGGAATACTTACAAACACCTGCAGTACGAATGAACGATGCATTCGGACGTATTGTTTCTCCTTTATACTGTCCACCGAAGCACAAAATTAAAAACGCTGAATTTGATGATTTTTGCGACACGATGAAAAAGATTCGTACGAGACTGCGATACTAAACACGCGCTATGGGGGTCGAGATTCACCCATAACAAAGGCCAGGAACAAACATACAATATATCTCAAACTCCAATGTCAAAATGTTGCACTATTGACTGTCATAAAGATCCAAAAAAACTGTCGGACGTCATCGATTTCGTCGTTATAGACCTTGAAAAGATCAAGACTACAATCGTCTCCTGCCTCGACGTGAGCTCCGATCATACTTCATCATGCTCACTATCTCAACCATCATTAAGAAAGAAAACGCCTTTCCTCTATACTTTTAGAACTATTCATCCTCATTTCAAGGTCTGACTTCTTGAAAATGTCACGGCGCATCTGCCATTAAAAATTGCTGATGACATTGATGAAGCTGTGGAATACCAATCGCAGAATACCCAACAAGCAGCCTTGTTTTTCCCGCCCGATAGCAGTTAAAACGGAACAAGACAATCCATCCGATACTACACAAAATGTATGCGATAAAAGAAAACTAAAACATGAATAGCAATGCAAGAGAAGAGAAGAAAATAAAAAACAGCTTCCCGTCAGCTTAAAACGAATACGAATAAGAAATACAGGAGTGAAAGTATACCTAGAAAATCTGTCCTCAAGTAAGCAACGGAACATTCCATATAGGTTTCAGCACATATTAAGCAAACCCACTGATCACATTCACCTAATTAAAAAAACAAAAGAATAATGGCCTTATGTGACAAGGAAAGAGCTGATACATTTGTCACACATGGCAAAAGTCTTTCGAACTTTATGTGCAGTGTTGGAGTCAAATGAAGAAGTGATAAACTATTTAGAACCCTTTCCAGTTACGACTACCCATAAATAAATGCGAAAGAACTCAAAAACATGTTAAACTATTACGGAAAGCGCCATGGTATGACATAACGGGCAATACCGCGAGAAACTTGCCCAGAAAAGTTCTCCGCTCAGTCAATAGCTTTGCTTACATAGATGATGAATGCTAAGAATGGTTACATCGATAATGAGGAAGAGTGGGATACTATTCTTAGAAGTGGAAATTTTCTCAAATTATTATCCTCGAACCTGGTAAACCTCATAAAATATCATATATACTGTGATGAATTATTTAATTAAACAACAAATTAGCAATTAACGTGATTTGTGATGAGTTAATTAATTAAAACAAACAAGCTCTATTTTGAAACCAATTGTGATGCGTTTAATTAAACAAGCTTGGCGACGAAGACCATGTGTTTAAATGATGCTTGTCTTGAAAGTTGGGCGCCAAATTGTCCTGAAAAGTGGGACAATTAATTGAGGAATTTCTAGGGTAATAAGGGACCTCAAAAATATATACATGAAACTTCAGGGTTCTCATAGAAATGAGTGTGGGATTCGTATTATTCAAAAGGTGAAAAACACAGAGTTCCATAAGGAAATCGCAATTTGAAAATAAAATGACTAAATTGTTTATTCATTAATAATACATGATATCTAAAACTACCATTCTTTCTTCTTCCCCATTACCATTCCCTAAAAAAGGCACAGAAAATATTGACAATGAGTTTTAACTTACTATATCTTGTCATCAAATAAAATGCTGAAGGCAAATGTTAATTGTATTTATAAAATGGTTACACATTTAAAAGCTCATCATTTAAATTGGCCCTTCTAATTTAAGCTAATGTCTTTAGTTCTGAGCTGGGCCGCAATGAATTCATGTTCGACGCACACGCTAATCTTCGCTGCTATATTTGGTTACTGGATGCAACCAGCATTTGTTCATTACCTTTGTTGCAAAGATGGGTGATCACGGTCTCAGAATGGAGCTGGTAACTCACGGACACATCGCCTCCTCACTCGTTTCCTACTGCTAAAGCGCCCATCTGTTTTGGAAGAGCCGATTCAGCAAACGACGCCGTCATGTTCCAATCAACATCTCCAAAGCTCGTTCTCGAACCCACGTTCACCAAGTATTGTTCGTAACGTGCACTACTTGAGCCATCATTCCCAAGTCCAAATGATGCTCCACAAATATAAAATGTCTTATTATCTCGGAACAAACACTCGACTATTCCGAAGTCGGAAATAATCCATGAAACAGCTCGAAGTACAAGGGATGAAATATTTGAATCTGAGTGGAATTTCACGTTAAATTCTTAGTAAAGTTCTAAGTAAAATTTCTCTAAATTAACCTCAGTCAATTTAACGTAATGTAAAACACAGCAGAAGCACAGAAACAGAAACCATAGAGTAGTTTGATCAGTTCATCAGTTCAGTCGGTCCATTAGTTCTATTGCTTCGCCACTCCTCTATATAACTTTGTCCCCACTTCTCGTCATTATTACTCCGCCTCCGTTGCCACTAAATTTTAGGAAAAAATCCCCCCTACTGACGCTCGGCGATGATGCAAGTCCCCACGTTGCTCTTTTGGAGAACATTATTTTTTTATTCAATCCTTTTTTTTTTTTTTCGCAGCATCGCTTCTCTCGGACGAGACATGTTTGTTCATTTTTCTATTTAATCTTATCACCCACACCTTCAAATGCTTCTNGTTTCTCATCGGCCACGCGAGTCGATGTTTATTCTAATTGGGCAGAACCCAAACACTTTTATCTTAACTACTCGACCGCTGCGGTTTCTTGGGTGAATGTCCTTCTACGACCTACTCAGTCTGTGCGCTATTGAAGACTACCCTTTTGTATACATTTCGAGATTCTCTGCTCCTTTGAATTTATGATCGCTTACGACCACACTCACGCCAACGCTAAACCTGTTTGGGTTTCGAAATATATTGACACACTTTGATCTTTATGTTAGTTAGTCTGGGAATAATTATATAATTACAATACCTATAAGTTTTTCCATTTTGTAAAAAGCGTTTAAAAACATGTTGAGATTAATCTCTATTCAAAAAGAGAAGTAATTCCTCCACATCAGTTTGGCTTCCAGAACAACCAATTAACCAAAGAACTAGTCCATAGTGTCGTAGGCGTCATTAGCAAGAACCTAGAAAAAAAGCAGTATTGTTCAGCTGTCTTTATTGATGGCTGCCCATATCAGTCAGGCAAAAAGAAGTAGGGCACATTGGACTATCGTATAAAATTAAAATCACCTAACCACTCCCACACTTTACTCCACTCCAGGCTTCTTTAACAGATACATTTGTTTGGGTCAAACTGCACAGCGAAACATCACCTTTTATTCAATATTTTCTGGAGTTCCCCAAGGCAGTATGCTGGGTCCCATATGGTACCTAATATTCACCGCAGGTATACCCCTAAGGCAGTATGCTAAGTGTGACACAACTAGCGCAACGTACACCGATGATACATCTATCTTTTCGAACAATAAGGACCCTAAAACAGCTTCTGTGTTTTTGGTAAGGTGTTTGCTATATGTTTCCGAGTGGCTCAAAAAATGAATTCAATGAGGAAATAAACTTGTCTGCAAATAAAAATGACTGATTCCTACATACCTGAGCCAGAAGCAGCTGCATATCTCGGAATTCATATTGATCGATGACTCACGTAGAGAAACCACGTACCAACAAATAGGAAGGACTTCGGCGTAACAATGAGAAACATGCACTGGCTCCTAGGTAATAGAAACTTCCATCTTCCTTGCCAGTTATCTACTTTTTTATAAAATCATATCTAAACCTGTGTGGATTTATGGAATACACTTTTGTGATACTGCCAGTCACTCCAATTTTGAAATTCAGCAAACTTTCATTTACAAAACCCTCCACATCCTGACCAGCGCACCAACTATACCTCTAACTTGCTCTACATACTGATTAACAGGTTCCGATAGTATCCAGAATCATTACAGAACTCATCTAAAGGTACCAGTTAAGAATGAGCAACTACCCCAATCACTTCTCGATGTTCGGCTACAATGAAGGAACCTGAAGATAAAAGAGATTCAAGCCACTTGACCTCATATTTAGTGATTAAATTGTTCCAAAATTCGTTGCAATTATGCAAGAGGTATTCTTGTCACTCATGTAAATTCACTTACAAATAATTCACCAAACGTTCTGTAACATGAACAAATTGTGAATAAGGAAATATATGAGAAAAAAGGTCTGATACCTTTCTGAAATATAAGTTCCCCTAGCCATCTTTTCATTCAATGTTTTACTTTACATATTAGTGCTGACATGGATTTAAGATAATTTTTCTTTCTGACATTAGAGTGATTACTTGAGATTCCTTTTGGTTCCAGCTCCTGATTGTTGTGGTGCTTGTGTCTTGGGGACATGCTGTATTTTTTGCCGTAATTTTATCTCAATCACAAATTTGTGGAAATTGAAATGAATTATTCAGCAGACGCGGCCGCATTCCAGGTTCAGGTGAGTATAGATATTGTTTTTGACGTAACCTCTTACGAAGCTTTTTAAAAGCCATTATATAAGATAATACAAAATAAAGAAAGGAACTCATAAGTCACAATGTTTTATTTTTTTTTCTTTAGTTTATTGCTAGCTTTTATTTAACTTCACTTGTTTGCATGTTTGGACCTAATCTTGCAACTGAATTTTAAACCACGCCCCCTCAACAGATTCAACTGAAATTTGACACACATATACAAACTGACCTGACAATGCAATTTACATTTTTATGTCTATTTACAATAAAAACTTTTAAGAAGGTTTTTAGTGACGATTTTATTTCGAGATAACTCGTGGCGAGTTATTTATGGGGAGCTTCTCCTGAAATACAATCCCTCTCTCATATAAGTACAGCTCATTGCATAACCTACGCTTTTCGTTTTAACTTCTTATCTTATCATTACGATCGTTTCCCAAATAATGTTTATGCTATCGGAAGGTTTATGTCACGGATGCTATATCAATTATGCTATTTATTTATATTTATACAAGTTTGTGCTTAAAAGGTGCTTTGAGTATTACAAATAAACATGCAAATTTAATTATTATGACAAATAAATAAACAAATTTTAATACTGAAAACTATGAAATAAAATAAATTTAAAAACACTTTTCAAAAACAACTTTTATACGATGTACTAAAACGAATAAGACAAGTTAAGGTTTTTATTAAAGTAATGCAATGTCAAATGCTAATATCTCCATGTTTCACATTAGTGGATCCTAATAAAAATAAACGTACTTACTATCTTTATCGCTGAAAATGATTTAATATTTTATGTTCAATTATTCTTTTTGAAAAATCGTGTTGCGTTAATCGTGAATAAAATACATACTTCGGCAAGTACTTACTTTAGATTTATTATTTTATTTTCTATTAACATTTGAAGTGTGCATGTATTATAAAATGTGTTATGAAGAATAGTTCCTCGAAAACGTATTAAATAAAAAAATTACATTTTCAGACTTTTGTATGCTTTCTTACATTTGTACACATTTCAAACACAACGTTTCCACTTTTTTTGCATTGTTAAACATTTGTGCTCTGTCGAAATGTGTTTAATACTGTGTTAAACGTAAAAAAGTCTAAAATAAAGAAATTGTATTATTAAAGAATTAAATATAATTTTGTGTACATTGTAGCGGAACGAAAACTGGGTTAAAATAATAGTACCTGAGTACAATCAAAATTACTTAATTTTTAATAACAATTTCTATGCCTCGGCTAGCTCTTTCTCGGGGATTAATTATTAGTGGGTTCAAATTCTTTAACTAAGGAAAAGGACCATACTTGGGTTCCCTTACAGGAAAACGCTTGATCGACAAATTAACTCATTAATTTTAATTAACATCACCAAAACATACATCATGAAAACCCTCATGCAACCCCCCAAAACACACGTTATTACCGGACATACAAAATACAAAGATCACCGACTTTACTGCCAGGTTAGGCTTCTAAACAACAACAAGCATTTAAACAATTTAAATTTATAACCAAAATGGAACTCATTTGTTCAATAAAAGAAATACAAATGACACTGAACTTACAAACAAATTTTTCTTTCTTGAGACACATATACATTTACCATTTACATTGAAAACCAAAATTGACTGCATTCTTCTTTTATTTCTAACTTCTTTTTACGAATCATAAAGTTCAAAAGTTTTTGGGCCCTTAACTGCCAATACCACACTGGTCTTCTCGCAACAGCGCATGTCAACAGGCGTTGGATGCAACCAACGATTACAATACCTCACTGAGTTGACCGACCAATTTATAATTAAGTGCAAGGGCACTGACATCTTGGGAAGCCTCAGGCCTGGCTCCGGTGACTCCTGGCTTATGACGTCATAAATTCTCGGGAGAGAGCTCCGTTCTTCGAACTGGCGTGCCGGAAAACCCCGTCATGAATGCCGTACTCGAACGAAAGCGAATTTCTCAACGAACTAAGCGTCCTGAATGACATCAGGCGAAGTACGCACCATAAATATCGTTGCACGACTCAAATAGTGGCTAATAACATCTCGGGAAAAGTCCACGAAGTGAAATAATTCTCCGGAGGACTTAAATAATGTTCGATCAGATTCTCAGAATCTGAAGTTGAAAACCGAGTGCCGACTAGGCGTTCAAGTGTTCAACATAGTGACCACCGAAAAATCCTAAGTCTCAATTCGAAAATATCGAATGAGCGTCTGAACGTATCTCCGAGAAAATTCTATGATCTCGAAAAATACCGAATGAGCTTCTGAGCAAAAACCATATGAGCTTGAAAAATGTCGTTTGAGACTTTCGAAAAATCGTATAAGCAATTAGACAAATGAGCATCTCAGCTCGTTGAAAAAGACAAGTCAGCTAGCTCGAAAGCATCGTATCTTCCACGAAAAATCGAACGAATGAATCTAAAAATCGAATGTGCTTTGAAAAACCGCATGAGATTTTAAGAATCGAATGAGTTTATAAAAATCGAATGAACGTGAATTTCGCTTCTGCAAGTGTATAAATGGACTTTTCTCCCACTATGCACGTCTTTCCATTTCCTAAACCTCTCAAATTTGAATTGTCACATGACTAATGTTGCAAATACGATCAAAATCCCCTTTTCGGAGCGTCAGCCACGAATGGTTATTTTGAGTTCGTTGAGCCACTCTCGGGAAGGATGATTTCTAACGTTTTCTCAACCGCTGTCTTCGGATGGGTTTTAACTCCCACGTCACGTGGTGTTTACTTCGTGCCTCCGCGGACCAGCCTCTCAACCTCCTGGCCCTTCTTTACACCCACGTCGCCTGCAATTTCTTTAGTCATAATCCCTCTTTCTTGGCGAACCCGAGCATGTTGAAGCTTTTTTCTACCGCGTCCTCCTAAAATTTCTGTTGCAGGTTTCCTTTTGTCCAGCAAAATGCGTAGTATTTCTCACGCAAACATTTCTCAACGGCTTCCATTTAAATTTATTTGTAGAGTTAGGAGGCATCACTCCCAACCCCCGACAACAGTCCTTTAGGCGCGGCGCCCTCGTCCCTCGAAATGTTCGTGCTACGTATTTATAGTACCGAAACAAGGCTGATTTCTATGATTAATAACTGGAATTAATCAAATCTTACAATATATTTAATATATAAATATATTTATATGTATATTTAAAAAATTGAACGTTAATGACTAATAGAAAGAAAAATACATAAATATTACTCACGAAATTGACGGAAGTTTCGGCATCGAGCCTTCCACAGCCACGTAGAAAATATTTTTTCTTCGCATTACATTATTGATAGTAGTAGTTGTCTTTCCTACATGACTTTGACACGTGCGTACTAGAATAAAGTGCCACTCCTGTTGCAGAGGGTTAGCATGCTCGCTCACCAAGTAACTCCTGGTTCAATTCCCGGTGGGGCAAACAAATTTGCAGCTTTTCACATGTGTCCCAGTTCACATTGCTGTGATTACTGAAAAGCGAACCCGCTTTTTTTTCCGCCTCCTACTATTCCTAGTATCACTAACTATATAGTAACTTTCGTTTAATAAACAAATTATTAACACTCGAATTTTCACAATATTTCATGCAGCGCCTAATAAGTCAGTTCAGTTGCGTCATCAACGGTTGCTAGATGTCGATTGGAAACTGCCGTGCGTAAAAGCAATAGAGAAAATCGGGCCAAAAGCGTTAGAAAACAACATTCAAAAGAAAAACGGTTGAACAGGAAGTTCGAGAAAGATGTAAAGCGACCAATTAAAGGACGAGAGAACTCAACCGACGAGCAGAGCACGATTTGATTGGCTCTCTTAGATAAGATTCAGTTGCAAAAATCCACAGAACGAACTCGAGATAAACGACCGGAGATCATTCGTGCGCGAGTCACTGCGACGACTGGTCTTGCCGCCAGCACCGCGGGAGGAACACATGTTCGCACCGGTGCGCAGAGAATCGAGTGAAGTCCTGTAGCCACGTGTATGCAACGCGACGCTACAATCATACTGACTGGTATCGCGTAAGTCAGTGTCAGCGTTACATTATTGCGAATTGCGTCGAGCGTAGAAGTACGCATTTGGAGATTACTCTAATATTTTGAGTTTTCCGACGTACTTGCGCAAATCGACAGTCACAGTGATGGGACTAGTTGAGAACGGTCGTCAATTTTAAATCTGCCTACTTCAAGGCCCCTTGTGTCTGAATTTTCCTTGTACATGTTCGCGAGCAAAGAAATACGCCGCAAGCTTACAAACTTGGTGGAGCGTTTGGGAGCTAAGTACTGCAACCGTTCGTCAAGGTCGAGTGAAGGGGAAGGAAGGTACTAGAACTGCATTCGTCACTACTGCCAGATTCATCAACGTATCAGTTCCCATCCATGGTGAGATCCACCCCGTTCTATGACTATAACGCCGTCACTCAGTTACAGCTTATTATTCAACTGTAAACATCAAATTATTATTTCATGTACTGACTGAAGTCATTTACTTCATAAAGAATGGCTATTGAGCTAAATAGATAATTTTATTAACGCGCTGAGCGACCTGTATATCTGTTTTGGAAGGGAAAGAAATTTACACTGTGTGGAAGTATCAATGTTCTCGGGGAGTAATTAATTTCTTTTTAAAATTGTGTGTTAATTTTTGTTTCGTTCTATGAATAAATGTAATTTATTTCATATTGAGTTCTTTTATTCCATAAATAGGAATCTAGACTTATGTGGACCCAATACGTTGTAATTTTTCGTGAATCCATGTCCTGATTAAACAATAAATTAATAGTAACAATTAGTGTTGCATTACTATTGTAATAGAAAAATACGGGTCCTTGAAAAATGATGAAATATAACAATAATAATGATACGATTTACCTATCCCACTCGACAAGCTTACGCTGAAATAATTAATATTCCACTGAAGAAAGTAATAAACAAAGGAATGTCGGGTTTCAACCCATTTTATTGTCGTGAAATATCCATATACCCTTCTTGAAGGAAACAACTTTTATAAAATTTGGTTTAATTATTTATTAACACTAATACACTTCATAGTACTCTATGAACACTCCCTTAAAAATACAACACTTCCACACTTCCCTTTTAAAATATCCCCCAAAAATACATAATCCTAACAACTACACAAGTACATACAATACATTTTGCTCCATTGATCTTTTCCTGAAAATTAAGCAAGTTTACTGAATGTTTAAATTAGTGATCATCTCATGAAGTCTGTTAGGATTTTGACACAATGTCCATTTGCATTGGAGCCCGTATATTTCAATAAAAGACAATAAAAATTATCAGCCACGAAAGTTTTTGGCATATTGCGCACACATCATGGCGTGTCATTGGTATTTTAGTGACGCAAACGAGGTACCGTACTCGGCACTTCATGCAATTACGTTATATGAGTGCTTGACCTCCAGCCACAAACCGCCGTGGATGACCCACGTTCATTGATGCGCGTAGTCACCTTCATCCTCTAGTGCCCATTCAAGGCGGCCCGAGTCATTGTCCTTCTTACGTCAGCTGGCTACACCCGTCAGGCTGATCTCAGCGTGGGATGTAGGATGTCGTACCACCATTACCAAACGCAACTTGACGAAGAAATCAAGACCTTAAAGGCTCTCGTACAGTTCAGTTGCCATTGACCGCAAAGCTGAATTGATCACTCACGTATTAATGATTTTAAGCGAAGCCAATAACATTTGCGCCGAACTAATTGAGATTCGGAAGGATTACATCAAATCCATGTTAAAACACCCTTCACACCACTCCCTAGGGGTGCACGTAATGTGTTATTAACACAGTGTTTGTTGCCATATAGTGAGTCATCACTGAACCAAGTTTCGCTAAAATCGCTTTAGGCAGTCGAGAGTTATAGTGCGTCATTCATATATCCAATGTTATATATGTAGGTAGATACAAATTTCGTAAAAAATTAATATATAGACTTAATTGTTGTGCTTTATTAATATTCCACTTCAGTTCATAAAGAGGTTAATTTTAAAATACTGGAAACATATCATAGAAATTTAATTTTTCCATCAATTTGAGTATTACAAATTCCACACAGTGGAAATGAAGAACTTTTATGTACGACATTGTTAGGATTATGTCTCGTGCATGGAAATAACATGTTCGTAAATACTCTAAAATTTATATCCGCTTAAAGTACACAAAACTTAATTATTGCGAAAATGCTCAGTATTAGTTATGTCCTTCAAAACGCTCCAAACTAGTTTGACAAGATCTAAAGTAGTTCAGACAAGTTCCGTCGAACAGAGAAGTCTCTCATGTATTTCTTTTCTTTTACTTTCCTTTGTCCTATATTTCTAGTTTTCATTTTACTGCTTTTATCTTTACTGGCCTCTGTGTGTTGAACGCTCACCCATGTGTTTGCCGTGCATGGCGACACGTGTCGTAGGGAATGGGTGTCCTGGTGAGTTCAGGAACTTCTGCGTGCATTCCTAGATGCGCCCCAATACGCTCGCTTTGGCCTCGGCTTCTTCTAGACGGGTGATCGGGGGCTACCCCACCCCCGACCAATCGGCTCGGAATAGGTCTTCCACTGAACTCCATGGTGAGAGGGGGTGCGCACGGGGTCCTCGCTGGTCGACGGCGCTGGAGCAACCCTGCTTAATGAACCCTGCGTCTCCCCGTGTCAATCCTGGCATTCCAGTGGGATGTCCCCTTGTTGAACTCTACGGGTGGGGAACACGGGGATGAAATCTAAAACCATACGCATGGAAACTACAGCCCTCTTCCAAGTCGCCCCCTTTTACCCTCTTCTTCTAGGAACAGACGATTAGTCGGTGAAACTGTCGATTTACAGTTTTTTGTAAGGATAGCGATTGGTTAACACAAAACAAAATATCTGCAAGAAGACAGCAAATCTCGACACAGCGCCAGCAGCAGCCTCCTGGAGCAGGTTTTTTTTAACAAGAATGAATAGCAAAGAAGATCACTTCAATAAAAAATACACCTTTTGTTGAAGCAGAATTAATCTCATTGGAGCTTATAAAAAGTAAGATTTCATTGTCGTGAAGTTTATTGCTATGCCAATAATCAGTAGAAATTAAGAAATATTTTCACACTATTTATAATGTGAATATTAATAATATGTTTCAATATGAAAAAATGACAAAAAACGAATTTTATAAGATACAATACGTATTTTTCAACCTTCTCGTTTCTCGTAAAAAAGCAGCCTCGAAACAAATGTATGCCATCGTCCTTCGACTGTTTGCGAAGGGCGTTAGCTGCGCTCTCTGTGAAAGGAATTCTGAAATATTTCCTTCGAGAGCTAATAACCTAGCTCGGTCACTGGCGCGCCCTGGTGGCTTAAGTCGAACCGCCCTTTTCTGCGGCAAGCCCTCTCGCAATGTCAACAGCAGTTTGGTTCACTGCGTAGTGATTATTTATTACTATCTTCAGAGCGGGAATGTCGATTCTGCAGAAGTACGCAGACGCACGTCTTGCCTGTTCGCAAGAGTTGACTGATCGTCTCAGGTTTACTTAACCTATTTCCTGCGCGATCGTTTTAAACGTTTATTAAAACGAAACTTTTACGAAACAGTGATAATCCCACTAAGCCTCCCATCCTTTTAATGAAATGTAATGATGAGGGAAAGACTTTTAAGACCATCAGTTATCTCCGTCTCGCGAAAGCAATCGATGATGCAATAGGAAAGCTGCAGTCTCTCGTGCGCCAGCAGAATGGTGAAATTCTGTTGAAGGTACGCACAGATAAGCAGATCGAGAACATTCTAAAAATAAAAGAAATTGCTGTCCTAAAAATCAAAACCATAACACATCCTAGCCTGAACACGTGCAAAGGCGTCATAAATCACGAAGACTTTACACATGAGTCAGATGAAGACTTGAAGGCATTCTTTGAACCCCAAGGCGTGGTAAATGTACACAGAATTAAGAGGAAGATGCTGGGAACGTTAGTCTCCTCCTCCACACTGATTCTGACGTTTGATAAGCCCTTTCTACCGCAATCTATATTCTGCAGTTTTTATACCTTGCGAGTGCTTCAGGATGTACCGAATCCTATGCGCTGCTTCAAGTGCCAGAGATTCGGTCACACAGTCGACCGGTGCAACTCACCCTACGAAGTGTGTGTTATTTGCAGAGAGCCATCGCACGAGTCGCCAGCTTGTTCCTCGCCTCCGCACTGCGTGAACTGTAGGAAAACCCATCCTTACAATTCCAACAATGCGCAAAATATGTCATGGAGAAAGACATCCAAAGGATCCGCGTTACGGAAAGGATGTCTTTCCTCGAAGCCCGGCGTCGGTATCTTCTAAAAAAATCCGATAACTATTACCAAATCCTTTGCAACAGTAGTCACCGCACCGAAACTATCTACAGTTTCTTTTGGCTGTCAGGTGTTGGAGGAAATAGAAAAAAACCAAGATGTGTAATTCTGGTGTTCAGGCATCATTTGATGATCCTTCCGTCTTAAAAGACCAATTTCTGGAATGCAAAATACTTATACCTACAAAGTATAAGGTATCACTCAAAAAGTCTGTATCAGTATCTACATCTACCTCAACTTCTAGTAATATTCAACAAGCTAAACCCGCGAAGAAACAATCCCCCCCGAGGACAATTATTGGATCGTCCCCGGCGGAAAACTCACTACCCTCAGTCCCGAAGAACTGACGCTTTAAAATCAGATTCCCATGTCGGATCAACTTCCACTAGTCCCCGCCGCTCAAGGGGCAGAAGTAGTGGTCAAGTTATGTCCGCGATTAATCATTCCAGCAGTGATCACGGCGACTATCGTTGGGAGGAGATTACAACAGGGTCTGATTTTAAAGTCGTCCACAGGAAAAAAATCCAAATATCGAAGAAAGAGCAATTAAACTCCAGACCCTGACTTCTCTTTCCTGAAATTTGAATGGCATTCATGTCCGTTCTGATGACAATGCTCTTACTGTCTCGTCGTTCTCCTCAAATAGTATGTCTTCAAGAAACACATCTCTTACCTAAACATTCTTTTTACTCTCGTGGTTATACCTGTTATACGAACGATTTGGAAGATGGCGTACGGGCACACGGTGGCGTCGCTGTGCTCGTAGACGCTTCAATCTATGCCAAAGAAGTCTAAATCAAGCGTCTTTCAGACCGTATGTATGAGGGTGAGCCTTCCATTCCTTACATTTACGATATAGAATATATATATTTCCCGTCGGGCGATATTCATTCGCGAAGAAACATCTTGCTGGATTGATCGAACAGTTGCCATCCCCATTTCTTATTGGGGATTTCAATGCTTATAATTCGATGTGGGGTTCTTCACACAATTGCCCAAAGGGTGATATCATTGAAAAACTGTTAGATAATGGAGATATAGCGCTCCTTATGACGGGCCACACCACCCACTTCTGTACAGCTTCCCGATCTTTCTCCCGATGCTGGATTTAGCTATCTGCAGTTCCTCTCTTTCCCCAGTCTTGCACTGCACAGTTCTTGACGATCTGTATGAGGGTGTACATAATGCGATGCTATAACACCTTCCACAGATAGGTATGAAATTCGTTTTAAAGTTATTTATCTGTTTTTGAAACGAACATATCCTCCTGCTCAATGGCGTGAGGTCATAATTATTCCACTTCCGAAGGAGGGCAAAGATCATTCTAATCCGTCGCACTTTTGACCGATTTGTCTGACAAGCTGCGTTTGCAAATTGTTAGAAAGATTGATCAATCGTCGCCTTGTTTGGTCGTTCGAATCGCGAAACCTTCTGACCAATATCCAATGTGGTTTCAGAAAAAGCTGTCAACGCTAGATCACCTAGTTGCGTTGTCATCAACCATCTCATCAGCGTTTGTATTAAGGGAACACCACGTGGCATTTTGTTTTTGACCTGGAAAAGGCTTATGACACAACCTGGGGTACGGAATCTTACGCGCACCACTCGTGGGGGTTCCGAGGCTGTCTTCCTCTTCCTATCTCAACGCTCCTTCCGCGTTTGCCTCGGTACGTATCATCGAATTATCCTTTGGAAAATGGTGTCCCACGCGGCTCAATCTTAAGCGTCAGTCTCTCTTTGCCATAGCTATAAATAGCACTGCGTCTGTGGTTCAAAATCCGGTACATACGTATCTCTTCGTTGACGACTTCGCCATCTACTGTTCGTCTAGCAGTATCTTTGCCATCGATAGGCAACTGCAATTTGTTTGAAACCGTTTACACCACTAGAGCATGTCTACCGGCTTTAGTTTTTCTGTATCCAAGTCATGCTGTATGCATTTCTGTAGGATATACCATCTCCATAATGATCCATATCTTTTTCTCGAGGGTCAACGCCTTTCATTGCTAAAATTCCTGGGTCTCACATTCAACCGCACACTAACTTGGCGCAAATGGTGGCACATCTCTGATTCGGTTTTAACAAACAAGACTGTTTCATAAATATAAATGCAGGGAAGTGTTAAGATATTTAACTCCTTGAATAAAGGTTTACAAGAGTTTCGGGGGTGAGATTTACAAATTATCCGAACTATCCTCTTCTGAGTACTTAAGTTTGAATACTCTGACCGGAATTGCCCCAGAAGGTAATACCGTAACGTAAATGGGAGTAAACGTTTGCAAATATACGCAACGGGAAATACGTGGACTAACTGCGTTAATTGGGAATTAAGATTGTCAACGTGACAATTCCATTTGAGGTTGTCTTGAATATGGAGACCTAAGAATTTTAATCATGTTACGTCGAATGAAAATGGGAGACGGGACCGGGGTTCGAACCCGGGACCTTGAGCTCAGCGCGCTCATGCGCCTACCGACTGCGCCATCCCGTTCGCCACCCGGGCCCGTCTATCATTCTCATTCAACTTGTGAAACCCAAAGACCTCTGAGGTGGTCTCGTAGAGACTAAACTCCTCATATGAGGCGACTCCCTTAGGAAGTACTTTATTTGGGTAGTATTTTTCCATTTCTGGTTCACAAACATAGAAATCTCTTAGATTGCGGTGAACCTCACCGCCATGATGAACGTAACATGATTAATCTGTCATCTGCGACAAATGTACGAAAAATTTTCGGGTGTGTTTGGTAAGGTAGATGGTTTAGGTAAGTTCAGGGATTTTCTCTACAATAGCTCCAAATTTTGAGTAGTACATAACTCATCTATCCGATATTCTCCCATTCATCCCAACATCAACTATGGTGAATTCCTTTTTAGCATTTACCACAGCAAGCAGTACGATACCAAAAACCCTTTGTAGTTGTAGTATAAGGAATTGGAGTTAGCATGTTTTTATATGGCGATATGCTTTCCGTCATTAGTTCCCATGGTCATCCAAAATTGATGTAAATGGTGTAAATTGGCGCTGATATTAGTCCACTTCTCAGATGATCTTGGAAACTGGAAACAAAAAAAGTAAAATAAGGAAAGAGAAAGGTTAATAAATGAAACAAATTACAGATAATAACAAAATAAATAAATTAAAGTGTCCTAATTCCGATTCAGTCCAGATAAAACTTTTCTGAAACTTTCGTTTCATTGGAAAAATTGAATTTACTGTGTATTTTAGCTCAAGGCTATTTTAGTTATTTGATTAGTAATTTATGCATATATTTTCAGATCTCTAATCAAGGAGCACAAGATGAGGAGTTCCGTAAGCAAGCCCAGTTAGCAGCTCCTGTTGCGTCGAGGTCTTCGATTATGTGACCTCCACTGCCTCAGAAAAACGACGGTCGATTGGGCCTCTAGCAAGATAAAATGTGTTGCTTGAAAAAGCATACTCGTTTCTTGAACAACCCAGTGAATCACCAGACAATATGCCTACTATTGCCAAAGTTTGGGGTGAAAAATTACTCACTTTAGATCCACAACAAAGACCTTTGGCAATGAAAGCCGTAAATGACGTACCGTTCGAGGCAAGTCAAGGCACCTTACACAGAGGATCTGTTAAAATCAACGAAGATCCTAGGTTAGGGACAGTGTTGCATCAGCCCTCCCCCATTGACAGCCAATCACACCACTCAAACTCATCGGAAAATATTTCCTATAACTCGCCAAGCAGGGATGGAGACTTAGTTACACTTTTCAAATTTGAGCGGCTCAATTTAAAAAAGAATCATAAATAAACAAGAAGTTTTTATTTACGTTATTTCTTTTGTTTCATTATGTTTTTCATTAAAAGCTTAATGTACCTTTTCGTTAAAAAATGTTTCAACGATTATATTTTTTATTTACGTGATTTGCTTTTTATTTAAAGCAAATTACACTTATTTAGTTGTTTATGTCTGTGTGATCAATGACAATAAATAAATTACGTTACAAAAATGTCTACATTCTTTCTCATTGATCAGTAAACAATCAATAAACATCCCCACAATATCCATGTACATTTTAGATGTAAATATTTGGGATGAGGCCAAAGGGCATTAAAAAAGGAAATTTCTGTCAAGATTTAAAAAATTAAATTTTCTTCATCAGGACTCTAGTTTTAAACAAAAGAAAAACGTAGAGGCAAAAAAGGACCTATTTTAATGTAGTCTTGCATGTCGTATATAAGCATTTCACACATTTTAACAATGGCAATGCTTATTGAAATAGGTGGCATCACAGCTGAAAACTTGTGATCTTCAAAGTTTCTTCTTGTAGCTAGGTACCTCGAAGTTAGTGCTAATCTTTCGCTCACTGATAAACGTTCCCTCATAATTGTATCATCTCTCGTCATAAATAGTTTGACTATTCCCAGCAATGTATTGAAAGTTCTTTTACTCATTCGAAAATAATTTTTGTAATCGTCTGCTTCCATCACACTAATCTTCAGGAGGATAACATGAGAATACTTTTCTTGTTTATGTAGCCAGGACTTAATCCAACGTCGCCGCTTTACATTTTGCTTCGTGGTTAATGCCAAAACAATTGCGATACAGTTTTACTGATCGTGTAGGGTATCTATTAAATTCAGAGTAACTGCCATTATTTCTTGATTGCAGGAATCTGAGTGTTATATGCAAATGTAATATTATTTTATCGATTGTTACCATTATTCCAAAACTACGAAACACTTGATCTTGTAACGGAGATCTGCCTTCTTTTTTGTGCATTATCGAAGATGCTCGACTATGACGGATAAATGCCTTCTTGCCCATAAATCTGTCAATTCTTGCTCGCTTATAAATTGGAGTGCCTTCACAGTCCACGTATACTTTTCTGTTTGTTATATATATGAAGTGTGGATTGCTTTCGATACCTGACTTTCGAAGCACAAATGAAGATTATTTCTGGTGGGGGAAGAAAATCATCAACTTATCGGTTGTAAACTTCCGTCAAATTGCGAGGTACCCGAGGTGCTGTTTACAATATTCGTTTTCTGAAATCATCTTGGAACAAGTGTAAATGTCATTGTTAGAGAGCGCAATATATTTTGCAAAATGATGAGGATTCATATTAAATAACTTCCAAATAGTTTTAAAATCTTATTAAATTATACGAGATCTCGAGGATATCTAAAAGAGATGCAAAGAAAAATCAGGATGTCTTTAAGCTCTGTAGACACAAGTTTACATGTAAGTCTGGATTGTAATGCCAAAGAATCCTTGCCACTGGATATTTGAAATGCCGAAGAAGAAATTCTTCCTATTCCGATTTCATTCGTATGTAAAGATCAAATTCAAGCTGTTTCTCAATTCCAGAGAAAAAGGAGTAGGCGCAATATGATTTTAATGCAATCTCTAATTGGAATCTTGAAGGACTAAGTGGATATTCTCTGTTGAGATACAATGGTCTCTAATACAAGTCCTATCAATGGGGCTTGTGAGCTTTCGAAACAGACATTAATCAGGGATTTGATAATTTTCAATTGCCGCCATGACTTTAGAAACATGTCATGGAAAGTTTTTTGGAGCAAAAATCCACCAAATTAACACAAGCCCAGACATCTTTTATCAAGATGTTTAAAGAAAATTGGATGAATATTGATTTGGACTATATCAATGTCAGAAAATACATTGTAGGAACTCACTGGAGCGGTGCCGAAATTAACGCATTGCTGGATTCTTATTGGTCTAAACTACAAAAGAAGATCATTAGCTGCTGCGCTTTCCATCTTACAGTGCACATTCTATGTCTAATTCCACTTGGTCTGAAAACATCTCTACTCACCTCTCAATTTGAACTAACCATCAGACAAAAACGCTGTGCAGGACATTAGTGCATTCATTGTGTCATGGTATATTAGGCCGCTTCAGTGTGTTTCTGCTGTAAAAGTTCCTCGACAAGACTTGTTTCCTGATTTCTCTGAAGATGTATGAAAACATAGACAATGTCAAAACATATCAAAAGCAGATCTCCTAAAATTTTGTCAGTATTTATGGCACTTTATGGACAACGTGGCATTCTTGGCACTGTTTATTGATTTTGGGGGTAAAGAAACGAAAGTAAAAATAGTGAAAAATTTCATTTCTTATTCCATTGTGTTCAAGAACATAGTTGTTTCCTGACTAAAAAAACTTTAAAGAGAAAGCATACATAATGATGTTCCACAATACTTTCTATCGGAGCCACCTGCCTTGCGCTAATACTTTTGCACAGTTCTTGCATTTCATCCACATAACTTGAAAGTTTTACTTTATCTATTACAAAAAGTTTTAATGCTCTGACGAATATTTAAAATCGATTGAACTATAATGAGGGATTAAGAAAAAAACGTCAGAGACTTTTATCTGAAATAGAAGTCTTCAGTGGAAGCGCTTCACCTTTTCTTAAGACTATCTTTTCCGTTTAATTAGCTTGAATATATTATGTATTTACCGACAGTGTTTAAAGTATTGGTAACAATTCCGCGTGCACCTAATATTTTACAAGTTGGAACGGGTTAGCATCATCCTAGCAGTATGTTGTGCATGGACATTGAACACCAAAATGAAAAAAAGATGGCATGCGTTTTAATTTTCGCAAAAAATTATATATATATATAACGAAACTTTAATGGTTCAAAAAATATACTGAATTTAAATTTTAGGCGCCTCGACTATTTTATCTCAGGGTTCCACAATAATTTCTGGGTTCGATTTTTTTAATGAAGGAAAGGACCATGCAATGGTTCCACTTAAGGAAAACGCTACTGACAAATAAATCCATTTAATTTAATTACTTTTTTAATTACNATTACAACAAGACCCCTCATGCTGTTTTCCCCCAAAAGACACAAACACAAATTGTAATCAAATATGCACATAAACACTAACGCCGAAGTGACGTCATTCCCTCCAAAAAACAAACTAAAATACACTGGCTTTAACCATAATATTATCTTATTGACAATTCAATCTCCCTGCTTCTCAAACAATAGCAATACACTGAATTTAAATCTTATCTTATTAACACTCAAATCTCCCTCTCTCTCAAACAATAGCAATACACTGAACTTAATAATAATGTTAGCTTCTCAACTATTAAATCTACCTTTCTTTCAAACAATAGCCATACACAGAATTTAATCATACTCTGATCTAATCAACAATTAAATCTACTTTTCTCTCAAACAATGGCAATACAGTGAAATTAATCATAATCTTATCTAATCAACAATTAAATCTCCCTTTCTCTTAACAATAGCAATGCACGGAATTTAACCATGGCATAATTTTATCAGTAATGAAATCTGTCTTGACACTGATTTAGTCCAAAGTTCGTGTCCCTTTTTTATAATTTATGCCAATTGCTCCATGACGCGCAAGCGCAATACGACGTTGGTTTAAACATTACCAACAGTCGTATAATACCTCTCAAGATGACCAACTAGGCAGGCCGTAGAGTAGGGTCCTCGCAGAGGTCAGCACGGCTCCAATCTCGGGCGACCGCTAACGGTGTCAATCAGCGGCGACTACCAAAAGTTGCCCTATTCATTCTCTGCGGAATCGGCCCCTCCCAGCACAGCGTCAGCATTACCACGTCCGTCCGGATGACCACCCGAAAATAGTTCGTGCGTGGTTCGAATCGAGATCAGCTTATTAACTCGTCCCGATGACCAAAAAAGATCAACAATTAAATCTCGAGCGCAGCTAAAAAACATCTGACGAAAAGCTGATACGATCGTGAGCGTCTGCGGCGACGAGCTGGAAACATCTGAGCTGAGCGAAAAATCTATCTTAGCGATGTAAGTGATGTGAGCTGATTGCGAAAATCTAACATCTGAGCTGCGCAAAATGACTGATTGCGTGCAATGTCAGAAAAAACACGTCTTAGCGCTGTGAGCTGAGCGAAAAATCTGCGCGATCCGAAATGACTGATCTGAGCGCGTCTTCAGAAATGTGAGATGTGAGAGCGGAAAAAAAACGTCCGTAGTGAGCTGAGCAATGTCAGCCGCGTCGAAGCTACCAGCTACGAGCGTGAACTATGTTACTGATGTGACCTGCGCGAATAAAACCTGTGGGATGTGAGCGTAATTTCGTTTTCCATTCCTTAAATGGTCTTACTCCTCACTTCTATCAATTTTTCTCACTTCCAGATCTTCCAAATTTTGAATTCCACGTGACCGAAACTTCCAATGCCAAAACGATTCCCCCTTCTTACGCCTAGATTCTGATTGGGAAATTTTAAAGGACTTCAAATAATTTCTAACGTTTTCTTGCAACTATGTTTTACTTCCAACGATTTTACGGACAAGTTGGCTCTTGTCTCAAGCCTTCGCACATTTGGGGTTATTGCGGTCGGGTTGGGTCGCTTTCCCCACCCCCTCGCTAACTTGCTATTTCTAAAAAGTTGTAAATTTCCTTTGACACCAAAGAGCCGACAGTGGGTCTTCGCCATACCAGATGCGACCGCTGCCTTCGTCATCTTCCAACGGCCGACCTTTTAAATTTCT
>NNCF01127002.1:42514-62790 GCA_002313205.1 Laupala kohalensis
ACAGTTTTCATCGGAGCTCACATAGAAGTTTTTCGCTTAGATGCTTCGTCAGCTCCCAGATATTTTTGTCGCAGCAGATGCTTATCAGATCGCGATCAGATAAATGTTTTCCGCTGAATTAGATGTCTCGTCAGCTTACATCAAAGTTTTTTCTGAGATACAAGTTTTTCGTCAGCATTTAGATAGATGCTCTTTAAAAACTCGTACAAGTCTTTCGTCAGCATACGCTTCCGAAACGTACTCATGCAGGGCCGATCACTCGAGTCCTTTTGATAAGTTTGTCGGAGCGTTTTTCGGGTGATTACTGGACGGACGCGGTAAACGCGGAAGCTGATCGACGCTGGTCGCAGATAATCCGAGAGAGAGCCGTGCTGACGTCCGTGAGGGATCCACCTCTACTGCTTTCCAATGGTCCGTCATCTTGGTCAGGTATTTTGCGATTTGCTGGTGAATTTGAAAGCCAACGTCGCATTGCTCTAGCGCGTCATTAAGTAGCTACCAGTATGAGCGAGAACTTTGAACTAAATGAGTGCCTTGATTAAACTCTGTCGCTCAGGAAGGTATGCCAAGTAGAATCAGTGAACTATTGGAACTCAAAGATGTTCAATTAAACTATTAATGAGGAATTAGGAGTAAAATCAGTGCTAAACTTTGTTACAAGAAATGAATGTGTTATTGTAGTTTAAAGTTGAATAGAGTTAAAAACAGTGAATGTTTATTTTTTTTGTTATGATAAATGTTGATAAACTTGATTGTTAGTGAATGTAAAATGGTAAAGCCAGTGATTTTCTTGTGTGTCTTTTGGTGGGAATGTGGCCCCTATGGCATTAGTGTTTGATTTTCATGTGTGTCCTTTTGGAGGGAACGCCGCCATTCTGACCTCAGCGCGTCTACAAATGATTGGTTTTTATTTGTGTATTTTGGGGGAAAATTACTTAGGGTATGTTTTTGTGATTAAAAATAGTTTTTTTTATTAATGGATTTATTTGTCTTGCGTTTTCCTTCAGTGGAACCATTGAATAGTCCTTCCCTTCTGATAAAAATCGAACCCCGTCGAGATTGTGGAACCCTGAGAGGAGCTAGCCGAGGCGTTTAAATTATAAATTAAAGATTGTTTTATTAATTAACTTTTCAACCCCGTTCTGTCACTATATATATATATATATATATATATATATATATATATATATATATATATATAGTAACATAACGAAAATGAAAAATGTTACGTTGGGAAAGCCAATGGCAAGTAAAGAAGTGGTGAATGGTCCAATTAGTAAGCAAGCCGCACTCTGGAGCCTCAATTGTAACACAATTAAAATAAAAACGGATTACCTGTTTAAACAGTGTGTAATACTGACCTTACCTCTTCAAATTCGGCTAGGTCGTTCTGTGTTCGTCCCATTTATACTGTTGAGAACACGCTTACATTCCTTACGAAAGGAATACTCCATTTAAGTGTAATGGTTTAATTACATTCATTGAAACAATTACACATCTTTAAATATTAACATGTCTTGTAAATTTCCCAAATAATCACAATAACACCACAACATATATAAACTCTCTTTTAACAAATAAAAGCCTGGTAGTTTAATTGCTTCAGCTATGAAAATTTACAATGAATTGGTTAGAGAGTACTAATAATCAAAGTCCATCTTCTCCACCCTTATAGTTTAAGCGATTCATTCGTTTACAAGAATCCTGGGTTTGTGCGATTAACTTTACGTTCGTTGAACTGTTCTTCACGCAGCCAAATACGATATCACTGAGCTCAGCCAGCTTGTCGTTACCTTTGTGATGTGCCGTCTTTCTAAAAGTTTCTAGTAGTAGGCCAGTACGCCCATCATCTAACCAGGTCATCCATGGAAGCAGTCTACCCCCCGCTTTCGTCCCATTCACTTTCAGAGACCATTGACCGTCCTTGCTGCCGTTCAAGTTTCATTTTCTCGTTGCTCTTCAAAAATCAGCTGGATGTCGACGCCGTAATTAATTCATAACGAAATGAGAGTTCATAGGCGCTTCATTTCAGCCAGTAAATTAAATCTTCGCGGCAGAGTGTTTAATTATGATCCCGCACGAAATTTAAGTGGCCGAAACCAATTAACTGATCAACGGTTTGTAGTAGTATTGCGTCTCGTAGTTAAAACCTCCGAAAAGCATAGTGTTATGTTGGCGATTTCATCGTCGAGATGATCACTTGGAAAATCTCGGAGTGATAAAATTTAAGAATCATCTCAAAAATCAGAATAATAATCTGAAGTCCCAGAAAATAAAATCTGAAGTAATCTGATGTCAATCCAGGAGCGTCTCCGCTTGTTATGTAGTCAAACCCCCACTTCGTCACCCCGAAACTTGCGATCACACTCCTCCACTCGTACGTCATGTGACCTTTCATGCCCAGTCAAACTGAAATTTTCCTCCGCGTGGCACTACGTTAATTGGCGGGTTTCGCTGTGACGTATGTCGTCTTCGAATCAGTTGTCAGGCTAGATTTTTGTAACTTTTATTGCTTTTGGGTTGGTGCTTTCCTAACACTCCTTTGATGATCTTTGCCAAATTACGATCCTCATCTGTTATCTATGGTTACATTTAATTTTGACACTTTTTGAATTTGGTGTTTCTAACCCATCTCTTTGACGCTTCTATTCTCGGCCCTACGACGATCCCTACGCAGACGTCTTGTTTTCCTTCACTTCTGTTCTTCGTCATTCCTTCCTATTTTCGTTCCGCGGGTCTCGTAGCGTCACTAGCCCCCAAAAAAATTTTCTCCGCCTGTGAACCTCTATCGTTCATCAGTACTCTACATTGGGCTTCTCTACAAAAGACCTCTATCCTTCATGGTAACTTTGTGTTTCTTTCGAAAATATAACCGCGCAAATGCATCCGAATCTCACCGATACTGACCGTTCTTCCGAAATCTCCAGTAATTTTCCGTCCCTTCTGCTCTTGCGTAAATAACGTGGGGCATGCTGGCGCATTTGACGATACGTATTTACGACTTTTCCTTCGAACAAGGTAAAAGCTTCGGCCCTCTGAAGTGGATACGTCTCCCTCTTTCACAAACGTCCTTCGCAGCGGGTCGCGGTATTGCTCCGCTTGCTCTCAAAACATTTATAATTTTCAAATAATTAAAAATAAAATCCAAATAAAACTGAGAAATTAGCGATTCCTAACAATATGTGTCTGTGTGTATACTCTAGGTGTCCCAGAAATGTTGCGACACTGCTCAAGGAAAGTTGAGAATTTAATAGCAACACATGACCGCAAATGTCATCGTACGCCGCTATACAAAAAGTCACGATTCTTTTCCTTAAATTATTCATTATGGGTCTTACCCAAATTGCCAACCTCTGTGAAAGAAATTCTTGATACTCACTCGCGTGCCGGTGACGGTCCACAATGTCATTCTCATCGGCTGTTAATGTGAAATTAATGACCGCTACATGTTTCACTTACGAGGCACACCGAAGTAATTCAGGAAAACCGTATTCAATAGAATGGGCACTATTAAAGAAATATGAAACCGTAAACCTCAAAATTGTGTACCCTGAATTTACTGATAACTTACCGAAAATTTAAACAGAATTAATTACTAACACAAATGTTTAGGAAATACTGTAGGATAATTAATTTTTGGTAGATTGGCGATTCAATAAAATCTTAAGTGAAAATAGTTCTCAACATTTATTTTACAATCCGGTAGCTGACAAGCGCGTTTATTATGCTCTGTTGATTCCCTTAGTACAAACCGTAATCTTAGACCCTTCAAGACTGCCAGTTCGAATCGATGATATACCTGATATTTCGACCATGTATCGAACTGGGATGACGTGTCGTGAGCAAGGATATTTCTGGACTCGTCTAATTTGAATGATGCAGGATTGTCACTTGAATATAGTCAGCGAAGGAACTTGTAATGAATATGCTAGATCAAAAGTTGTCGAATAATTTCCTCTAATATTTTTTTAAATCTTTATGGCAAGAAATTTGAATCGACCTATGGCTTGAAGGGAAAATTGCCTGAGCTCGGCAACAACCATGAAGAGTCACTCAACAATTTCAAAGAGAGTGTGCTCCAGATATGATTCACTCATTCAATGATTCAATACAAATGTCTGAAGAGATTCGACTCACTTAATTAACAATAACATGTCGAAAAATGTCTGAACATCATGGTTTTCCAGAAAAACGCATATTTTCAAATGGCCATAACACAATTTAGTCCTAAGTTAGGAGAATAGTGCCGAAGATTTTTAACTTTGATATGCAAGTTTCACTAAGGCTTTTACTCATAGATCTGGAAATAGAGAAAATTTTCGTAAGGACAAAGATTTGTCGAGGGGAAGAAGTAGAGCTCGGAGAAGTAAAATTAAGTCAGACCATAAGAGGAAGATTAACCCAAGAATTGGTTAAAATCTGGGCGATGCGATGAGAAAAAGCAAAGGAAGGGCGTATAGCATATAGGTTTATAAAAGATGCAGAGTTTACTAGTAAGAGAAGGAAATGGTTCCACCCCGCTCAGGTAATGTCAAATCTTGACAGGACGTGGTAAAAAAAACCTATGTAAATGACAGTTGACAACGCTCAACGCATCCTGGGAATAAATTAGATATAGTTCATCGTATTTTACAAGTGTGAAATAAATGGAAAATGAACATGATCTAGATGACAAAGATCTCCTGAAATATGCAATATTTTTTAGATCAGGATTGGTCAAAATATATGTGGACAGAACAAGCGTATACAAGTTTTGAAGAGTATGTGAATAAGGCAATGCGCATTCGACAACAGTATGTTAAGATGAAGCGAAGTTCCCCACCTCTTCGCGGTTAAAACGGGCCTGTGTAGTACATATGGGTAAGCGGGAACAAGAAAATGAAAATAAAGAACAGCCGCTAGGGAGGGACGTAAGAGAAGATAATACATCAGTTATAATTCAGAAAGAGATGAAACAAAAAGAAAGACAAAACTTTGATATGAGACACCAAAACCCAGGTAGTGGCCACATAGCCGGTAAACCGCGTTAATGGAAAAGAATGAAAATTAAAAATACAACTTTGATATAGTCTTCTAAACATCTACACGATTTTTTTTAAAACCTGTTTTCTATGCATTTTTTATTCATTTTAAAACATTGGGCTCTTAAAATAAAATGTTTTACTAATAAAAGTAGTTAATGATATTTTAGACTTATTGTTGTGATATCATGAGTTATACTGAGAGTGAAATGTAAATTATCTTTTAATGCGAATTACATTGCTTTATTGACTGTCTGTGATTACAGTATAATATTCAGCAACATTACAAAAGAAAACTGTGGCAGAAAGTTTTCACGTGGAGGAAGGTTTCTGAGAAAAATGTGTTCATGTAACAAATCGAAAAGTTCCAAAAGTACCATTAGTAATAATATTATTTTGTTATTTATTATTATGATGTACTATACGAAATATACGCAAATAATACTATGCGAAAATCAAGCTACGTGTCTAGTAATGACTATAGACTCCGAATGTAATTGGAAATAGGCATATTAAGGGAAAAAGAAATCAATTATTCATTATATATCATAAAATGTATTGGTTATTTGGATGGCACTCAGAGCTTAGTATAGATAATGTAACGAAACGTAAATTAAAAAGGGTAGTGTTGTGGGTGACACTCACCTGAACAAAGTTGCCCTAGCCAGATGGTGCACCAATCAGATGCATAAAGTAGGTTTGTATTATTTTTAATACACACTGGGGTTCCTTACCATAGGAAAACGCATTTAAAATAACTTTCACTTAAATATTTCTTACACTTAATTATTTCTTACACAATACATTTTAATTACTATTAACATGCTAATGCCCCCAAAATCACACATTATCCCACATAACACTGAACATTAAATTACTCTTCGTAGACTTTCCAAGTATTTAGTATTACATTTACAGAAAATACGAATTTAATGAGAATAACCATTATTGTTGCTCATCTTCATTATACCCCTCCTAATTAATTAAGATTAAAATGTAAATGTTCTGAGGCATATTTATCTCTTCGAAGCACTAATTTTTCTCGCAGCCACTTACGCTACTAATGCTGGTCGCAGGCAACGCAAAGATTACCTCGGTGACATGAACATATCAGTCTAATGAAGTAGTTGGAGATTGGAATGCCATGGATAGCATTCAGTTGTGCGGTGATCACTTTCTCGTCCCTAGCTGGCAGTTCATTCATCGTCTGAGACCAAGCCCTCCTGGTTTTCCCGAGTCAGCCTGTGTCCCTGCTCCTTCCAGGAAATACAGGCCTCACTATCGCGACAAAAGTTCTTTCGTTGTAAATGTTATTTGAAACTTGTCGATATGTGATCAGAATGTCTGTGTCGCCACTCAATAACTAACAAAATATGTTTAGTTTCCAACTCGTTCTCGGAGAAACTGAAAAGTTGAAGTTTCAACAACTTCGTAAAAGTTTTGAAAGTTCGAGTTGAAACTTAAGTGTAACTTGAACTAAAAACTTCAAGGCCTATTGGTCGAAAATTTCTAAGTAAGACCAGTGAGATGATGCAGTAACAAGAAAGTTCCGCGTGTAACGATAGTAATACTCAAATCTAATGTGAAGATGATCTCACGGAACGTCTCTGCGCTAGAAAATATCGAATCGTCCCCACCGTTGCTCAGAAGTTTGCTCACTTGCTTCGTTTTCAAAAAACCATTTGACTCTACCCAATAATATTAAAATCATACTCCACGTGAAGTCATCGTTATTGGTTGTTTTTAACACGATTTTTAACAATCGTTAAGGCTCCATAGGGAATTTCCTCACTTCCACAACGTCATCTTTTTCAACTCCACACAGTGATCCTATCCAGACGCTTTTTAATAATAAAAGAATACTAAATTTAGGCAACTTTCGACATTTTAAAATGTCACACCCATTTATTTAACACATTCTTTATCTACGGTCAGACAACGCTCGCCAAGCCGTCGCTGGTGTTCGTCAACTACCCCTTGACAATTCTAAGAGCTAAGGGTCGAGCTCACTTACACCCTTGCTCTCCGGGTCGCTATCTTTTGTCATCCTTCTAACTCATAAAAACCTCTACCTTTCTTCTCGCCCACAATCTGCGTCTTCCTTGCAGCTGCATGCTAGAACCCTCATCTGTTACCAACATTGACCTCGTCTCTTTCAAAAAATATCGCGTGATTTCCCGTTTCTTCCCAGTTTCACTTCTAACGACGTTGTTTATAATATATTAGCAATTTTCTACTTCTCTTCCACTTGTGGCCAAAAATAATACGTAGAACGCACTCTTCCCTTCGTTGATTTTAATGGCCCGTTCTTTGAACAAGGACACAAGACCCTGTGCCTCCTACAGCGGTTGGGTCCTTTCCCCTACCGCACCGTAACGGCGTTCGCGGTACGGTTGCACTAGCTTCCGAAACATTCTAGCCTTTCACAACTTTATTATTTTAATTAATATTAAAGAATTAATCGATTCTTACAATAATAAATTACTATTGTACGAACAAGTTCTTAAACCTGTATGGTCATATGGTGCGCAGCTCTGGGGTTGCAGTAAGAAGTCTAATACGTTTATTCAAGCATTTCAAATTACTAAGGGGAGTAATCAATGCCCTCTGGTATACTCAAAACGTTGAAATTCACAGAAAGTAGGTGTAAGGAAATAAAACTAACTGCTGTGAATCCTAGCAATACAGATGATTCATGTGCTTTACAATGTAGATGTATCCCAACTCCTAAATAACGTCATTTTTTTCGGAGACTGATATGGTGTAACAGTTGCACATGGTACCTGATAGAAGTTAACTCTGGGATGTTTCTTGAGTGCTCGTACAACCCTATTATTTCGCTTAACGGACTGAGTGTTCCCAAAATCCAAAAGTAAACGCCTGGAAATGAGCTGTGCCTCGAGTGATCCCTAAACGTAACTTGTGTGTTCCCCGAGTGTTCCTAAGGGAGACACGTGGTGAGCGGGTTTACCTCCAGTACAAACGAAGCGTTCCCTAACTGTGGATACCGAAGTTTTGAAGACGGATTGTGCCCCGAGTGATCTCTGAATGTGACGCAAGTCAATGTGTCCTGAGAGTTGCTATAGTGTTCCTTAGAAAGACCTTATACTCGATGCATACCCGCTCATATTAACTAAGTGTTTCTCAAGGGTGTAAACCAAAGGTTGGCAATGAAGGCGTGTGCCCCGAAAGGTCCTTAGTCTAACATGCTGTGAGCATCCGTTGTTGAACTTGGAACGCCCATATCACTTTATTTTACATAAAATACGCTTTACACGTTCTTTTGTCTTGTCTCATTATGCCTCATTAGCAAATCTACAATACATTAGGTTATCGTGTTACAGGAAGCATTGTGATCCAATCACCCGTGAGACCATCAACGATGAGCGCCAGAATGGCGCAGGCGTGGATCGATTCTTCTCCAATCAAGACCCAGTGATACAGTAATTTAATAACTATCCACAGATTGACCAACAATTATTTATTAACGAGGTTTTTTATATTAATGATATATTTTTGTTTCATTTTCATTCTATGTGCCTTCCAGTTTCTTGACTGTTCGGTCAATACCTGGGATTGTCGCTTTTTCTTGCTCTATATATTTTATCTGGGGTTGTATTGTTATTTTTGTTTTCTTCTGTCTTCCTGTCTCGTCATCCTTCTCCTTAGATATATCTTATAATTGTCGTGGTATGCTATCGTTTTTTCTCACGTACCAATCCTGTTATTCATTCGGCTGTTATTGCTCACCCCGTGGCGGTTCCAGCTTAGCCGCCTGCACGAGGTACAGATGTTTCCGACCCACCTACGGGAGGTGTGGAACTAATTCACTATCTAGCCTTGTAGATTTTTCGTATAGTCGTAATAATCATCACGTATTCGTCGAATTCTTCAAATACGTCCTTGTTCGCTGTGAACTGGATCATGTCCTTATCGCTGTAGAGTCCTCGTCGTTTGAGTTGTTGGAGTCATCGTTCTCTCTCTTCCCCTGTCAGCACGCAACCGTAAAGTATATTTTGCACTATTTCGTCATCAATCCCACATAAGCAGTCTAAAGTTGTTCGTAAGTTCCTTTTGGCCCAGTATATGTTGTAGTCGCCATGTCCTGTAAGTATCTCAACATTTCAAATGTATGAAACCATTGTCTATTTTCACATCATTTATGAAGCTGTAGGTTTTTCGACCCTCTTCCACCACCTTCCACCGTGAGTTCCAATCTTCAACTAAGGCCCTACTGATCTTTGCCTTCCATCCGCGTTCCATTCCACGTATAAACACGTTACTCACTCGAGCGTCTTTTCCTTGACGCACAGTGTACCACGGGAGATACTGTCTAGCTCCAAATCAATCAGCAGTACCCCCGTTAACACTTGGAACGCCCGCGTCGATACAGTTGTATGTGCCACTTCAAAATATTAAACTTAGTCGCTGGCAGGGGACCAACTTGCGCTCCATGTGTCTTGATTTACTCCGTCAGTGCCACACGACTCTACAATATGTAATTTGTGGCACGATTACACCCTTGTAGATTTTGAGTTGTTCCCTATCGTATGTTTTGTAATGCCGATCCTCATTAGACCATAAACTACTTTCTTCACATTTTTTGTATATGGTCGATTTGGTCATGGAGTTAATCGTTCATCAATATATACCCCTTGGAATTTCACCGTCTTATTAATTTTTAATCGCTAGTCGGGGAAACTGATTATATGGTCTCCGCGACATGGACCCCAGTTTGCGTTCCAGAACAATTCCTTCAGTTTTAGTCTGTGAGATCTTTAGATGTAACACCGTATAGGCACGTTGAAATTTTGCAAGTTGTTCTGCGGTGTGTATTTCAAGTCCCTGGTAACTTTTTTCTTCATCTAGCGTTATATATATAGCATACGCTACGACTTCTACTTTCGCCTTAGCTATTTGTTCAAGTACTATGTTCAACATGGTGTTCCACAATTTTGGTCCCGAATGTATACTGTGCGAACAATCTTTTGAATGATCTTTGTCCGCTCCAACTTCTAAGACCACATGGCTGTCGTCCGGGTATGATCGTAGTCGGAGTAGGAGGTGGTAATTCGTGTAACTGTAATTCCGACAATACTATGTACCATTATGGAGTCAGAAGCACGTTCGAAGTCTTAAGTGCAACCAGAACATATTTCTTTTGGCGATTCGTAACCTGGTGCACAAGTCATTCAACTGCTTGTTCAGTGTAGCGACCCATTGTGAAACCATACTGATTGCAATTCATCTTACCTTTCAAGCCATCCTGGATGCTATTTCTCATTATTTTGTCAAGTACTTTTCCTAGTATTGGTAACAACATTATTGGTCGGATGATTTTGATTCTTGAAGGACCGGATTACCTGGTTTTATGAATAATTTCAGTGGTGCTGCTTTTTACATCCAGAGAAAATACCTCACAGCATCGCGTAAGTTGTAAATTGCCATTATTTCTGCTGTATATTTGTGTTCAAATTTCTTGACCATTTCATTAGCTGTTCTGTCAAATCTTGGACTCTTTATACTGTTTAGTCGTCCTAGTGCTTGTACTTCATCTGTTAAAATAATATATCTGTCTGCAAGTTCCATTATGTCATACTCCTGTTCAGTCATTGTACCTGCCTGTCCCCATTGTAAAATATCTTGAACCATCCTTTCTCCGGTATCATGCCATCCGCTCGTAAACGTCATGCCAGTTTGCATTGTACTCCATGTCATCTTTTGATTTCCTAACGCCCTATTAAATAGGGAAATACAATTGTGTCTTTACAGCCTTGAACGAATCTTTCCCAATCATCTCGTTTTTCATGGCGTAGTATTGTCGGAAAACCCTGTAAGGGCGGTCCTGGAAACCCTAAGACGAGTTTGATGGTACGGGGTAGCTAAGATCGGTAGAGCGTGACCGGGATGTTCCCTACTTGATAGTGAGGTAAAGTTCTTTAAATAGCCTGTGAGACACTACATCGCACTTAGTAAAAAAAATTAGATTTAATACGTATAAAATAAAACGGGGTTCACGCCCGATTACTTCAACACATTGCGTAAATTATGTTGTCTCAAGTATTTTTCAAGAAACCTCCCTGTCAATTTGTGCATCAAAGAAGATACACTTCGAAAGAGCGTTCCACTCTTTCGCTACAATTTACAGGATGTCTGAGAGACGAACGGACCTCGACGACCAAAGACGCTTTGGCTTGTCTTCTTAAAGTGCATGTGATCATATCAATAGTAGCATCGGCGTCCGCCGGCTGCTTCAAACTGCGAGCGCCCAAACAGCGGATTGCGTCTCAGTGATAGAGAAGATTGGTGGCGTACAGAAACTGGCCTCAAAAACCAGAACAGGCTCTGTACACTTAAGGAGAGAAAGTCCCTCCAAACACGCGTATTTATATTGTATCCTGCTAGCGGCGGGGCGCCCGCATGGAGGATCGCACACTAAGGCACGTGTGTGCGTGACAAAGGCAAGGCGACTGCATATCAACCTCGTCCTGTTTACGATGTCCTGCACTCAGCTCTATTCACCCACTAACCTGTTAGACCGCTGTTTTAGGTTGCATTCCTTTCGTAACCGTGGTCTTCATTACGTACGTAAACCATTGCTGCTCGAATTTTAACCCCAGTGGGCCGCAATTCACCAAATTTTCACCCACGTGCTACGAGTGATTTCACTCCTCCGATATGCCACACTATATCAATATACTTATGAAACCCTGTGGTCGGAGCTCAATACACCAGCCAGTGTACTGTTTATCAGTGCTTTTTTCAGCATATTATTTAATGTCACGTGTGTATCGAAAGACGTTACATAACATCTTAATAATTCTTAAAACTATTTCTTACTGCATGATTCTTCTTTGTTGTTCTTCACTCTCAGCTGCTCCTTCACTCTGCCTCCGTTCCTTCACTCAACTCCCGTCACTCTTCACCATTTATACAGTCTTCATTCTTTTTGCCATATTGCCATATTTCTCCTATAAATTCTGCATTTTCCCTATCTGTACAATTAGGGCTCTAATGACCTCGATGTCGACGATCCGTAAAGCCCCACAAGAAAATCACAATTATGAAGTACATAATCCACTGTATCCTCTTCTTTGCCACATTTACACCATTTTGTTTCGGCTAGATTTCTTTTATGCCAATATGTCTGGTAATCGCCATATCCTGTTAGCACTTGGTAAGCCGGCGGTATTGGCTGAAACGAACGTCTGCTCTCATAACTATATTTTACATCTCGTTTATAACTACATATAGAAGTAGTTATACCTTCTGTAGCCTTTTACTACCTTATATTCCAGCAGTGGACAAGTTGTCTATTTATCTTTTTCCATCCACGCATAATTTTATCTACCTCTTAATCTCCTTTTCTT
Organism: Laupala kohalensis; assembly: GCA_002313205.1. Taxonomy (NCBI): domain Eukaryota; kingdom Metazoa; phylum Arthropoda; class Insecta; order Orthoptera; family Trigonidiidae; genus Laupala; species Laupala kohalensis. The sequence continues at coordinate 54,906 of NNCF01127002.1, forward strand.
ATTTTCTCCCCTTGACGCACTCTTCGTAAATAATGTCTATCTACTACCAGGTCTATCGGCAATAATCCCAACAAAACAAGCATTGCCTTCTTTGAAGTACTGTGGTACATTCCACTCGAATTTATCAATCTCATTCTCTGCAGACTACTCATTCTCCGTTCTGTGTGTCGTAACTTCCTCATACCATGCATTCGGGCCATAGGTTAAATGTTGCTCAATTACTCCCTTGTCCAATTAACTGTTTAGGTCCTGTTGTATATTTGTTTGTACATACTCTTTGTAGCCCGTGTATTATTTTTTTCAACTCCTGCCCGACATATTCTATGTTATATAAATGTTAGTCGTTCATCGAAATATATAAAAGCGAAATACCACTGACTGGCTGACTAAACTCGAAATCTCAGAAACTACAAAGCCTACAAACTTGAAATTTGGCAGATAGGTTCCTTTTAGGAAGTAGACGTCCGATAAGGAACGATTTTACGAAAAATCATGCCTGAGGGGATGAAATGGGGACTGGAATATTTTATGTATGTATCCCACCATAATTCTAGTGTCTGGAGCAATTTCAACCAAACGTCATACACAGATGACTGACTAAATGACTACAAGCTCTATGGGCATCGGACCTCCCTTGCACCCCAGAGACGGAGATGGGAAGAGGATGACATGCAAAAATTCAAAAATTATGAGAAAATCCTGTTTGATTTGAAATCATAGTTTTCGGTACCGCTGGGATGGATAAGGACGTCCCAGAATGTTTGTAAGTTACGACCTGTCCAAATTGCAGATAATATACCCCTAGTATCCCTCAGGTAGAGGTGGGAATGAAAGACCGGTAAAAATAATATAAAACGACCGAGATTGGTGTTGAATTAATCACTTTGGGACCGCGGTAGTGAAGTGACATCCTCATTGCCAGATAAGTACACGATCACCCCCTATAAGGAATAAACATTTGTGTTGGGGGTGAGAAGAAGTGAAATGTAAAAATAATCGAAAGTGACCGATATTAGTGTTGAGATCGTAGTTTTCAGGGTCGTTAAAATTAGTGACTTTCTCGAAGACGTCAAAGTTCACAATAAACCCGTATAAAACACCAGTACCCCTAGGGAAGCGAATGATATGGAAAAAAATCGAACTTGACATACCAGTGACGAGAATTTTGGGTGTCACAGAGTTGGTAGTGAAATCTCAACGTGTAACTCTGACCTCAGTCCTCATGAAACACACACCACTGGCATCCCTTGAATGGGGAGTGGAGGTAGGGATGGAAATCAATTTATGGACAAAAATAATTGAAAACTAATTTTGAAATGTTAAAGAAATCCAGCGGATATATAGTTTTAGAATTCATTATGTGTTCTAACGACCAATGCCATTATGTTTAAGATATTATATACGAGCACTATTCTTAAGAGCTGGGGGCAAAAGAGCGAAACAAAAATTACGTCAAAGACCGATATTAGGGTCGAATCCATGGTTATTGTGTATTCTGAAACGATTAATCGTATTTCTAATAGCATTTTGTACCATTCAGACCACACGAGGTGCACGACGTCCCTAGAGGCAGGGGTTGGGAAGAGCGTGACAAAAATTATCAAAAATGTCCGCTAAGAATGGAGTTTACAAAACTTTACCACTAAGAGTGTGAAATGGGAAATTGGTGTTTTCTATAAACCTTTTTTGAATTAAATCAGTGAAAATAAGGGATTGAGGGTATACACGAATACTAATATAAACTCCAACATTATTGAATAACATTCTCAGTGAATACCGACTAAGATGTGAGCAAAAAAATTGGAGACATATTACAGAATTTACGCGAGCAAAACAACGGGTACTCAGCTAGTCCAATATAACGCCGAAATATTTAAGTGAGGATTTTAGGCATAATCGCCATGTTGGATACTTTATAATTGGGTCTCCCGTACTTCTGCCGCGTTGTTTCATACCAAATACAATAACTTCTATTTTTGTTTTAGATATCAGTTTATTTTCCACACACCTTAATTCAAATATTGTTAATACTCGTGTACTGTTCAATTCTAGTTCTCAGCGACTATTTGCCTATATTAGTAACGCAACATATGTGTATGCTATAGCCTCTATGTTCTTCTGCCATTGCTTCTAAAATTACATTCATGATTACTTTCCAGAATATGGGTCCTGTGTGACTGCCTTGAGGACAGCCTTGTTTCACCGTACTTATTATTCTTTCATTACCTATATCCAATATAATATTTCTGTCGTCCAAGTATGATCTTATTAATTTCAATTATTGCGGTGTTATTTCTCTTTTGTCTAATTCTGAGCAAATAATTGACTACTGTGCACCATGAAATGCTCCTTGGATGTCGACACTCACTACAAGCTTATATCTCTTTTCTCTCTCTCTCTCTGATTTTGCGCTATATATGTGCTAGTGCATTGTCGGTACTTTTTTCAGGTAAAGCCATATTGGTTTTTATTCATTTTACCGTGTAGTTCTTTGTCTAAGCGCTCTGCTATTATTTTGTCTAGGACTTTGCCTATTACCGGCAGCAATATTATTGGTCTACATTGGTATATGATGAACTCAATTCTAGATTTATATTACCTGACTTTTTGAACAATTTGAGGTGACCTGTCTTCTAACATCTGCGGTAATAACCATAATTATAGCATAATCTGAGTACCTGCAGTAGGTCCTTTTTATATATCTTCGTTTTGTTTAACACTTCATTAGTGATGTCGTACTCATGGCCTTTTATTGGTTTTCAATAAATGAACTATTCTCTCTATCTCATTACCTGTTATTTGTTCCGTTTGTTGTACCTCTACATAATCGTATATCTTCTGATTCATGTTTTGTTCGTGTTCTCGTTTCAGTATGTCCTCAATGAGTTGTTTTTCTGTATTCAACCAACCCGTGGTCATTTCTTCACGTTTGCGAATTGTCCCCCACAGTTTTTTTTCCTTCCTATTATAAGTGGCAATCCCCATATCTTGGTTGCCATGCTATCAGATACAAATTTCTCCCAATCTTCTCTCTTCTTTTGTCGTATTAATTTTTTAAATGTTTTTAGATATTGCCAATATTTTCCCTTTACCTTATCATATATCTCGGATCCTCTTTGCAATCGTTGGTATCTTCCTCATCCAATTCAGTTACTTTTTTGCTTTGGTCAGGTCCTTGTCCCACCATGTTTGTCCTGCTTTCGTCCCATTCGTTCTAGAACAATATGATGTTATTGTTTCTGACATGTTGTAACTCCTCAACCCGTTGACCTGTATTGTCATTGTTCTGCCGTACAATGTACGATCTCTCTTTATTATCCTGCCAAATTTTATCCCATTTAACTTTCCTGTAATTTATTTCCTTCTCTATTTGATATGATTCCTCCTGTTTGGTTTCTATCATATATGTAATGATCTTATGATCACTCTCTAATTCTGTAACCATTTTCCACATTGTAGCCGTTGTATGGGTTGTTTTAGTTTGCACGATTATATTTATTACGGATGTTCCTTGAACGGAGATGTAAGTTGGTATTCCGTAGATATTAAGAATAGTTAAATCTTTCTCAAATATCCGTTCTAATTCCTCTCTTGAATTCTCTGCATGGTCACCCCATAATGTTGATCGACTGTTCCAGTCTCTGCTTAGGTATATGTCCTCTCCTTTATACTTATCCAACATTTCTCGGATTTGTCTGAATATTCGTGTTCTGTTACATTTGTATTCTACATATATGTTTATAAATATATTAATCTTATTCTTGACTACTCTTACCACCTGCACATTTTTCGTGAAAATTCCTTTATTTCCATGATTTCTAACTTTGGATTGCAAATTATTGTTGCAGATCTTCCTCCCTGTGCGGACAAATTTGCCTCGTAGAACAAATGAGTGCACGGAAATTTTAATTATGACTCGAAAGGCCAAATATGTGATGATTAGTAATATAAATATTATTTTGCCAACAATAACAGATTAATTTAATAACATACACTGAAAATGAGACTGCAAGTTAATTATACTGTTTCCCTAGAGATCGTGATGACCCGGAAGGGAGCCTGCTGTTAGGCGAGTATGTCTAGCGAGCGGCCGGGCGAATGCCCAGTATGCAGCGGGCGGCGTGGTGAGATTGCCACGCTCCGGTGGGTGAATGCCTGAGTGCCACCGCTAACGAGCGGCGGTCGAGTTGACTAGTTGAGTCGAGCGGCGGACTAGTGTCGCCGTATGGAAAGATGCAGCGGGCGAGTGAGGTGTGGTCCGCTCAGCAGCAGGCGAGAGAGTGATGTTGATGAGTCTCCCCGCTGGAAGGTAGCGGGCAAGAGACTGAATGATGTCGGTCCGTCCTCGCGACAAGTAAGCTTGGTCAGCTCTCCATGCAAAGACTCTCATCGATGGTGCGAGCTGGCGCCAATCGCGAGACTTGACATCGCAACGGCTGGCTGATCGAGGCGGGATATACCGCCTCGTGGTGCGAGAAGGGCGTAGTCAGGCAAAGCAGTTGAATGTTTAAGATGTAACACTCAACTAGCACTGAGTTGTAGTTGTTAAATGCTTCATTGATACGACACCTCAAAATGTCTGAACACTCTCCTACAATATATACTTCACATTTTCATTGGTATAAATTGGAGTGTCATTTCGTAAGTATGGCTCTTGTAACGCTCATGTCTATCGCGTTGTCATATATATACTCAGGTAGTTCTAGACGTCCTTGAATTCCTCCGTGCATGTTGAGTTGCAATACCTTAATACTCGTAGTTGGTGTTTTGTGTTATTATGTCGCATATCATCAAGTAATCCTCGCAATGACGACTACGTGATCTGTGATTGCGACCTATTACGCTTACAGTTAAATAAATAGGTGTTGTTTTGTCCGTTGTACTATTAGGGCTAGGGTATCTTTCATTTTCCTCTCAGGGGACTTACATCTAGTAAGTGCGTGTTTGGCAAACACGGGGCCACGAGCTGAGTCTGGCATTGCTTCCACTTGTGCTAGGTTCCTTCCTTTCTTTTTCCTGACTTCCCTTGGTCACCTCTTGTTCTTTTCGATCCCGACGCCATTAGGGCTAGAGTATCTTTCAGTTTCCTCATTTATTCTACCCCTCCCTCATTTTTTGTCCTCAATGTTTTGAGATATGTTTTGGTATGTTGTATTTCAGGAGGGTTTTTAGTGGGTATGGTTGAGTCATTCGGCGAGTCCCACACGCGGGGAGAGTCATGTTGGCTCTCCTTAGTGCGTAACTGCATTTTCCCTACCTGTACAGAATTTTAGGTCTTTAATAACCTCGGTGTCGACGAGCCGTAAAGCCCCACAAAAAAGAATTGTCCACTGTACACTCTTTGATATCGTCCACAATATTGTTCCTTTTCTCGGCAACACTTTGCCTGATGTCTATGGCAGAAAATAACACCTTAATGGTTCTATAAATGCGTCTACTATATAAGACTGAATCCAACAAGTACCCTCATTTTAGCAATTATTTCTTGATAAAATTCTCCGTTCGTTTCTATAACCTAATGCCGCGTCTTCCATTCTTTCTTCCCTAATTTTTAATAACTCGTTTGCTCTTTTTCACGTTGTCTCTATTTAAGTGTTTTTTTATATTTACTTAAAACACCTCAAAACGCTATTATTCCATATGTAGCATTACCATGCAATGAAACATTATAGACAATAGTTATAAATTAATAAAATCTCATTAGATTATATATTGGAAAATCTCAATTCAATATTGGAACAATCTTAACAAACCACCGCTTTCACGATTAATTCTTCTTAAATGTTCATGTTTCATACATGTTGCAAATAACTGAGTAATTCGATCTTCCCATTTGTCCAGAAAATATTATGCAAAGAATAAAACAGCAAATGAGAAAATAGTATTTCTTTATTTCAAAACTTTTATTATACAAACAAAAGCTTACAGGTCCAAAATATGAATTCCTATGATTCGGAGACATCAAAAAAAAATTATTTTTTTTGAAATACCGGCTAAAAATAATACATTGTAAAATACTTTTTATTATTGAGAAAATTAACGTTTACAATTACAGGGAACAGGTTCACATGACCACTCTTTCATATTGCTAGTTCAAACGTAATACGTCCATTTATCCACAATATTTCGATGTATGACCTTACAATACATCAAAACGATATATTTCTAAGTTTAATGCAGGTGTAAATAGATAAATTAGTAAAGCTTGGTACCGTCAATGGCGAAAACTACTTCAATGAAACAAATGAAGTGAAGAAAGGATAGCCAAAACATTTTCTACTTAAATTGAAATATTTATTATCACTTTGTAAGTATCACATATTTAATGAAAGTTCACAACTTTTCGAGAGTTGATTTTTGTTATCAGGTGATTGTAGTACTTCTTTGTTTACGTACTACAATCACCGAACGATGACAGTAAGCAGCTTTCAAAACGTCAAATAGATTGTAAATCTAAACTCAAATATGATTGCAGATGAGATTCATGTCAGTGTTTTCTACCTAATTTTTAATAGATACTTTCAGCCACGTCTAAAGAAAATGTTTTTTTTAACTTCTAGACAGTAACAATTTTGTTATTCCACTCTGTTATCAATAAATGACTATCCAGTATCTCAATGTAAAAAAGTTAATCAGGAACACTTGAACTAGACTGTTATCAACGTAAACACAACTTATACATTAAAAAGTCCATATACTTGATGTAATGCAAGTTGAACTATGTTCTTTGACTTATTTTATTAATTTATAGTTCATTCATAGAAGAGATCTAGGACACACAAAAATTACTTTATCCAATAACTATTTCAATTTACAGTCATTTTCTCTCCAAATACATGTATGGTAAAAAAATCATACAACTAATTAAATTTTTGGTGGGAACATCTCCTTATACTCTCTCACAACTAATTTTGAATAAAATATGATCACTTATGACATTGTTACTCAAAACAGTCTGTAAACTTAAATTCAGAGATAGATTATGGCAGTTTTTTACACATCAGAATAAGTACTTATATTTGAGTTCTCTAGAATCTAAACACGACAGTTTTGACATAATCTTTCAGAAACAGAAGACACTAAATGAGTCTTCTGTGTGCAAAAAATTCAAATTTTTTTCTCTTTGCATACTTACTGTGATGTAGACAAGTGTTTACCAAACGTGTCAAGTATCTTACTGTTTTACCTTTAAGTCATTGTAAAAAACGTTTTGTATTTTGGATGTCTTAGTTTGATTATTAAGCTTGATTTTTTGTCTTTTGTTTTTGAAAATAGTATATTGTTGTCTTCTTGTCTGATTTTGAAACAAATCATTCACTTAAATATTTAAAACCAGCATGATGCTTCTTGTTCCCCTTGTGGAGAAGTCACTTACATCATGTAAAATCAGCTGGCAAATACAGGATATGGCAAGAACATTGATTTTACACACTATTTCCAACCCAGCATACCTTGTAAACAATTGACTCACACGTTAATGTTATGATATTATTATACTCTTCTCTGTTTACAAGTAAAATGTTATAAGTTTCACTGACTTGTATAATCTACAACTCCTAAATAACAACAATGAAACTTAACCTCACTATGTTCAGGAATGTGGTCTGTTCTCTACCTAAACCAGCTACGGTCTCATTGGTTTAGCGATTTACATATGGGAAATCTATGTGGAGACTGGAAAAAAATGTGATGAAAAATTCCGTATTTCTTTTAGAGAAAAATCGTGTTCAAAAAGAGGTTGTAACGTCGGCGCCAGGACATGCCATCGCTTTGTGAAATATTGATATTTCTTTGCATTTTCCAAGCCGGATGCTTTTAAGTATCTTACAATAAGTGGCCGGTCGGCGCTAAGACGGAAATGCGACGAGCTTGGGACCCACCCTAG
>NNCF01127002.1:62892-86476 GCA_002313205.1 Laupala kohalensis
CACTGGAATTTAGGTGTACCTAAAGAAAAGAAGAATTCTACGAAGTAATGAATGAAGTACGTGCCGAATATAGAACAACGAAAAGGGTGTTTGCGAAGAACCTAGGTGACACTCATGGCGGTTCGTCCTCTACGGCGCAGCCTCTGCGTTCCTAGAAGCCAAAGGGGTGACACAAAAAGAGTGTTTGCACGGTGGTGGCGAAGGCGTGGTTATTTGCTTATCACGTGACGTCTGGTACAGTATATATTGGGAGGAGTGAAGCTCCTCAGAGACCTTTACGCGGGAATGTAGAGATCCGTCAGCACTGAGATGCGACTGAGCTAAGACTAGGTCGCGGAGACCAGATGTTCGTTAGGCTGCTGCGGTAGTCTTAATGAAGTCATTACTAGTTGCGAGTGTCGTAACTAGTATCAGTTAGTTGTTGGGGAAAACAACTTATACTTTCGAAGGAACAGATAACGTGAGGGTTTTTACAATTTAGTTGTCTTCAACTATATTTAACCAAGTATAAATAATGCTCTCTGACAGCATTATTTGTGTAAAAACAGATTATTAGATGTATTAATGATTTTGGGAGTTTGTCTCTGTTGTAAATTCAGATTTCTAGTTAATTTGTAATAAATCATTGTTTATTGTTATTACACGTGTTTGGTTGCTCGGGAAACCGAGCTGGTGGCAGCGACAGAAACTACCATAGGGATTTTGGTATTTATGTGGATCCCGCTTCTACCAAAGAAAAAATAACATCGCATCAGGGCTTGAAGTGTAATGTTACAGAGGTATAAAAACGATAATTGTCAGTAATATAAGGGATATTGGAGAAACTGATGTACAGGGAAAGCTCCATTTCATTCAAATATAACTTCTAATAATAACTGAAATAAAATCAAGCGAGACAAACGGAAAATAATGATATCGATGAACAGAAATCAACGAAAATTCGCTTATATATAAGCGTGCTGGCTACTTGCCATTGCAAGTACTTTGCATATACTTGATTCTATAATCTGTGACGACCAAAAAAGAAATTGTGAAGAAACTGCGGATACTCCAAGAGTAAATCTTCTGAACTTTCCACGAGACGAGTGAAATATAAACGTGCTGTAGTGCAAAATGTCTTTTTGTAATGCAACGAAAGAACGAATATCAGGCTTGTTTTCGTCAGCGAAGCACAACCCACTCTTGCAATAAGCAATGACATCCTTCCCTCTCCAGATTTATTTATTAATTTTTGTTTTATGGAGGGTAAATCTCTATCGATAAAACCGAAAGTTTTTAGTTTGTTGAAGTTTTACAATGAGAAAGGACACATTTGTGTTCTGACCTCATCGAAAACTCCAGTTCACCATGGAAATGGAATAAGATGGATCCCTACCTTTTGTAGATATGTCGGTCATGGGAAGAACGATTCTCTTTCGGGAAACAGTGTGTCCAGGAAACCCATTGACAGCTCCGCCGGCCAAACCCGTCCGCCTCTCTCCCGTTTTCTAGCGGCAAGTAAGAACACTTTTCTCGCTGGAAAATGCACGATTAGTGGGGTCTCGTCATTTTTTTCGCAGGCGTCCACCTATAAACTACTATCATCTGATCGCAGGTTGCGGGCTTTGTGCTTCACGGACGCGACGTAACCTGGAAGATGTACATATTTGTCCAGAATTATCACTCTTACCTCTGCGAAAACAGTCAAGAATTTCACAAGATCCATTGTTTGAATGCCGTAGTTAAAATATTTTTTAAATTTATGTTTGTTTTTATTATTATGTACCTGGTAATAAATTGATTATGCATCCACATATTTTTTTAATTCGAAAATTGTTGGTTTCTTAAGATAATTGTGTTTAATTTATCATTGGTGTGTTATCATCTTTTGCTTCATTTTTTCTTGTGTTATCACATTAACTTTAGTCAAATGGTTTCGCAGATAATTACTTTTTACAATTGAAAACAATTTGACACATTAGACATGTTTTCATTATTTCACTTATGTGATTTACTAGCACAGGTTCAATTTTGGTTTTACATTAAATTTGTAATTTGGAAGTTGAATTGCATTGTTTTGAATTGTTTGTGGATTTGATGTTTCAGGAGCGCCTGAAAGCTATTTACCGTTTGGTTCACGAGATAGAAGATGAACGTGTACGAAGCGAACACAATCTGACTAACATCACTAAGGCACACGAGGAGATAAACCAGGAAGAGAAAGTAACTCCTTTTTACCAAGTAAGTAATAAATGTCAAAATGTAATTGTAATGTTAACAAAAATATAATTGGTGAAAACTATTAAGCGAAATACTTAAGATCCTTCAGACGTTTGAAGGACATTTTTTTAATTTTACGGTTTAATAATTCTCTTGCCCCAGACTACTTGGGATCCTTGCCCACCCAGTTCGCCCCACTTGCTGCAGATTGGTGTGACACAAGCTGCCGAAGTGTCGCTATGTCGGACGGTACATTGCGCGACGCATATTTTTGCGCATTTATTTTATTAAAGCAGAAGGCATATCTTAAACAGCTTAAACACGCTAGCATCGAATATCACCAACTATATATCTATGCTATCTTATAAGTTAGACTCTTATCCTCATAAACCAACTTAAAAAGAAACGTTTGTGTAATTTTGTCGTTCCTTCCACAGCTATCGTACGTACATTTCAAATACTAAGTCTGAAGAACTTGAAGAGCGTATTCCATTTTCTATTCATTCACCAAATATTAATGAGCTTGAACTTTAGCTCGCTGGGAATTAATTTTAATTTCCCGGCAACTTTAAAAGGTGTGCGTCCTAGGTCTCATCAATGATTCATCAACACAGTCACGCCGGCTTTCACAGCTATCATTGTCATAATATAAACCTTTTTCAGGTGTTAAGCCGCGTCGTCATATTTTATTTATTCGACGTTTTATCACCAATTATAGTCGACATCCTTAAGAACTACACTTTAACTGACGTCTCTGGCGTAGCAATGGATATTTAAAGGACCACGGTAGTCTCCCTCCATCTTGAACCGGTTGGTGAGAGTGAAAACAATAGGAGAAAACTGACGCGACAAGAAGGATGGGGGAAAGTGGTAACTGTTGTTAATGGGAACCAAATTTTATGTAGGGCACGAGTCTCTTTCTTTCTGTTTTGATTTTTAGGATGTTCATAAATTTCTACCGTTTCCCTGTTAAATCTGAAATGACGACTTCGTGTTCTCGATAAAATTTCTACTTCATTGTAATGGACCATGTTTTTGCATGTGTTAGCATGATCTAATGTCGATTTTTTTCACTTGATTGTATTTGAAGCAACGAATGTGTTCACTTCTAGTTTTAAAACTATTTTTTTTTGTTTTGCCTACATACACTGATCCGCAAGAGCACGGTACCAGGTGATCATCAATGTGGGTCGACAGGGTCTTAAACTGACTTCAATATTTCTGAAATCTTTAGTGTGGTTTGAAAATTGTCTTTACGTTGTGTTTATTTAAAACCCTTCCTATTCTGTCCTCACTTTGTTGATGAAGTAGAAATGCTCTACCTTGTGTTGGAATCATCAATTCCATCTCTCCTTTTTACTTCAAGTTCAGCGAACTTCCAAATGTTCTTTTTCTTCCATACCCAGACCGGTCCAGTGCTGGTTCCTTCGGTCCTCATCTGACGTATGTACTCTGCCCTTTCTGGTCCGTTAAGTGAATACTCCCAAAAAGCATGATCCCTTTTTACTTCTTCCATTCCACAGTCACATGCCCCATCGTTCGTCAGTCCTTGGCCACCACCTTGCACTTCAAAATAAGCGAAATTTGCTGCTCAAGTATCTGCGGAACGAGTGATCCGTTTACATTCTGCAGACGATATTTATTTTGTACGTAACACAGAATTTGAAACAATTGTATCCCCAACAATTGGATTCATCAAAGAAAATAGAATTTCTTAAACCACCAGAATTTTTTTTAATGTGGGCGTATAGCGCCCTATAGGCGAGTATGCAAGTGCTATAGGTGATAGACCCACACCTTTTTCTTAATTGTGGTCGTACGTACGAAAATTTGAGAAAACATGGTCGTACGTACGTTCGCTACATGCCGCTGTCGTGTTTCACTGCTCTAGGGAACACGCCGATCCCCCTCCTCCCCAGCAAAGAAGACTGGAGACCCGCTCCCATTACACAGGTCTGCAAGTAAAAAACTACATAGAATTTTTATACATTTTCTTATAGATTACAACTTGACAAAAGCGAAAAAAGTACCAAAAAATTCCATCACGTCAATTTTTTTGTTTCACTCACGTTTTTGTTTGAATTTAGCGTAAACTTTCTAATTAGCTTAAAATTGAGTATTTTTTATTTAAATAATGGCCTTAAAACAGATTCCATGGCCTTCAAACTAAGGTTGAGCATGATTCGACATGTTATCTGGAGTAATAGGAACGAATATAAACAGCCTACTGTTGGATTAGATCATGTTTCAACAAGCTAAATAAGTTCAGTATCTCGCTGGCTATCTAATGCCACACTAAGTTTATTTCCGGCATTCGAACGCTACTGTGCTTGTATTTCTATTTCTGGAATATGGCTCACAGATGTTGTGTAATTTCTACCGACTGCTTCTGTTATGTTTGTGGTGAATACACAGTGAAAAGTCAACAAAGAAACAAGTAAGTTTGTGAAGATAGTTTATTTTGCGTATTTCAAATATAAACTTGGAGATCAAGACAAAGCATGGGCTCCACATTAAATGTGCAGAAGATGCGAGGAGGAGCTTCGTTTGTGGTTTAAGGGTAAGAAAAACTCATTTCGTTTTGGCATTCCTATGATATGGCGTGAACAGAAAAATCACACAAACAACTGTTCGGTAGATGTGAAAGGATTTAATACAAAAAATAAGAAGGAAATATCTTACCCTAACGTTGAGTCAGCTATTTGTCCAGTGTCCCATGGCTCTGAAATACCAGTTCCACAGCAACATTCTAATTTAGATGACATCCAGAGTGAGTCAGAGGACTCAGACACATTAGATCCCCAGGACGAATCTAGCTCAGCTTTTCCTGTTGACGAGGGACCTCAACTTTTTTCTCAGAGTGAGCTCAACAACCTAGTTAGAGACTAAGGTCTTTCCAAATATGCAGCCAAATTGCTAGGGTCAAGGTTAAAAAACAAAAACCTGCTATCATCTGGGACCTCATTTTCGTGGTACAGGCATCGAGAGAGAATTTTCTCAGATTTCTCCAAAGATCTGTTATTGTAATTATGTTCATGGGCTCATGAAGTGCTTTGAAATAGAATATGATTCATCAAAATGGCGAATATTCATTGATTCTTCATAAACTAGTCTCAAAGCAGTCTTGCTGCATAATGGAAATGTATTTGCACCTCCTCCAGTGGGAACCTGGGTTTATACGAGAGAAAACTAAAATGACTTGGCTACGATTCTTGAGAAAATCAAATATCAAGAGCATCAATGGATGGTTTGTGGAGATTTAAAAATACTAACCATGTTGTTGGGACAGCAGGGAGGTTATACGAAATATCCTTGCTTTCTTTGTTTATGGGGTAGTAGATGGCGTCACTGCACAAAAACTGACTGGCCACCACGAAATAGTTTAACACCCAGCGAAAAACGTCATTAATACGACTTTGGTTCCGACAGAAAAAGTTTTATTACCACCCCTTCATATTAAATTGTGACTTATAAAGCAGTTTGTCATATCACGGCCAACAGATGGGGATTGTTTCAGATATGTGTTCCCGAAACTGTCTGAAGCCATGTTAAAAGATTCACTGGCCTCGACATAAGAAAACTTTTATCTGATTCCCTCTTTTTGGAAGCAGTGGGAGAAAAGGAAAAAGAAGCATGTGACTCTTTCAAGAATGTAGTGCACACGGTTTTGGGGAATACGAAGGACCCTGACTACAAAACTATTGTACAACGATGCTGGCAGCGTATGAAGCTCAAGGATGCAAGATGAGCTTCATTTTTTACAGTCCCATATTGACTATTATCCTGAAAACTTGGGAGCCTATAGTGAAGAACAGGGTCTACAGTGAAGAAAGATTTCACCAGGATGTCGACAGACGTTACCAAGGAAAATGGGATGTCAATATGTAAGGTGACTACTGTTGGATGCTCAATCGAGAAACTAGAGAAGGAGATAGGAAACGAGTTCGGAGAAATATCAGAGAGAAGAGAATAAGTTTCACAAGAAAAAGAGTAAATTTAAGATTATGTATAAATATCAGAAACAATTTTTTTGTTAGTTGTAAAAAAATATAGTATGTTTAGTTTATTGCAGTAAATAAGTGTTTTATCAAAAAAGTGTTTTTATTTTGCGAAAACACTATACGTGATGGGATGTAATCGAAGTCATTTTTGGAATCTCCGGTCTTTAAAAAATAATTCAGCAAAAGAACCCATGCAGTTGGGAAAAAAATATTTTTCCAGACCTGTGACATCGTTCATTTTTGCTACCCGCCATAAAACTTCAGTGTATGTCTCTAAATGTTCTTAAAACATTTAAACCACTCATCCGACTTCCATGATTCTCTTTTTAATTCAGTTATGTTCTCTGGAAAAGTTTTAGTATTTTTTTTTTTTTTTTTTAATAATGAATAACAGGGAATGTCGATATTATTGAATCAAATGGGGGGGGAAATCCGTCTTCGGAGATATATTTTTGCATATGCTGCTTAAACGGTTAGAGATAGGTGACAACATTGAATAACAATAATGTTCGGCTCAAAGAGTTCTACAAAAAAATCCGCGACAATGTCTACCTGCAAAGGTTAACCTAAATTATAAAAAAAGGTTTTAAAAATAGACGTGTTAAAACACTTCAACTTCAGAGAGTAATTTTAGTTGGTAAAAGTAAATCCTCGTCAAGTTAAATCTTTTCTCTGTTTTGTGCATTTAAAAAGAATTTTAAAAATTTCTTTAAATCGTAAAATTGGGACGATTAGTTTCGATTTTATGAGTGTTTTAGTTCCACAAGTCCCCGCTACCGTGTGTCGCCTCGGGCAAGAATTACCATTGCCATTCCGAAATAGGTGTTGTCACATTATTCTGATTCAGAATGACACAATGCACTCGAAAAGTCATTGTACCATTATGCAATAATTCCAAAACCGCACGTCATCTTCTCGCAGATAGTCATACAAATTAGGAAACTTTCCGAAGATTCTTTCTTCACTGATTTCATGAACCCAATGCCTATAGTCTACTATTTTCAACAAAAAAAGGTGATGGGGTTCAAAATAAACAACATTCTGTTACAAATTCGAGAACTCGACTATCGAAATAGTAGACTACGAAATCGCGAGTATCGCATCGCTTACAGTGTGAACACTTCATCGCTTCGCTTTGAAACTCGATCTTTCATTAACTGGCTTAGAAAAGACATCACAGTCAATAATCTTTCTTTAAAGGCTCATCCTATACCGTGAAATATTCTAGCAAGGACGCAACCAAAGAGGGGGGCGGGGTCCGGCCCCTCCTATCAATTTAAAAAAATATACTTAAAAACAAAACATTACCGTGAATTCTTATTTATAGATTGTTGAGCTAAAGCGGGTATCAAAGTTGACGCTGAGTTTATTTTATTATTAACGTTTTGAATAAAAGTACAACAAGAACCTTTGAAAGAGATTATTTTAATTACAGCTCAGATATTTAAATATTTTATTTACATCTGTAGCAAAATCCAGGCCAAGTCCCCGATTATATATTTGATGTTTATGTACTTAGTTTTATGCAGTACTAACAGTCTCCTCCCAGCTTCGCATGGGACATTTTTTGTTGTGATACGGTCTTTGTTTAAATGTAGAGGCGGGGGGAGACTTTTGAAGCTTATCTTTTCATATTTCAATATACAGTACTTAATAAAAATTTCATTATAATCAGAAGAGAGTTAAATGATCTCATAATTTTTGTATTTATTTCTAATCAATTTGTTCTTATAATGAAGATTTCGAGAGTTACCTTTTTCTTGTGGATTAGCAATGTTTGCATACAAAATTTGAGATGATATCTCAATTAATTGGCAAGATGTAGTAAAAATAAAAATGTTTCACATTTCACCTAATTTTACCCTGCTAAATTGTAGTTTTAAAAATATATTTATCTGATACTTACGTTACAAAAATTCGTTGTTGGAAAATTGATACGTTTTCTTACATCAAACATTTTAACTTCACGTTTCCCCAGAAATTGTTAGCCAATATATGTTTGTTATAATTTTTACAATATTATTCTGACCGGAAAAACCTCCTTCTACACTAAAATTGGAAGGGGACTATCCCACCACGAGATAGTAATAATCTACTTCAAATTTTCTTCCAATATATTCCTTATTGTCGTGAAGGCACCAGCTGGAAGTACCCGTCAGCGTATTAACTAGTTCGAGTACGCAATGCTGAGAGAGCTGGGTTAGTGGGTCGTCGTGACGCGTATGATCAAATAATATATAAAGGGAGAGGTAAGAGACAATAGGGAGTAAGAGACAATAGAAGGACCGAAAAAGTGGACAAGTAGCTCCTTGCCGTGGAAGCCGCCAGCAGGTGACGCCCGAAGGAAACTACCTCTGCCCTCGCCACCTGACTGGTCCATCTCGAACCGGGAACCACCAGCCTCTCCGCTCCAACCACGAACGGCACGCGTTGCACCCAGCCTGAGCTACTGCGGCACTACGATCATGGACCACGGTTCTCTCTCGAACGCTCGTACCTGGCTACAAACCGTGTGAGTATTAAAATGGATTTCACGCACTCTGAGTTTCTCTAGACTAGGACCCCCCAATTCCCCCCTTCCAACCCTTCCCTTCCCCCAACTCCCTTATCCCACCCCCTCGTCCCGGGCTAGCCTGCAACTCTGACCTGGCCAACCAGAGGAGTTGCAAGCGAAACCCGCCCGACATTATTTCATATTTTATCACATACATTTTTGTTCAAAATAGATTGTACGAGTATATCATTCATTTCTTTATTATCTATCTGTACTCTTCTTTCTCGTATAATCATGGGTCTCTAGGATACATGTATAGTTTATTTCCAAAGAACATTTCATTTCCCTCGCGACAAATACATGTTAATGTTCTGTTCTTTATCCTATGTAGATAGTACGCATTCGTCTATAGTATTCTATATCCACTCGCGATAGAAATTAATTGCCCGCTAAGACAAGGAGGCGGCTGGACGAAGAAATAAGAGAAGCTCGTCTTACGAAGCGCGGCATCGACCCTGCCACACAGACCGACCGACTACCTTTCACCCGCTCCTCATCCCTACTCAACCCGTTCACACCAGAAGACGGGAACAGCGGACTGACTCTGTCTACTAGTAGCGCCCGCACCTGAATTCACTGTGTCCCAATTTTCGTTTTACGACACTATTACTGACTTATTTGTGACCAATTTTCGTTTTACGACGCTATTTATGACCAATGGATGTCCATATGTAAGTTTTATGACAACTTAGTGTGAAAATCAATAATGTTGGAAAAGAATTGTACAAAACGCAAGTTCTCTTCTGTGTGCACAGTAGGAGTAAAGAAGTTACAAAACTCAAGTTTCTTGAGTAAATAAATTATTTATTTATTGGAATGTATTAAGGTCTAGAAACCCTATCATTTAAGAACTGAAGGAGGAAAGACTTAATCATTTGTTGTCCTCTTTATAACAATATTTTGGTTCAAATGACACGCACGATATGACTACAGTTATTGCTACAAGATGAGTCTTCAAAGAGTTACGCAGAAAATATTACTGCTAATGATATAAGAATTAATTTTTACCTACTTTACTTTCAAATGCAAGTGTTGTGGATCGTTAACCAGTACATGAAGGCAGGGAATAGATTTAGGATACTGAGAAAAGCACTAGCGTACCTACCATGGGATGTGGAGTGGGCGGTCCGCTGCGGCCCTCCAAGTGGGTCACCAAAAATTATAAAAATTCGTAAAATTAAACTAAATTATACTCTAATTTTATGATGACTGTAATAGTTAATAGATTCCCTTGTTCAGAATTGATGGGATGGCCCCTTACTTGCTTACAGAGTAAATTGTTTTGTCCTCCACGTGGTCTGTAACTGCTTCTTTGACAATGTATTAATGTTTCCCATTTTTTATCAACCAATGAACTTTTGTGCTCATGTCCAGAATATGAAATATCGCGATTTGACTGTGGTGCTATTACCAATGTGATTTTTGTGTTATAACGTGTTATTTTTATTACCAATGTAACAAATTTATTATAGTATTTAAAGACATGTATCGTGTGTTGAATTTTAGTTTATGGTACAACGTAAAATTAGTGGTTCATATATCCTGTGTATAATTCGGTATTGTTATGAAATGTTAATTTGAGTGAAAATGTAAATACAAAATTCCAACTAGAAAAATACAGCATGGACTGACGGTTCCCACCGCCTGCGCGGCATGATGTCCTAGGGCGCGGGTGGCGGTATTTTAGAAAGGCCACTTGTTTTCGGAAGAATCGAACAAAATAATAAAACTCATTTCTTAAGAGGGACGGGCACTCTGCACTACGAAGACTATTTGGAACGTGCGAAAGCGTAAACAGATGGCCTCCGGCGAGTTGAAAGCGGTCACACAGAGGGTGCGGTTCCGGAAGCGTTTAAAGAAGGATCAATGAATAAGCGGCGAAGCACAAGGCCCAGATGGGCGACGAAATATGATGGACAAATGGGTGGCGATTCTCAAAGCGAGGAGTCATTAGGGACTCCCGCGTCAAGCAACGAACTTGCAGAAATTCGGATTCTTTGGGGTGGTCGGCGAAAATGTACAAGACAAAAGAAACAAAGCGTGGGAAAAATCGAAGGTTTCGGCACGTGGTGATCACATTGGATTGTAGCAGCGAAGACCATTGATGCGAAAATCAAGCTAAACGATTCGTCGAAAATAAACAAACGTCACGATCGTTTCAACCTATCCCAAGAAGCCCGCGTGGAGTTGATAAAATGTAGTGATTGGTAAACAGAAACACGTGACGCGGGGGAGGGCGTGACTTGCTCCACGAGAAGTTAACAGAGAGTGGGAGTGAGGGGATAAAATGACGAGATTTTAGAGTTTTCAAAAAGGAGGAGAGTTGAGCAGAGTGCAGGGAGACAGTTTTCTTAGAGAGTGGAGCAGAGTGCAGAGAGACCGAGATTTCGACGTAGAGATTTTTGCAGTGATCCAGAGACAGTTTGACTTAGAAATTTTGGCAGTGAGACACTTCATATCTACTGGTGTGCTGAGGCATGGAACTTTTGGGCATGGTCCGCTCCGAAGCGCCTCGTGGCTTCTGCCTGAGCAATACTCGATGTGTTTGGCTCGGACGTTGTTGACGTAAAATCCACAATCGGTGTAAGTGCCTTAATTGGGCCCTTACGCGGTTCCGGCTGACTGGAAGGGAGCAGAACGGGGCAACGCTGGGCGGCGCGCAGGCCGGGCGTTCGATCCGAAGCAGCAGCTGGTAGTGACGGCGGAGAAACTACAAGGCGACTCTCGGGTCATTAATCCCTGGAGGGTCCTAAACGACTACACCGTTTTCGAGACGGGTAGGCAGCCATTTCAACTCAAAAGGTAAATATTCTGACAGCCGTCAGAGTAGCGGCCAAGTGGCGAACGATCCTGTGATTTAAAAAAAGATGCGTGTGCTCCGTGGTCATAAGAAACTAAAAATATGATAAGACTAAATAACATTTTGAGGACACCATACAGTTGGTAATGATATTTGCTAAATTTCTGCTGTAAAATGAATGTGGTTTGGTTGAGACTAGGAATGCACCAACACTGGCATAAATGGGTACGTGTGATTTTGGGGGAAAGTGTATGGGTATAATTATGTAGATTGTAGATGTATTGTAATGTGTAGTAAATAAAACGTAATTTATCGATGCTGTGTGATACTACTTTTCAAGTGTATCTTTTATTGATATAAATGGGCCGAACCCGCCCGTCCAAATTTACCTTGCACCAGCTAGCCAGTACAAATGTTAATCGCTGAGTGGGCTAGGTATGTGAGCTCCCAATACTAGCTTGCAACCAGTCATTTTAATATGTTAAAATTTTGCGCTCCAACGTGAGGCTTCAATTTTATTGTTACAGTATCTAGCGTAAAATCTGATTTTAGCAATGTACTTTATCTAAATTTCTTAAAACCAATTCTGATAAATTAACTTCAAAAATTAGATGCTAGTAAAAATACTAATTGACTCTTACAAAATAAATATAAACAATAGCGGTTCATACTATGTAATTGTACGCAAATAAGATTTGGTTAGGAATACGGAAAAAGCTCCTAATTTGCAAGGGGGAAAATTGGTATTTGTTTTTTTATCTGCTGAAGTAAAATGTGCGGATACTCGTATTTTTATTTAATTTGAATGGTTTCATTATATCAGGTCAATCCACGATAGCGTAAACTCAATGATTTGAGCGCCGAAAACCCGCACAGTTAGCTTTCTTGAATGGGTGATAGGCTCTTGAAAGTCCATGGGTCCTCGTTGACAGATGTGACATGCTTTCTAGAGGAATCGGTAACATCGCCTCCTTCCTTTTACCTCTAAATGGATGCCGTGATCAAAACCTGTGACAAGTTCACTGTACGAACACACGGGACAGTAGTGGAATACCACTTAAAATGTGCTTCACTCGAAATCCGATAGATGGCAGTACACTATGATAAATTTTTCGTCTTCAACTCGTAACATACAAATGGGATCTATACTAAGATATAAACTCAATGGTATTACTATTTGAGTTGTCTAGAATCAAAACACGACACCTTTGACAAAATCTTTCAGGAAACAAGACACTAAATTAGTCCCCTGTTTATATGAATAGAAATATTTATTTCTCTGCTAGCTTAATGTAATACAGACAAGTATTTACCAAAAGTATCGAAGTTCTTACTATTCTATTACCGATAAAACATCGTATAAGAGTTTTATTTCGGATGTCCTATTTTGATTTAAAAGCTGATGTATTTTCTTTTGAAAATAGTATGTTGACGTGTCTCCTTGTCTTGTTTTGAAACCAATTATTCACTTCAGTATTTAAAAGCAGCATGATGCTTCTCGTTCAGAATGTTGTTTCCCCTTGTACAGACGCTACTTATAACTTGTAAAATCAGCTGGAATCTCAATGTGGCAAAAATAGTGATTGTACACACTATTTCCAACACAGCAAATCTTCTAAACAATTCAGACACAAATCAATGTTATGGTTATGTTATTCTATTCACTATTCGATATAAATGGGCTCCCGAATGTAAGCCTAAGAAAGGTGTATAATTCATAGCCGGATAAGAATTTTGTTAAAGACGACTTGCGCAACGTACTCCGGTCGCGACTTCATAAGGAGATCGTCGACGCTTGCGCCAGTCGCTATGTCTAGTTGCTGATATGTGGAGTATTGACGACATACAATTGGTGCCTTTGAACACAGTGTATGGACACAATAAAGTCATCAAATGGATACCGGAGGTAACCCAGTGAATGCTAGAAACGTGTGCTGCTTCAGTAGATCGGATTATTAGTGCAGCGACTTTTTAAAATGAAATCAGTGCATGTAAATATATTTCCAAGAACGGCCCCGTGTTGGTGGTAACAGAGAACAAATATACTCAAGGGATTCTCCATGCTGGTGTTTATAAACATTAGTATATTGAGACAGGGTTGGTACTTGTGTTAAATACGAATAAAATATATTGGACTGAGCGTAGTGTTGGAGGCCTACGTTCATTGATATCATATAACATAGGATATACCGGTGTATGATAATATAAATAGTACTGTTAAGAAAGTCAAGTCCAACAGAACTCGGGACTACCTTTTTGAGGACTAAGAACTATTGCTGGTGCTAGTGTTTATAAACATTAGTATGTTAAGACATAGGGTTGGCACTTGTGCTAAATACGTATAAAATAAATTGGACGGAGTATAATGTTGGAGGTTTACGTCCTTCATTAAGAACAAATAACTTAGGATCTTCTGGTGTTATGGTAATATAAGCAGTACCGTAAGGAAAGTCAAGCCCAACAGAAAACAAAGAGATTTAGTGACGTGACGTCATACAAAATTCAGAGGATTCGGTACCGAGAGGAAATGACAATACCTCATGGAAAGTGTTTTATACGAGGACAATTATACTGACGTTCTGGGTAGAGGAAAGAATACGTTCTGATACAAGACAGAATGCAGGCAGTTCAGAAATATTGCATATACAATATTAGGGGTATTGAAGACCGACTGGTGATGACTAGAAGAGGTTGTTGTGGGGAAGTTGACCGAAATAAATATGAAACGAACAGAACTAGAAGGGAGGAAGGAAAAATGGAGAGATCTAGAAAACGTGGTATTGACTGCGGCCGAAGAGATGGGGAATCGGCAGGACAGGCAGGACTATGTAACACATTGTATACTGGAGAATGGCGATTGTAACCTGGAAGAGCTGCTAGAGAAAACGCTCCAGAAAGTATTAGCTGTGGGTAAGGTCGGCTCGTACGCTGAACTGGCAGTGAGAAGACAAAGGAGGCAACGGCAAACAGGTGGGAAGATTGTTATTTTGAAAAAAAAGCAATAAAGAACAGTTAAGAGAGAAAATACAAGATATGTTACGAAAAAATAAAGTATTGCTAAATGTAAAAAGTGCAAAAGAAACCAGAACAAACGCGTTGATATTGACACTATATGACAAAGTTTTTTATGGGTCTTTAAGGCTCGCCAACGGCAATGTCATTAGAGCCCACAACATGACAAAGATCTTGCAAAACTATCTAGTATTGTAAAAACTAGTAGTATACTAAAATTGGGATCTTTATGAAGCAGCAGACCAAAGATAATATATGGGGTTGAAACAGACGTAGCAGAAGAGGAATTAGTACGTATCATGGGACAATTTGAAGGTGGGGAACAGGAAACGGAAATAACAGTCAAGAGTGTGCAGGCGTTACGGAAATACAGCAGAAAAGAAGGACGCCAGAAAAGTTTGATTTTGGAATTAGACGGAAAGGGATTTCAAAAAGTTATTCGCCAAGGAAGAGTATACAACAGTCTTCGTTCGTATGTCGTGGAAAAATTTATAGGACCTCTTAGATGCTTCCGGTGCCATTTTTGTAAAAAAATTCAGTCATATTTGTAAAAATTGTACAAATGACGCTGACGTATGTGGCCATTGTGGAAATGATGGCCACCGTTACATCGAGTGCAACGCGAGGCACGAAATGCATAAATGTATAAGTAGTGTACGTAAGGGTAAATATGGAAATCATTCACCAAGAAACAAAAATTATCCGGAGTACAAGAGAGTGATAAATGTGATAAAAGGATCATTAGATTATGGTTATTAGGTCAAATAAATTTGCAGGGGGAATATTAGGAAGTCAAGATTTGATTCAATATGTGGCACAAAATAAAATGTTTACTCCAAGAACCGTACACTAGGAGAGGGAAATTAAAAAATATTCCGGTGAGTTACCGTACAATCTTTAAGGATAAAGGAAGGTCTGCAATATTATAACATACTAAATTATTAACAATTAATCAATTACCAAGTACCCCGAAGGATAAGGAACTTGGACGGGCGGGGTTCGTGTCCAATTCTTTTCAGAAGAACACACGTTTTGTATTAGAACTACGTGTAGCACAAAACAAAACTGGTTTTATTGACACACAACATTATTTTACTTACATGATTATTCCCTCCATTCTCATGTGTATGAATATACACTACCCAAAACTTTCCCCAAAAATTCACGAGTTATGTACATGTTACCCTCACAATGAAGTAGGTTCATGCAATATTCCCCCACTATCCGTCTCCTAAATTTACTTTTTTTTACGATCAACAACAATAATGAAAGCAAAACTAGTTGGTTCAAGTTCATGAGGGTTATTTTCCCCGTTCTTCAAAATTGGAGCACGGTTTTTTTAGTCAGATCGACTCACTTGCTCGCCTTATGTTGACTGGATGCTACCAGTGATTAATGTTACCTTATTACTCAATATGAATGACCGGTAGGCCACCTTCTACCAAACTGCAAGGTCGCCAGGAGCCGACGTACAGTACATTGACTTAGGCGTAGGTGCCTGCGGCGGCTAGGACTTCTCTCCATAAAGGTTGTCTCCTCCGCAGTTACAACTCCATCCACAGATGCCGTCTGGTCCGTCCCAGGATTCTCAGCCTGATTTAGGCTCTTGGTCTCGTGTCACGAATCGCGAACCCTTAGCTCACACCCGACACTCACTACGGAAAATCTCTCCCCAAAAATGCAAGTCAATTAATCTGATATTACATTGTTAGATATCTGTTCACAACTCGGGGCGAACTCCATTTCCGAGATACGTTGGTTTTCTAATAGTTCCAACATGAACTTAAAAAAACAAATCTCATCAACTCGTACGATTTGAATCTCGGAATCTAAACTCAGAAAACTGATCTATAATATCTCGGTATCTCTCTATGTCGATGCTCTTTTTAAGTGTTCTGCGCTCTTTTTATACGTCCCCTCTTCGATACAAAATTTGGAAAAAGAACGCCCCCCGCCGTGTCACGAGAACTCCAAGGGCCAGTCCTTGCCTTCGTTTCATTTTACGCGAGTCTACTCGGATAGGCCAAAATGTTCACGACGTATGTTTAAAACCCAGCGAATTCCATTGCTTGGTTTTACACAATAAAACTCCGCCTTTCTTTGGTGCTCGGTGGATACCTTTCCCACGCCTTGGTCTATTGTTGTCCCCTTTTCTCCCGACTCAAAGAATCTGGAGTTCGGCGAATGACTAGCCCATCTTGAGACTTCTTAGAGAAGTTTCGCCTTTTACAGGATCCGGCGCTGCATCCCCCGAAACATCTGTTCCGTACTGAGCCATTGTTCACTCCTCCCTTCGAAGACTTTTACATCTTCATTTACTGAAATCATTGACAAGGGATGCTGCCTCCTTAACGTGCTCCCGTGACGCTCCTTCATTTTTTCTAAAAGTTATATTGTATTGTCGCGGTCACATCTGTGCGGGCTGCTAGTCTATCCGTGGTACGCGAAAATTTCATATCACTTTCCCACACCTGACAAATGTTTCTAAAACCAAATATTTATCTTTACGCACGTTCCAAAACTCTTAGAGGTGCCGGGCGCCGCGCCGGTAATGGCAAGTGCCCTTCCCTCTTTTAGAATACATTTTAAGGTTTGGTTCCCTTTCTCTTCGGAACGCCAGTGGCCTTTCTAAAATGCCGCCACCCCACCCTCTAACAGCATGCCGCGCTGGCGGTGGGAACCACCAGCCCACGCTGTATTTTTCAACGGTTTGAAATTTTGAATTTTAATTTCCACTAAAATGAACATTTCATAATAATATACATTACTAATACGCAAGTAGAGTTGTTACGTATCAATGAGTTTTGTACCAAATTTTTACAAGTATTGATCCCGAAAGAAAGAAAACCATTTTTATTCATGAATGTATATTTGCATTATTCTAGGATAGGAAAGAAACTATTTAGGTTGGTAGAACATGTGTTAAGGGAATACAGAAATTGGGATATAATACTGGCCGGCAATTGGAATGCACGATCAACAATGGGGGGATTCGATAAAGAATGAGCGTGGAGCAGACATAGAAGAGCTTCTTTTTAAATACAATTGGAAATATATAATACATATGGACTGAAAACTTTTAAAACGGAAAATCTATTATAGATTTAACTTTACAGAGTAAAGGAAAAAACAGTAACAGATTGGAAAGTGGCAACGAAAATCGTAAGTGACCATTTGACAATATAACTTTGTATAGGAAGAATAAATGGTAATGAAGAAGAGTGTCTAACAAAAAGAATCGATTTGAGGAAAATTGATTGGGGAAGATGGAGAGAAAAGGGGAAGGACTAAAACATATCATAGTTCGTGTCCGAGAGAAGACAGGAATTGCAGATGTGGATATTGCACCTTGTAAGTAGATATGCTGAGAGAAGAGGGAATGGATATTGTGGCGGGATGAGATGGTGGGACAAGAGTAACATATTTAAAGGAGTAAAAGAGGAGAAGGCGACAATACCAGCGTGCAAGGTGAAATTACAGGTAGAAAGGAGTATATAACCATAGTATACTTGAATTTAGGGATAAAATTAAGGACAATAAAAGAGGAATCTCGAATGCTTTTATAGAAATCTGATATGCTTGTATAGAAGATAGTTTACAAACAAACATTTAGAGGTTGCCTTATTTGATGCGACGGGAGAAAATTAAGACCAAAGCAGTGTGGAACAATATCAAGGACAGAGCAGAAATGACTCGATGTTGGAAGGATACGGGAACAGTGCTATTGGGGAATGTGCTGAAAGGAGTGGAGACGTCAGATGGATACAAAGTGATTTGTGAATCAATGGTGTTGAAGAAATTATTCTAGAAGAGGACATACGAAGTAAAGTTAGAAATTTAAATCAAAATAAAAGTCCAGGGTTCGATAAAATCACAAATGAAATGATTATATGCTTGGAGAAGCAATTCATGGGAGAGTTGGTGGATCTGTATAACACATGTATTAACTACAGATATTTCCCACCTGGAAGATAGGCGATATAAGTATTTTTAAAGGATAAAAACATGGATAAAGCTATCTCAAAGTTATATCGTTTAATCTGTCTATTACCAGTATTAGTGGAAATATTGGACAAATATATTTCTGACAGAACAATGAGTGAAATTCAAAAAGACAAGTACAGTAAGATGCAATTTGGATTCATGCCTGGGAGACGGACGGAGGATGCAGTCAACAAATTATTAGATTATGTGGAAAATAGGGAAACTAAATACGTGCTAGCGATTATGATTGATTTCGAAGGGGCTTATGATAGCATTCAAGCTCAACGGTTATTAATAGTTTGAATAAATTAAAAATAACAGGAAAGTTGTTACAATTGGTACAATCATATATACGAGACAGATATGTACTACTTAATATTGGTGATGAGAAAATTATACATAAAATCGAAGAAGGGAGTTCCTAAGGAAATCATACTGGGCTTATTGATTGGAATGTGGCGTTGAATAAGGTATTGATAAATATGGAGAAAGATGAAATTAAAGCGTTAGCATATGCAGATGATATGATTTTGGTGGAAAGAAATAGTCGACGAGAAATTAAAACTAAAAGTATTGCAATACTAACAAAATTTATGGGATACAGTGCTGAGCAACAATTAGTCATATCAAAGGAGAAAACAAAGGGTATTATTTTTGGAATGTTATCTTTAAGAAGAAATCCAATAGTTAAAATTGGGGATAGGAGATTTGGTCAATATAAAGACAAGTGAAATATCTTGGAGTGATCTTAGACGACAAACTAAATTTGGCAAAACATGTCGAATACATAACAAAATAAAAAAGATATGGACTGCAACGAGTAGGAATAAACAAAAATACAATAGGAAGGAAAGGGTTAAATAAGTTATAAAAGGCGGCGTTACAACCCATTATATTATACTGCTGTAGTGCGTGGTGTTGGAGATCAAAATTAGTGAGTAATGAATGGAAATTGGCGAGTTTACAACGGTTCTGCTTACTTCGGTGGAGTAACTGTTATAAAAGTGTCTTCAAAGACACTACAAATAATAACCGGGCATCTACCTGTAGACTTAGTTGTAGACCAATATTATTTAAGTTACAAAATAATACGGGATGGATACCTGACTGTAGATGGAGAAATATGGCAAGAGGAGAATGGATGGGAAAAAACAATAAAGAAAGTATTAATAAGATGTTCGCAAACAGGGTGGACAGTAGCTGAGGAAAGTCGAGACATAAATTTATAACTAAAGTGGACTTCGTTTCCAAAAATAAGTGGTTTAAACCCTATCAGAAATACTGACTGGACACGGAAATTACAATAATTACTTGTAGAGATTTGGCATAACAAAGTACCGAAATTGCATATGTGGGAATGGGGTAGAGGATGAGAATCATATGGTATATGAATGCAGGATAACAGAGGCAGAGAGGGGAAGGTTGTTTGAGACATTGAAGACCGAGGGTTTAACAAATTTAAATGACTGGGCACTTTGAATTGTTAGTAAAAGTAAATACACTGATTTTACGGATTATATCACAGAAATTATAACAATACAAAATGCAGCAAAAAATGAAACGTACTTTATTTTCAAGGGAAAAGGGTAGTACAAGTGTGTATGTATATATATATATATAGTTATTAAATATTTTTAATAAAAATATATTGTTTGAAGCGTGAGAAAGCGACCGGATAAGTTCTAAGAACCACGGCGGAAGGAGCAGCCCACAATAACAGGCGAGGCTCGAACAATTGAAAATTACCTAAGAATATTTTGCAGCATCGAGATAAGGGCGCGAGTCGAAAGCGGAAATATACTAAGGGCGTGGCTTCTTGAGCAGTTAGGGACAAAGGGCGGCGACTCTCAAAGCAAGGTTGTCGTTAGGGACTTCCGCGGCGAGCACGAACTCGCAAAATTCCAAATTTTGGGTTGTCGGCTAAAATGTGGTAAACAAACAAACGTCACGACAGCTTTATCCAATCCAGAGAAGCTTGCGGGAAATAAGACGAAAACGAGGATTGGTTAATAAAAGATCACGTGCCACGACGGAGGGCGTGTTCTTGGTTCGAAATTTTGTATCAAAGGGGATTAAAATTATAAAAAGAAGAGATTTTAGAGTTTTGACACAGAATCGGATTTCAGAGAGACAGACAGGCACAGAGATTTTTGACAGACACTGAGAGTTGAACAGAGTTGAGCATTGGGCAGAGAGCAGAAAGACACTTCACGTTTTCTGTTCGTAGTGCTCTGACACTTCGAGTATTTTCGGGCATTGTCCTGCTTCAAGATATATCATTTGCGTGGTAGATCAGGTTTTCCCTGATCACTACTATGGAATTGATAGTCTTAATTAGGGAGTTCGAGCGCGATAACTTGGATTCAGCATAATGAATCGTAAATACTTAGTTATCGAGGGGCTTCGACATTAGTAATCCTCTCATAATGTGTTCGACTCGAATTTTGCTACGATATCAATTAGCTAAAGGGCTAAGTACCATAATTAGGCCGTAAAATGGTTCTTGCTGACTGGAGGCGAGCGAGACGGTACTTCAAGCGGCGATGCGCAGACCGGCGGCTTCAAGGCAACAATTCAACAGCTGTATGGTGGCGATGATGATGCTACGAAGCGACTCTCGGGTCATTGATCCCCGAAGGGCCAAGAACAACCACGCCGTTTCGACACTGACTGACTGGTCATATCCCGTATCTACAGGAAGGTAAAATATTTTGATAGCAATCACAATAGCAGCAAAGTGGCGACCGATTGTGGAGAAAAGGGTGCGTGGTGAATGAACCAAATATGAGTAAACATTTAGTAACAGTTCACGAAAACAATTTAAATTGTAATCAAAATTAATTAATCCATTTTATTAGTATGAAATCAATGGGGT
Source organism: Laupala kohalensis (assembly GCA_002313205.1). Taxonomy (NCBI): domain Eukaryota; kingdom Metazoa; phylum Arthropoda; class Insecta; order Orthoptera; family Trigonidiidae; genus Laupala; species Laupala kohalensis. The sequence goes on from NNCF01127002.1 coordinate 84,318, forward strand.
TGGGACTAATAATGTACCAACACTTATGTAAATTAGTAAACAAATGTGTTAACGTGTGATTTTGGGGAAATGTATGGGAAGAAATATGAGTAGTTAGTAGATGTCCCTTATTGTACAGTAAATAAAATATAATTTATCGAGACTGTGTGAAACGTTTTTCCAAGTGTGTGTTTTATTGAGGTAAAGGAGCCGAACCCTCCCCATCCGAATTTACCTAGCACCAGCTAATCGGTGTAAATGATAGCTGAGTGGGCTAGGTAGGTGAGCTCCCAATGCCATATAGCACTCAGTCATTTTAATGTTACAATTTATCGCTCCAACGTGAGGCTTCAATTTTATTACTTTACAGTTTGACGCTACAACGTGTCGCTCGAGGTATTTTAAATTTATGATCTCACCACTGGTTAAAAATGCTGAAGGCACATCATGGTTAAATTTACACCAAATTAAGTGGTTGATCACTTATTTAAATTAGGCCCTTTTGAACAAAAATAGTTTTGTTTATCGTCTTTAACTGGGCCAAGGTAATCTTAGCTTCAAAACACACGCATTTCTTCTTCACTGTGCAGGTTAAACGGCTGGATACATTCCAGCATTTAGGTTACCTTTTTCGAAGATTTAGCAGACCAGCTGTGAAGATGTCGAACAGTTCAATGGCCCTTGGCGCCCCCTAGAGCCAACCACCTCGCGTTCCACCCAGCTCGTTCAAACGTCGCCATTCATTTGAGGTCAGTCCCTCTACCTCAAAAATCCTTCCTCTCTCGATCTGCTCATCAGGAACTCGACCCCCTCAATTCTGATGAGCTATTTCCAGGAACACGCCTCCTTCGATCAGCTTGGACCCCTGGTCCCTTATCTCTCGTTCAAATTATTTGAAGTGTTGAGCGATCATTTACAAATCAGAGACGATGCTCCATAACAAATTTTCTGATGTTCTAAATTAACAATTGAATGTTTCTAACTCTCGCATGAAACTCCGCGCATTATTCAACGAGAGTAATATCGATGGAAATCAACATATTGATGGTAAATATCTGGGTCTGAACTGCGTCTCGGTAGCGAAATGACTTGCGTCTGAGTAGCATAATGATAGCGTCTGAATAACGTAATCTTTGCGTCTGAGTAGCGTAATCTTTGCGTCCGAGTAGCGTAATGAACCGCGTCTTATCTGCCTCTCTTTATCACTTCGTACTGCCTTCCTCGCCCCTGGATTTCGAAGACACAAGATCTCATGACGAGTACAAATTTTTACCCAAGCACTCCTACGTCGCTTTTTTCTCAACCCCCTCCCCAGGGGGCTTACATCTAGTATGTACGTGTTTGGCGAACACGGGGCCCCGAGCTGAGTCTGGCATTGCTTCCACTTACTTGTGCCGAGCTCCTTGCTTTCTCTTTCCTGACCTTCCTTGGTCACTTCTTGTTCTTTTCGATCCCGACGCTATTAGAGCTAGGGTATCTTTCATTTTCCCCTTCTCTTTCTTCTTCACCTCCTCTTTCTCTTTCTTCTTTTCCCCGCAGCAAGCTAAGTTTCGAGTGAGTATGGACTTGGCGAACCCACGGCCCCGAGCTGGGGACTGGTACTGCGCCACCAGTCGTCGGACACAGTAAACTTTGGGCATGCTTCAGCGACCACCATTGGCGCGATGGTGGAAAGTTGCGTGTTTCGAAGGGCGGAGATCTTGCCTTCATTGGCCGGGTCGCGAGGAAGGATTAAACCTCTATAAAAATCCCTCAACCTTAAGGTGTGTTACGCGCCGATGAGGTGAATGGGTGTTGAATACAAACACTCGCTAACGGACAACCTCTGGGGCAACTGCCGCAACTCAGTTGAGCAAGGCTTAGTGGCGTGATGCGGGGGCTCCACGTCACCTGCGAACTCGTGGGACAAAATAAATAATTCCTGTTTTTTCCTGCTTTGCGGAGTGGGCGAGCCGCAGGGTAAGTACCACGCCTCAGGATCTTCGAAGCGGCCGAGGGTTGACAACCCTCACACTTCAGAAATCACTAAGGAAAAGTTACAGAGCATTCCTTATGAGAATGTTTTTCTAATTATGTCACGTATCAACGAAACCTTCGAAAAGATATCACCTTTTTATATATTTAAAGGCCTAGAAGGTCTCGCTGGTACGTTAAAAAGTATTAAAAGATTAAGAAACGGA
>NNCF01127002.1:93367-123278 GCA_002313205.1 Laupala kohalensis
TGTTGTAAATCAAGAGGGTTTTTAGTGGGTAGAGTTAAATCATTCGACGAGTCCCACACGCGGGGAGAGTCATGTTGGTTCTCCCTAGTGCGTAAATGCATTTTCCCTTCCTGTACAAGTTTTTCGGGCTCCAATGATCTTTGATGTCGACATGAGCCGTAAAACCCCAAGAAAAATCTTTTATTACCTTTATCCTGGGGTGATAATTGTTGAATATCTCCATTATCGAATCAACATGTTTAGCATCAACAATAAAGAACATATCTACAAAAATCTTTATGAAATGGATGTGTTTTGTTTTCAACAAGGACTTAACTATTACATCATTCATAAATATCCTTGCTAGCGCTGGGGAAATGTGACTTCCCATTGGAGAACCAAAGACTTGTTTATAAATGGATCCATTATATTGGAAATAACCAGTAGTTAGAAGAAATTCTAGAATCTCTAAAAAAAAGTCCATGAGGAATATTAGTGTGTGGTTTTAATTTAACCCATCTATCTTTTATTATGCTAAATATGTTTCAGTAGCGATGTTAGTGAATAGTGCATCTACGTCAAGTGAGATTAAGGTTTGTCCTTGAGAAATTGTTTTATTGCTTAGCGATTCCTTAAAGTTTAATGAATTTTCTATGTCAAATGGATGATTTTTTGTTAGTACGTTCAAAATGTTGCCAATGAATTTTGCTAACTTATAAGTTGGGTTGTTAACACCCGATACAATGGGTCTCAATGGATCACCTTCCTTTAAACTACAGTCTTTATGAATTTTAGGCAACCCGAGGAGCAGTGGAATACAATTTTTTAGATTATGTCCTACTTTATCATTAATGTATAGTCCATTAGTCAGAATGTCAATTATTCATTGGGCGTTTTGGATAGTAGATGTTGGAACTTTACCATAACTTTCGTATGTTTCATTCTCAGTAACTAATTCTAAAAAAAAATTCTGGTACATTGATTTTGTTGTAGCAACAGGAGCATTTCCTTTGTCAGCCTTTACAATCATTATATCTGGATTTTCTTCAAGAACTGTTTTGTTTCCGAATACTTTTTAAAGACATTGTTGAGACCATTTTGTTTCGTTTTTTTAATTTTATGCACATAATTGGTGGTAGAGTTGATACATTTTAATCTAACGTTATTCCTCTCTTCATCATCCTCTACCATTTCTATAGCTAATTCAATATCACATATCAAATCTGTCATGGGAAGATCCTGAGAAGTATAAGGTAAACTGAATTTATCACCCAGACTGAGAATTTTCATGTGATGTAAACAAGGGAAATTGGGTTAATGGAGTGATGTCCAAGTAATAAAAAAATATGTAAGTACATCATTTCCAAATGTATGACACGTAGATCTAAACGATAAAATTTTTTAATTGTTATTAGTTAATAGTTGAAGGCCCTGATAAAGATTTTGGATGAAAATCGAAACGTTGGCTGGAAAAATATGTTTATTGAGCATCCTGACCGAATCCTGATAAAGAAAACTAAACTATATAGAAGATAACGGTCGAGCCATCATTACTGTTATCGTCTATATATATANATATATATATATATATATATATATATATATATATATATATATATATATATATATATAACTCCGGTAATAACTTTGTTGGGGTACACAGGGGCATGATGAAATATTGTACTTGATAAATAAAATAAATTTTACGAACATGTTTAATCTACCTAAGTAACAACACCAAGGAAACCTAACCTCACATGCTACTTTGAGGAAGGCTCTCTGTTCTGTACCCAAACCAGCTACGATCTCACTGTTTTATCGATTCACATATATGAAATATATATGGGGACTGGAAAAAATGTGATGTGAAATTCTGTATATTTCAAGAGAATAATCTTGCATTTAACCTCAAAAAGAGGTTAAAAACTATTATTGTCACTAATGTAAGGGGAATTGGAAAAATCAATGAACAAGGAAAGCATCATTACATTGGTTGTATCCTCTAAAACTATATAAACTGAAATGCAAATCAAGCGAGAAAATATGGAAAATCGTGAAATCGAAAACTGGAGATCAACGAATATTCCCGTATATATAGTCGTGTTGGCTACCTGTCATTGCATATATTGCAAGGCGTGCTTGCGTTCACCTCGATCTGGTATATTCATTATGTCAATGTTTGGTATTCTTGTACGAATCTCGCTATCTCCACAGAATACAATGAGTAGTCCCTTAGTATGTGCTGTTGCGTTTCCTCTTCCAAAGTACACATCAGGCTACTTCATGTTTTCTGAAACGTCGCAGATATACTTCATAATCTCTGTTTTTCCCTAACTCCTTTTCCCTTGACTAGTAGAGGTAAATCCCGAGTACGTTAGGCACTACGCCACGGGCCACTACGTAATCTCGATGTGCAGCTAAAAGTTCTTATACTACCCTTCGCGGGGTAAGCCACTTTTTATTCTTGTTGACGCATTTAACTTGCGGAATGTGTTTCACGTCCATTCGTTCCTGCATCCCATGTAACCTCCCATGTCCTCATTGATGTCTGTCGTTTTCAGTCACATTTGTCCCTGCTGCTGATAATTTCATTGTTCAATTTAATCTCCCCTATACGCGCCAATATCAGTATCACACTTCCTGGACATGTAAATCCTACGGCATTATCATGCTATCACAGTTACTTCCGTGGAGACTATCCGATAACATCCCGTCACACTCAATAGACATAGTCTTTCCACTGCTCTTTTACAATTTCCTGTCTTTTCTATCAATGTATTACTTCTGTATCCCTTTTCGCGTACCGTATTATAGAGCACCATCTTCGTGCGTTGTGCAACGTAGGCTAAATTATCTTAAAAACGCAAACTATCATCCACCATCACCCCCAGATACCGACCCTTTCAGACCATTTGTACCTTACGGCATTTCAGATTCACTATTAAATTTTTTCTGTTCTTCTGACGGTGTCCAAACCTGAGGATGCGGATTTTGGCTTCTGACAAACTTAGTTCCTGATCCTTGTTTGTGCACAACACCCTTGCGATTCCTGCTCCAAATATGATCAAGAATCTTCCTTCACTATTAATGCTGGATAGGCGTAAGCTATTTTCTCTATTTCCATTCTCTCGAACTCTCACAACACAAAATTCATAACTATATTCCAATATATTGGTCCACTCGCTGGCTGTCATCCTATTGTTGCTTTTTTCAGGAGTCTTTCACCACCAAGTTTTAACACCATCGTCTGGTTCTCAAAATGTGATTTCGTCGTATTCAGAAGCTAATTCGGCAGCCTTTTCCTCTGTGGCATGTTGACCATAATTGCCCATTTTGCATTATCAAACGCGTCACTGATATGAAAGACAGCACGCGCACAATGTTTTGTTTTTTGCGTTTTCGTTTCTACTAATCTCTTCAGCGCATCTTCAGTACTCCCACCCGCTCGAAATCCATACTACCGATCATTTAAGTTTCCTTTCTCCAGATATTTTATTGTATTTGAATTGTATTTTCTGTAAGTTGGTATCAACGAGATAGGCCTAGGACCTTGGATTATTCGCCGGCCAATCCTTACCACCCAAAAGTAGGCGCACGACACTAATCTTCCAGCATCGCGGATAATCAAGCAATCATTATAGAGGTCGCATAGTGAGGTGAGTAGCGTTTCCAACGTGAGCTACACCTCATGTGTGGTCTTGTAACCAGGTGCTTTATTTTTACCCATCTCCGTATCTCTTTCTGTGTTATTGGTGTTACACCAGTTTTGCTTAACACAGCGTATTCCCATGTTTCAATTTGATCCGTTCGTAATATTGTGTCTAACAATGTATCCCCTATCTCCTGCTATGTTTGCGTGTAAGCTTTATTACCGTCTCGTAATAATGTCCACATTTCCTTTCTTAACTTATTTCTGCTTAGCTTGCAGAAAGTCATTCTAGCTTTGTTACCCAGCGCTGAAGCACAGGCTCAATGGACTGTTGCAATATCTCCATATGTGTGGCATTTGTAACACGTTATCACTGCTGACTTCCACCGATGTACTTGTGGTCGCCCATGTTTGCGTTCTTTCATACACTGTTTACAGACGCGCAGCAATCCTGTTATGTATCCTCCCTAGCATCGATTGATCTAAGTCTTTTGCTTTAAAATTTCTATTTACTTGTTTTTTTTAACAGCTGCCAATTAATTAGCCGATTATTCAGTGACCCTGCTTCTTCACCTTCCGTTTCTTCTGTTCGTCCGAGACACATTCACTCCATTATGATCATTCTTCATCCCATGCTGTAATTGCCGTGATGTAACTCAAATTTTTCCTCCTGTTAATCAGTGTGAGGTCAATTATGGATTCCTCCGTCTCCCCATAAATGTTGCTGTCCCATACTTGGTATGCACCATCAATCCTGTTTTTATGAGAAATTTTTGTGACATTTTCCCCCTACTTGATGTACATCTATCGCCTATAATTTTTGTGCGAGCATTTGTGTAGAGAAATCCAATTATTTCCTTGTGCTTGACTTCTTTTAAGTTTTGACGCATGTTTTGTAAATTATACTTTAAAATTTTAGAATAGTCATTAATGGTTAATAATTGGAATACCGGACAATGTGTTTGGTATTGTTGGAATACCATCGCATCTCCATTTCCCCGTAATTTTTCTGGGCTCCACAGATTTTAAACTACCACCCTGGACGCCAACGGCACATGTTACAATGCTCGTTTTAAATACATTTAGGTACACCTCTTGATAATATTGTCACTGTCTTTTTGTCTCATGTTCTCGCAGCTCGATCGATGATAATTTAGACCTCAGTAAATTTTATTGGAAGAGTTAAATGTGTATTTTCCCTTAACACTTTTTGGGCTGATATGTACTATGTACATTCTGTACTTGACTCGGTATGTGAGTGAGCATTTCTCTTAAAAATACAATTCACACACGTGTCGCCTCGTCCTTTACCTCACAAGCTTCATACCGATGACCAGTCTTGGCACAGAGTCCACAAATATCCTGCTGTTCGCTACACGCTACCGCAATGTGTGACATGTGTAGTCCGTATTTGTGACATGTGTAGTCCGTAGTGGTGGTAGATACTCCGTTATTCGTAAACTCTTCATTTCTGTATAGACTCCCTGCACCATGGCTTCCTACAATTACCAGGTTGGATCGTGTATTATGTGGCAACAGTGTACCGTTTGCCGACTAGGTTAAATGCGTTAACATTATTTCAGCGAATGGATTGCTTATGCATTCATATTCTTCGTGTCAAATGAATCTGAACTTAAGTAATTATTTGTTAATTGAGATCACGCTATATTTGTTTAGCTTCTATGGCATTTACGACTATTTTATGAACGTGTTAGCTTCTCTTTGACCGATCGGCCTACGAGACCGGTGTTGTCAAGCGTTAGGCTCCAGCCTGGTAACTGTAGGAAGCCATACCTAAACACTGTAACCTATCGAATTTATGTCCATTTACTTCTAGGATCCAATTCTCAGCCCCCTTACGCTCTTGTCTTTTCCTATATAGTAACGTCATTAAGCTGGCAGACAACATATGACAGAGTACATTTTAACATATACAATAATTAGTGCTAATTTAATACTAATTAAGTGCTGTATTCCCGAATTTTCCTCTCTTAGTTTTCGCCTGACACTGTATCATGATACTGCTTAATGATTAAGCTTGCAGAATACACGTTTTTTTAATCAAAGAAGGCCATTACTTAGTGCTAATTAAGTGCTCTAATCCCGAATTTGTCGCTCTCTTAGTTTTCGAGTTATTCAGTATACTTCAGTTCTTCTCAGAACCTAGGGCTTCGGCAAAGTATTCAGTATACTGCTTAATTGTAAATGTAACAGTGGCAGAATACAATTTTAAGAAGCTAATAGTTATGAGCTAATTTAATGCGAATTAAGTGCTATACTCCAAAATTTGCCGCTATTATGTTTCTTGAGAAAAAAATGTTACGAATTTCATAATTGAGAAATTCTCTGACCAGTAAAGAAGCTCAAGATCTTCCTTTTGCTGATATGTGACTATGCCAAGACATAGTGCAATGTCAATGCTAATTATGTGCTGTATTTTAAAATTTGCGGCTTTAATAGTTCTCCAGCAGAAAAAAAATCCGAATTTCTATACAGAAATACGTCATGTTAAAACAGGTCAATTATAGCAGACAACCGTAAAATGTACTGATGTTGAAATGTAACTATACCAAATAATAGTGCAGTATTGATGCAATGTGAGGTACTCCTTAAATTCAATAAAAATTTACTGTACACAATTTTATCATGATCATTTTTACATATAAATACTATTTTGCCGATGCGTACCTAGATGCAAAACCTAGTTTTAACATAGGTACTTTTTTGGGTTGTCTGCTGTTATTTACTTGTGTGGAATTGGTCTGGAAACAACTTAGCATGTTCGTGGGGAGTGCATACAGTATGGAAAAGTGTGAATATTTCAATTTTGAAAGTGGGAGGGAGTATTAAACTTGCAAATAAGGGGAGCTTATTGAAACAAAGAATGGATGTGAGATATTGGTGGAATACATAACCCATATAGGAATGATAAAGACAGCATTACCGATGTAGCAGAAAAGCTAGAAGATGAGCGTCCGCCTCTCCGTAGTACGAACGGAAAATGTGGCTGCATAACACCTGATGCCGCGGCTAAGTGACGCAAAAACATCACATCGAAAAGAATAGATGTAAAATGTGTTTCGCAATGACCTTAGTTAAAGACAATGAGCAGTGGAAAGCATCGTAGGTGTCAAAAATGTTTGATTCTATGGAACTTAAGTGTGCAAATAAAATATCAGTAAAATTTCGATCCTGTTTCGATTTATCACATAGTTTAACCTATTTTGAAGACGGTAGCATTTTAATTTTGATTCTGATTTTTGTTAAAAATTACTCCATTTATTGAACGTATGCAATGGTTATTTTTAAAAACATTACTTATTCTCCTTAGGTTTTCTTTGTTTCCAAATTTTTACATGTTTAATTATTGTATTGATTTCAATGACCTGCTGTCATAGCAAAAGTTGAAAGCTCTGTACGCTGCGGCGGCGAAGGACGCTGCGCGCGAGGAAGACTTGGTGCGGCGGGCACTCGCCAAAGTGCACGAGATACGCGCCATACGTCACGAGCGTCGCCTTCAAGCTCGCAGTGCAGGGTCCAAGGAGACTGTGCGCCGTGGCGCCCTCATGCAGTCTGTGCAGGCGTCGGCGCAGACATTGCCATTGTGGGTGGGCGCACCGGGAGAGCGTCCGCCTCCCCTATGCGGTGCCATTCCTCCCGACTCATCTTACGTCGCTAAGGTACTGTAATTTACAATAGCGAAGTTATTAGCTGGGAAGGTCGTGTATTTGCCCGGTGAGGATGCATTTAGTGTTCCACGTATACCTGAATTCATCGTTTGTTCTTCGGAGATGTATGGACTTATATGAACCATATACACGTAGCAAACGCTCAGGTAAAAATTGCCATTAGATGGTCATAATAAACAAGTGGCCACGACTATTCAATTTGACGCCCATTCTCTGACGGCCATTGATTGTTGGGCTTTGGGCACTAGAGGCCGTTGGTGACCATTGGTTTTCAAGTGACCACCTATGACCGTGTGGCGATACAGATGACCATCCTAATACCCGTGTTCATTGGTATTCATACGGCAACCAATGACCGTTTGACGTCAACAGATGACCATAGCCATTAGTTCTCATATGGCTACTATATGTTGCCCAGCAACGTCGCGCATGATGTTATAAAGGCTCCAGATTTTTGCTTAAAAACTGAATTTTTTAGTGCATAAATGAATTATAATTTTGAAGTTAGTTCGTAGATCGGCAACTTTCAATTACATGTATCAAATGATTTTGTGAGAATTTACTTCAAAATGATTACAATGTGATGATACATGGGAATCGTACGATTGACATACGGCAGACGAAATACGTCATATCAAGCACACTTCACGTTGAAATGACTTGAATCTTCAGATAAGTGCTTGTTGGTTTCGTAGAATAGGTCTACAACTTGAAAACATGCGTTGAAGAGTGTTGAAAGTTGGAATATTGTTGTGTTTATGTATTATAAAGGCATGGCCGCCTTTACTTATGTAGATTGCGAGTTATATTTAAAGTGCCTAAATGATGTTTAATGATTCAGAAGGTGATTGCGTGTTCGTATTTTTGATTTCCCCTACAAAATAAAAACAATTATACTAAGAAGGGTAAATTGAACTACTACGCTAAGTTACAAGAATAATACGCGGAGGTTCAATGTGATAAGGCACTGACAATTTAATAGCACAAAATGGAATATTTGCAAGGACAGTACACGATATAGAAAATACATTAACTTTAGTCAGTTTGTCTCTTGTTGTTGGTTTGATAATTTTCAGTTAATGCTCACACAATTCATGATGAGGCAGAATATAACAGTTTTAAGCGTACACACAAAGTCCGGGTTCCACGTTGCTGTTCACAATTCAAAGTTTATGGAAGTCAGAGCTTAAGAGCTACTGGAAAATTACCAATTCTTCTTCATTTACACTTTGTTCCATTACGGAGTTCCATGCACTGAAGCTAATGACAAATATAAAAGTTACACTTAGTTCATAACACACTTGTACAGAAGCGCGGTAAAATATTCACAAGCTTTTGTGGTCTAAAAGCAGTTAGTAAGTATAACGCTCGTATTCGGTCGCGATCAAATATTGGCACTTTTGAGTTACTCGCGACATGTCTCGTATGGAGTGACGGGGCTAGAGAGAGACAGATCGTCTGGGAGTGATGCTTGTCTAATAAAAACAAGTGACATTTTTCTCCGATTACCAATTATGTCCGGATTGGTGGGTTGCACTATTTTCGTCATTTGTTGGGGGGGGGGNCAGCACTTTTCCTTTGTCTTGTTCTAGAAGAAATTTGTACCAAGTTCATTTGTTACCTTCTAGAATGGTTAATCAATAGAATATTCTTAGAATGTAGCAAAACCGTTACACTTAAAAAAGAGTATGTATGGGTAGAGATATGAACAGACATCATGATATTCGTTCTGATCTTGGTTTGAAAAGAGCTGTGTGTGATCGTTGCTTTTATGTACTCTGATACTACGAATAAAACCCATAATTAAATCGGAATATTTTTTGAACGAAATGTCTTCAATCTATCCGATATTGCGTTGACGGAACTATCACCAGTGTTCAAATCACGCGGTGGACCAAGCTGTTGACAAAATAAAAAATCTGGAGTGGGCCCCACTCAATTTTCCAATTACAATTCTTATAAAAAAATCCAGGCACTAAACACCATATAAACCACTAAACATTTAAGAAACAGGTAAAAACACTTCAAGAAAGAAATAATAGTATATTATAATTATTAAACAAGAATGCGTTCTAATGACCTTGCCGTTGACGAACCCTAAAGTCCTACAAAAAAAATTAAACAAGATATTTATGTATTTCAACGATCAATCGGTTTCAAAGTATTCATCTCTTTTGATTTTTAAACACTATACTCAGAATAATCTATAGTTCGATAATAACTTGTACATGTAAATTTACAAACATATTTGCGTTAAATTACAAACATATTGACATTATATATGTATTATAACTCGCAGCTAACTTTTTATCTTATCTAGGAACGTTTGCTGAAATATTTGAATCCGCCTCTGCCTTAGGACCATTGATCGGAATTGATGGAATGGTCCCTTGCTTGCTTCCGGAGAGTAAATTAGTTTATTGTCCTCCACGTGGTCATACGCAGTCTGTACTGTTTTTTGACAATAAATTTATTATTATCATCACAATATGTTTTAAACTCCATAATAACATAATCAACAATAGATTGCTTGAATTATCTTCCACATTAAACTCTTTGCAATAGCCTTATTGGAAGATTTTAAAAAAACGCCTCCACTTTTGACCGATTACAAAACTTTCCTTACACACTGTGTAATTGGAAAGTAATAACTTTTTTTCGTAGTAACTTTTCTCGAAGTAATAACGTATCTCGAAAACGTTGCGACGTACAGGAATGCGGTTTAGCAATCTGTGCGCATAATTCACTGACCAATCAAAATTCTTGTATGCATAATTTGAAAATTTTGAATATTAAGAAACCGGAAGTGGAGCGCGGTGTGTAAATGGAGTCGGAAAGAGATGTCGAGAAATGGGCTTCTATTCTGAACGATCTCAAAGTCAAATCACAAATTTAGTTTCGATGCATCAATTTGTTTGTGAGTTATCTTTTTTTATTATTATTTATTTATTTATTGGCTTTAGGGCTCGTCAACGGCAGGGTCGTTAGAGCCCTTTTCGTGATTTATCGTGGGAACAAAAATCTTAAAGTACATACACACATTCGACATTCGCCATTCGCCCAAATTTGAAAATACACTCTCTTGGAGCCAATTCGTAAGGATCCGAAGAGATCTAATAAAAAAAAATTTTCGATCGATTACAAAACTTTCCTTACACACTCTGTGTAAGGAAAGTAAAAATATCGAATTTGCTTCCCAGACTGGTTTTCCTGGTGGATTGGGGAGACAAAGCGTCGTGACCGGTCAGCCGACTGTAAAAGAAATTGAACTAGGGGATTGGATAAGACCAAGCGTGGACTCGCTGACTATCTTTCGATCGGCGAGGGGGGGAATTATGGATACAACAGTGGGCTTTTGAGAAGAAGGTAGAGAGCATTGTCCGGCGTGTTTATATAGCGACATCCAGTATTTCTTTCTCGTAAGTTTGTTGTGATATTTGACTGAATTGTGTGTAGTAATTGTGGTGGCGAAAACAAATTTTACTGACGTGACTTTTAGTACACACTTAACCATGGAACAGGATATTATTAACACTTGTTTCGTCTGTAAAAGAATCATTGAATGAATGTCAAGTGGTCACTGTAAAATAACCTTTAATTCAGACGAGAGGAGAGGTGAAACGATGGACAATGCCATAGTGATCAATTTTATTGCGTTGTAGATGCAAATAACTTTAAATTTCACTAGTATAAAATAAAGAATATTATGTATAAAGGCTTTTTAAAATGTAGACCAACTTAAATGAATAATTGATCAATAAATTTCTGTATTTTGTATTAACAATTATAGTAAAATTAAAATTAATTATATCATTAGAATTGTAAATGTTTCATTACTCAATTTTCATTAATCAAGTTTAAGTAAACTAAATTTTGTATATTTTTTGCCATTTGAAATATGAATATTAATTTATTTTTAATTCAAAGGGCTTACAGTCATTTGCATTACTCCCCAAAACACAATTTGCATTATGTGGTGTGCTTTTAATATACCCTTTTTAGCGTACAAGGCATTTGATGAAGTTGCGAATATTTTTCGATTCTTATGATACTAAAAACATAAATCTGTTCATATGTGACTTTTTATGATTTTTCTCTGTGTGTTTACATAATAATAGCACAATAAATCCGGTGTAGCGTAACTCTACCAACATTTAAAATTTCTCTCTCAACACATTATAATACAGTAAATTTAACATAACAATTCTACCAACATTTAAAATCTCTCCCTCAACAAAACTGAATTTAACATGACAATTCTACCAACATTTAAAATCTCTCTCTCTTTGCACTGATCAAGTCCACAGTTCGAGTCCTCTTTTATGACGTATCCCACACTATTCTTTACGCGCAAGCGCCTTACGACGTCGGTTAAACATCACCAACCGTCGTAAAAATACCTTTTTAGATGACCAACCACGGCAGACCGTAGAGAGTAGTGTCCTCGCAAGGTCGGTCAGGCTCCGATCTCGGGCGATCGCTGACGATGTCATCAGCGACGGCTACCGGAAGTCGCTTCTTTCATCATCTGTTGGCTCGGGGCCTTTAAGCGCAGCGTCAGCCTGACTTCGTTCATTCCGAATAGCCACCCGGAAATCGTTCGCCCGTGGCTCGGATCAGGAACAATTTACCAGATTTGTCCGATACTAAAAAAAATCGGCAATTAATTGACACGAGCACAGCATCTTCAGAAAATGAAGTACTGGTGTTTAGTGCGAAATCTCGAAATACTAGTCTCAGAGTATTAACACAAACATGTCCGTGAAGAAAATCTCTTATAATGTCTTCGCGCAAAAAAATCTCGTGTCCTGTGATCTGGTCTGATATCACTAGTTCTACAACGCCAACAAGTTACAACAACGAGAAGCAACGAGGCGAAGCTACGAGAGCTGAAGCAAAAGCTAAAAGATCCTGATAATTTCATTTTTCATTATTTAAATGGTCTTCCTCCCTTCCTACACCTCTCTTTCCACTTCCAAGTCTTCCAAATTTTGAACTTCACGTAACCGAAAACTTCCAATGCCAAAACGGTTCCCCCTTCTTAAGCCTAAATTCTGATTGGTAATTTTGAATGATTTCAAATAATTTCTAACGCTCTTTTTTTCCAACGATTTTTTTCTGACAAGTCAGTACTTGCCTCTCTTCCCCCTACCTCCTTGGTTATACGGCCGAGAAGGGTCGTCTCCCCCGCCCCTTCACTCTTGCCATTTCTAAATAGCTATAAATTTTCTCTTCTACAAAGGGCTCTTGGCAGGTCAATGCGCCACTGCCAGATGGATTTTTCCATTCGTCAAACCTCAACGGTAGGCCTTTAAATTTCTAGAGAGTCGTAAGACTTCCTTCCTTCGCCCGTTCTTTGAATTTAATACGCCCGAACGAGGATGATTTTATTATTTTAATTACTAAATTATTCAAATCGCACAGTATGTATGGGTGTATATCCTACCATAACTCGAGAATGTCTGGAATACACCCACACTTGGTGCATATGACTGACTATCTGACAACAAGCATTATGGGGGTAAGACAATCCTGGCACCCCTAGGGACGAGGTGGTGCTTTTCATTTATAATCAGTTTTTCTCAAACTTTTTTGATTTTCAATTTTAGTGAACATTTTTATTACTTTTTAGTGCAGTACTTTTTGTTTAAAAGCTTGTTATAATAATAAATAATAATAATAAATTTTATTGTCAAAATAGCAGTTACAAACTGCGTATGACCAAGTGGAGGAAGTTAAAAAAAAGTTTTTTACGTTTATTTTATTTTACACTAGTAATCCGCTTCGGTCGTGTGTTTCCTTACGTTGCACTTTTTGTCTACATTCACCATCGTACTATTCCATGCACAACAATTACTTCATAAAGATAAATCTTCCGTAACATTGTCCCTTAGATCTCACTAACATTTTTCATAAATCAGAGGTATATCAATAAATCCTATTGGTTTACCATAAAATTGTTAAAATAGTAGATCATTTATAAATACTAAAAAGAGAGTAACAGACAGCACTGAGCCTTGGGGCACACCGCGAGAGATCGCGCGCTCGTGGCTGTTGTGACCGCAGACACTCTCTTTGCACTCAACCGCTCAGGTAGCTGGCGAACCAGTCCGTGGCGACGCTCATCACAGACATTTTCTGATTTACTTTAATAAAATGTCGTGTCTGACAAGATAAAAAGCTTTTGAAAAAATCAATAAACAAGCCAGAAATTCTTATGTTGTCATTAATGGAAGAATTTTGTTAGATGAATAAATTAGATGTATTTTCTTTCTAAATTCGTGTGAAACTTAATTCCCCAGCGTATAACTATTGTATGTATGCAAGGAAAGGGTCGTATTAGGAAAATCAAATGATATGCATGATCGTGAGGGTGTTAATCCTTGTAGCGAAAGAGTTTTTCTTGTGTTTGTTTAAGAATATCCTTCAGAATTACTCAAAATGCAGGCATCTTGATTCCACTGCGACAAGAAATTCGTCTTCATCGATGTTCTCGTTTCGCAGCCGGGCGACATGGTAGCTGCCTTGGTGAAGGGTATTGAGAAAGAAGGAGAGGACAACTGGATCCTGGCGGAGGTTGTTAACTTCAATCCAGCGACCAACGAATACGAAGTGGACGACATTGACGACGAGCAGAAGGACCACCATATACTCACCAGTGGCTCACACGTGGTACCTCTGCCACTTATGCGAGCCAATCCTGAAACGGACCCTCATGCGCTCTTTCCTCAAGGATCCGTAGGTGAGTTACAAGGATAATATTTGACGACCTCTTCCTTTCTCACGTTGCTCTCTCCCGTTCCTCCCTTGACCTCTTTGGAAACTCATCCAGTCTCTTCTAAATTTGGTTTGAGAAAAGTTGTTTAATTTGGAACTGGAAATAGTGATAATTTTCATCCTGTTAGAATTTCACTTTAATTAAGGGAACAATACCTTGGAAAATCCTGGGAAATGACATTTGGTTGAGACACTTAATCAAGCAATTACATGTTTAATGAAGAAACGAAGCTGAAAAAGAGATTGTTGCATGAAACGTAGAGAAACATAGTTCAGTAAATTTACAAAAGAAAGACATTTGAGAACCCTCAAAAAGAGTTAAAGAATACGACCATATTTTAGTTTTCTCGAATGAAAGCAGCTCTGGACCCTCGCTGTGTGCATCATGAAACGAAATTGAGCTTTCCAGTCACAAGGCCGTGTCCCTAGAATCAAGTCCCAGAACAATGTTAACTTGGAAGATACATTACTCGAAACTCTGCATTGTTAACTTCGATATTGCATGGCCAAGGTACAGTGATTCAGCAATGTGCAAACATTACAGTCTAGAAGAAGCCCTCACACTGGACATTAATAATAAATCTCAATTGATTACGAAGCAATAACTGCTCATATTATTCTACCTATTGAACAATGCCTCACTCTATCTTGGGATTCTTAAACCCACTTGGGATCCTTGGAAAAAACCCTCAACGTCAGGCTTGGGATCCTTAGTAAGAGACCCACAACATTAGGCTTGGGATCCATGATAAGAAACCCCGTGTGCTAGGCTTGGGAACTTATGGTAAAGAGACCCACCCGTGGCTGGCTTTGCCTGGCTATCGAGTGTGACCCCTCGGCGATGGGATTACCATTTTAAGCATTGAATAATTTGGCAAAGACCATCTTATTTGAGGCGTAAATTGGTAGTCGCTCAGCCACCATGGACCAACGCAAGGATGGTTTTTATTGTTAAAAGGGTACAAGTTTCTAACACCATCAATAATTCATTCAGGTCTAATCATAGCCTAATCACAGATAAAAAGTGGTTAACAGACACTGAAGTATGAGTAACCAATGAGAACAACCATAACAACATTTTTCTTTCATACCAAATGATGATCGAATTCATGAAACTCTTCATTGCGTGATAAATAGGTAGAATTTTTAAAGTTATTTTTCTTACCTTTAGAAAAGAGACACAAACTTGAAACAAGGTGATTCATGAAGTAAAACCTTTGCTCTATCCAGTGATAGTAAAAAGAACTCGATTGGAAAAAATGCTTTTTTGCTACTTAGCCTTGAAAAGAGGCAAAATTGGCTGAATAAAATTTTGACCTTGTGTTTGAAGGCACGTTTCTCCACAGCAAAGTAAGCTTGAAAGCTAATACTTTGGCATGTTAAAACCAGCAATGTGCTTGGTTAGTTCACCAAAGCACAAGCTTCCTTGAGGCCTTGTTTCAAAGTTATGTTATTGCAAAAGTCTGCAGTAAGGTGTCGCGACGGATTATTTTGACCACTTTGACAGACAACAGCAATTAAAATAAAACATTTCTGACACTGGCACTGTACCCTTTATGTAAAGCACAAAAAGTTGTCCTAAGTTGCCAATTTTCAGATTTCTACCTATTGTCATTCCACAACAGTAGAACTTAAAAGTTGACAATTTATTTGCGTGCGCGCGCATTTCGCACAGGTGACCCTTCAGAAAGCCCTGGCACCCAAACAATACAACTTCTGAAAGTAAAATATTGCATAACATGGTTTCAAGCATGAGTCTACACCTACACAAAATTTCAATTAGATTGAAGATGGTGACCAAACTTTTTTTGCCAGATTTGGCCCACTTGACATGGAATGACCCAATACGTATTTTCAGCCTCCACCTCGTCTCTGGAAAAAATGCAGCTTTAGACAAATGAAATGTCATCGTCATTCGACTTCGAGGGAGCGCGATGGTTGCGCGCTCTGTTGAAGGAATTATGAAATATTTTCGCCTGCTTTTCGCGAGTTAGCCGACCTTGGTCTGGTCACTGGTGCACTCTGGTGGTTTAAATTGAAACTACCCCTTTTCGACGCGCGATTGCGCGCTCTGGGCGTCAATGCAGCGCCATCCAACCGCTTACTGAAAATTTATACTATCTTCAAAGCGAGATTTCATTGTTGACAATAATCTGATCTAGCCATGTTTGAGATGAACTGGAGAGGCGAGTGGGGTCGTTTATCGTAGTTACAAGGTTGAAGGAGTCGATAAGATTCTTGAATCGATTTATGGGTGAATTTGCCTAATCGGAAGCACTCAGGAAATCTATGTTGAAATCACATATAACGATAGATTTTTCGGATTTACGTTAATACGTTTTAAAATATCAAAATTCCGAAAAAATATATGTCAAGATCATATTGAAGAGGTCTACAAATACATAAAACAATAATACCTATGTCGATCAAATTAAATGCAGAAAATTCGAACACTCTATCAACGCAGAAGTTCTCGTAGTCTCACAATTGAGAGAAGATAAAATATCATTACGAACGTAGATACACGTACCTCCGTGGGGATGTTTTCCTTTAAAATTTTGTCGACAGTAAGAACTTTCTAAATAATAATTAGAAATATAAGTATCATTGATGATGATAGTTGAAAGCCAATGTTCTATGAGGCAGGTAATCGAATGGATTTTCGTGTACAAGAATTTCTATGTCTGTCAATTTGTTTGAAAGAAATTGGACTTTATGATGAAATATAATTATTTTATATTTATATAAAAAAGTCTGGTATTTTATTTTTATCGATTGGCCAGTACGATGGCTCACCACTTGATACGACTTTAAAATGTAAATCTGTTGTATCTTTTAAAAGTTGTTTGCCACTGGATGTATTCAGTCGAGACCCCCAATGCTGATGCTTAGCATTAGAATTCCCACCAATGACGCATCTTGTTCGCAAGGGTTTCATGAAGGTGACGAAGTCATTTTTTAATATTTTTTGCTTAAGGGGACAATAGATTATGGATATTGTGATGTAATCAAATTTATCATTTACAGATGTTGCTTGTAAGCTACTTTCAGCACATTATGATATGATTTTCTATCATGCCTCGTATTACATACCTCATATCCGGGAATACTAATATAGCTTTTATCTGTAAAATGCGTTTCCGAAATTAACGTTATATCGATTTTGTGTTGGTAGAAGATAACGTAATTCTTGACTGAGATAACGTCAAGTCGTTGGCATTCCATGTACTACTCGAAACATTTGTTTGACTCATGGTTTGTTGAGTAATCTTGTCTGTAGATTTATTCGTTCAGATTGTTTCATGAACAGTTGTTCAAACTTTTCAACGGATTATTTAATAACAGAAAGTAAATTAGTAGTTTGTAACTCTTCCATGTTTTTATCACTATTTTAACTACTCTTTTACACTAGTTATTTCTTTCATTACATGATTGAACTTCCGGATTGCCAAAGAATGAAAAATTTTCAATTATTGGTATTTGTTGTTGCTAGTGTCCGTTATTTTGTTGTGTCCATTGTGGATATTTCATTTTAACCTTTGTAGTTCGCTGGATAATCACCGCCATATAATACGCAAGTGATTTTTGTTTGCCTGTCCTTCTAGGTACAATCTGCTGTATTATGATGCCCAATGCACTTCACACATTGGCGCAGGAGGGTTCGATATTACTTGTGTGATGAAAGTTTTGACATCGTTTATACCTGTAACGTCGGCGCCACGACATTCTATCAATTTGTGAAATATTAATATTTCTTTGCAAGCTGGATATTGTTAAGAAGATTATTGAAAGTGGCCGGTCGGCGCTAAGACGGAAGTGCGACGAACTTGGGACCCACCCTAAGCCTCTTCAGTTATTGAGGTATTGTTTGAACATACACCTTTCACTTCTAAGGAAGGTACAATTGATTTCGGAGAATGCGGCTTGCGACGTTGACCCATGCTAGATCCAGTGGAATTTCGATGTACCTCAGAAAGAAGAATTTTAAGATTTTGTGAATGGAGTATGTCGCCGGATGGAGAATAAAGGGCACTCCGAAAAGGGCGCGCGCGGGCAGCTAGATTGGATCGACGACGGCTTGTCGTCGCGATGGAGCCACTGTATTCCTAGAAGTCAAAAGGGGTGGACAAAAGAGTACTTGCAAGGTGTGGTGGCGAAGGCGTGGTTATTTGCTGATCACGTGACTTCTACTGTATATATTGGGAGGAGTGAAGATCCTAGTCGACTCTTACGTGGGACGAGCGTTCGCCTGCACTGAGATGTGACGGGGCTAGACTAGGTCTTGGAGACCAGATGTTCGTTAGGCTGCTGCGGTAGTCTTAATGAAGTCATTACTAGTTGCGAGGGTCGGAACTTGTATCAGTTAGTTGTTGGGGAAAACAACTTATAATTTGGAAGGTTCAGATAACCTGAGGGTTTTTACAATTTAGTTGTCTTCAACTAAATTTATCCAAGAGTAATTAATGCTTTCCGATAGCATTACTTGTGTAATAACATTATTAAATGTATTAATGATTTTGGGAGCTTGTCTCCATATGTAAATTCAGATTACTGTTTAATTTGTATTAAATCATTATTTATTGTTATTACACGTTTGTTTGATTGCCTGGGAAACTGGGCTGGTGGGAGTGACGAAAACTACCATAGGAATTGTGGTATTAATGTGGATCCCGCTTCTACCAAAAAATACTAACATCGCATCAGGGCTTGAGGTGTGATGTTACAATACCGTACAATGTCTTTCTTAGGACGCGGAGAGATGAAACCAGGCCAAAAATATTTTATCCTGTGAATTTGGGTGAATATCCAGTTTTCTTAATTGTACAAAGCTTCTAGAATTTTTATACAGTTGATTTCCCGTCGAATCAAAAATATACAGATTTAACATATTTACTCATTTCATGCATCAGATTGTTACGCGTGCCATGTCCAAGATGGGTATCTTGTTCATGTGATTTTTCAACAATGGATAACAATGTGATTGTATTTGAATTTTATTGTATGGACAGACTAAGAGTATGGGGTCTGCACTTCGTCTGACCTCACAGAAAAAAATACATTTATTACAGTTAGTAAATAATAAGGTAGAAGTATGTAACAGTCGACTGGCAATAATCACAAGCATTACACCTAGAAGAACATATATCTGTAAATATTTTACAAGCTTTTATTAACTTCACTTGTTAGTTCGTATGTTTGGGCCAGATTTTGCAACTGAATTTTAATCAACTCAACCGATTGAACTGAAATTTGGCACACATAGAAACCCTCTGACAATGCAATATTATGTGTATTAAAAAAAACTTTTAACAAGGTTTTTTAACTAACGATTTTATTCTGAGATAAATCACGCCGAATTATTTCCGGGAATCTTCCCTTGAAATACAATCCGTCTCTCATACAAATACAACTCATTGTGTAACCTACGTTTTTTATTTTAACTTCTTATCTTTACGATCGTTTCTCAAAAAATGTTTATGGTATTGGAAGGTGTATCTCACGGATGCTATATTATTGATGCTATTTATTTATATTAATACAAGTTTGTGTTTAAAGGGTATTTTGAGTATTACAAATGATCAAGCAAGTTTAATTATTATGACAAAATAAATAAACAAATTCTAATACTAAAAAGTAATAAATAAAAAACTTCTTTTAAAACAAGCTTTTTTAAGCTATGTTCTAAAGCGAATAAGATAAGTTAAGGTTTTTATTAAAGTAATGCAATGTTAAATGCTAATGCCTCCACACGTATTTCACATTAGTAGATTCTAATAGTATATACAGGGCCCGGATTTTCATGACATGTCATCTTCTTTTCCTTATGCAGTATGCATTGCTCTTAAGTATTAAAATCCTGAACACGAATCTCTGGTTATAAAAATATTAATTTTAGTGGGCATTTTTTCGTCATATTTTCTGCTCTTAAAGTTTTAGGTCATTTTTTTCAATTGTCATTTTTTGCGTTTTACTCCCTTTTCTGGCCCCTCTCTTTCGTTTTTATAAGAAATTAGATGAACTCTAATCATTAAATTATTTAACATGTATTTTTAATCTAACGAAATAATTGGATTTTTATCAGTAGGTCGACAAAGTGCGTGTTGCGAGTCGGCTTCTTACCTATATCGTACATATTGTTGTCGCAGCGAGCGATTTCCACTGTGCCTGTGGTAGCAAAAATGGCCCGTCGACAATGTGCAAGTTGAAAGGCGAGCGTTTGATCCGTTATTTTCATTGTCACAGATTTAGTTATGTACAGATTTTCTGGGAGGAAAGTTTGTTTTTTTAGTTCAGTGTTCGCAGTTTCATTCAGCCATGCCTAAAATAAACCCATCTTAATCTTGTAATTTAAGACAAATTTTATCTGAATTTGGAGATGTTTTCTCTACCGACGGTGAAGTGTTATTTTGTAAGATGTGCGAAACAAAGGTATCAGCTGAAAGAGAATTCTCTGTTCGGCAACATGTGGGTCTTGATAAGCATGTACGGACAGTGGAACTCGCAAGTCAGAAGAAATCCACGCAACTTTTACTGCAACAAAATGTATCAATGAAGGAGAATAAATCGTCAGATTTTTACAAAGACTTTTGTGAAGCTTTAGTTTCTTCAAGCATCCTATTTTGGACATTGAACAATGCTAAATCGAAGAGTTTTCTGGAACTACATTACGGACGTCCTATCCCAGACGAATCAACTCTCCGGGAGAACTACCTGTCACAATGTTACGACAACACCATTAACAAGATACGGGGAAAAATACATTGAAAGAAGATTTTCATATTCATTGACGAAACGAGTGATTTAAACATCTTTACGTGGCTAACATGATCATTGGTATATTGGAGATCGACGGACCAGGTGAAGTGTTTCTGCTTACAAGTGAGGTATTAGAACTGTTAATCACTCCGCAATTTGTAGATTCTTTAAAAAATGTATGTTTTTCTTGTGGCCTGAGGATACCAGAAATGACGTCTTGCTTTTTGTCTCTGTCCAGACCATACATTGTGAAAGCAGGAAAGTCAATACAAGCTTTTTGCCCGAAAATGGTGCACATTACTTGCTTAGCACACGCTATGCATAGAGTGGCAGAGGAAGTTAGAGCACATTTTTGTCAAGTGGATTGCCTAATGTCAAAGACGGAAAAAA
This sequence comes from Laupala kohalensis, assembly GCA_002313205.1. Taxonomy (NCBI): domain Eukaryota; kingdom Metazoa; phylum Arthropoda; class Insecta; order Orthoptera; family Trigonidiidae; genus Laupala; species Laupala kohalensis. Next base: position 114,608 of record NNCF01127002.1, read on the forward strand.
AGTTTTAGGTACCCTTTCGTAAACTGCTCTTCAAGTCCATGGCTTCCGGTATCCCACCAGAAACTGTCATCACCCGATGGGACACTTGGATAGATTCAGCAATATATTATTGCGATCATTTCCAGATGGTGAAGCGTGTTATCGAAAGACTAAATCCTGACAATGCTACTGCATTTAATACGACTAAAACACTATTTTCAAACAGTGAAATTGAAGGACAGCTAACCTTCATAAAACAAATTTTAGTTGCTTAACACAAGGATTACACGTGTACAGGAGAAAGGTGCAAGTCTGGAAAGTTCTCTAACTCTAGTTAACAAAATCTTATTTGAAAAGTGTAAGGGGAGAAGTTGGAAGAAGGGTACCTAAGAAAGTGGAGAATGTTCTTGATAAAAAGTCTGGATACAAAACTTTGTGTCGCCTTTCTCAAGTGCTAACTTGTGAAACATTTGATACTTCCTGCATTGAAGAAGATCGCCCTGCCACTGATTTAGCGTATTTCAAGTATGCTCCAGTTGTATCAGTGGATGTGGAAAGGGGTTTCTCACAGAACAAAAATGTGCTTTCTGACAACAGGCGTTCCCTAACTTTCGAGAACCTGCGCACGCTGTTGGTTATCTAATGCAATAATTCTCAATAAGGTAGATTTTTTTGTACCTTCATCTTCCAAGACCATACAAATTTGCGAGTTTAAATTAATATTACTTTTTAATTTCAGTTCTAACTTTACAGAAGCAAGTATTGTGCTGTACTCTCATGCTCTGAAATAAACAAAAAATATTTAGTCTTTTTTTTAGATAATTTTACTTATTTGTAGATCATTTTTTAGATAATTTTAGGTCATCAAAATTCGGGCCCTGGTAATAAACGTACTTACTCTCTTTATTGCTGAAAATGATTTAATATTTTGTGTTGAATTGTTTTCGAAAAGGTTGTTGCGCGAATCGTAAATAAAATACATACTTTGGTAAATAATATACATACTTACTTACCAACCCGTCACTGTCCAATGCAAATTAATTGGTATCCACTTTTATGAACATTTCGCGCGACGAGCTTTTTGGAAACAAATAATTCAACATAAAATATTAAGTCATTTGCAGCGATAATGATAGTAAATACGTTTATTTTTTTTTAGGATCTACTAATGTGTAATATGTATGAAGGCATTTAACATTGCATTACTTAAATGAAAACATTAATTTTATTCGTTTTAGTACATAGATTTTAAAAAATCTTTTTCGCTTTTTTTACAAGTTTATTTATATTTAATTAATTTACTGTTTTAAAAAATTCATTACATCGACAACAACCAGATACTATAGTAAATAAGAAATATAAGTGAATTTGACCCATTTTGACATTAGGGACACCTAAAATGGATGTCTTCGAGAAAATCTTGCGATCGAAGTTTATCTCGATTACAAGACGTATATAAGAAGATAAAAACACTTTTATCCGTTCCTTATTCTAATTTTTCAGGTAATTAGTCAATTAATTGATTATTATACCATACTAGCTGAACACACGTGTAAATTTTGTTATTTTACACAAATGTGCTTTCTTTATTTTCCAGTTATTTCATAAAATAAGCTCTGGTTTCCTTTAGGCATAGAAGTCGGTTTCGTTATGATGTAGCTAGTTCTCTTTCCTGTCAAAGACTTTCCCTCAAAATTAATGTTGAATTCTTTTGCTATGAAGAAAATTGGAATCTTAAATCGTCAGTTTCGGATACGTTTTCTTGCTATTAAACATTTATGTTCATCATGTTGATGGTTTGATTAAATAATTCCTTTCATCTTCACTGGCGGTTCTTGTACTATAAAATATTATAGTGAAGAACAGTGTCATGGTGAATGTAGCAGCGCTGAATTTTCCAAACTTGGAAAGGGGGTCCTGGGTCTCCCCCGGAAATTTTTTTAAATTAATGTGCTAATTTTTACATTCGATTTTCGGTATTGGAACGTGGCATTTCAGTAACTTAATAAAAGATTTAAAAAATATACGTGGACCTGTATTTTTTCTAGCCTTGTACTTTTTTAAAATTGTGAATATTCATCACGAGTTGTATTTGATTTAGCTCTTGACTTTTTTTTGTGGGGTTTTAGGGCTCATCAACATCGAGGTCATTAGAGCCCTTAGTTCTTGACTCTCAAAGTAAAATTATAATGTGTCTATGATCAAGTAATATTGGAATCCTTAAAACTGACACATTTTTGTGTTGGTATTTACGAGAAAACAGCATACAATTTTCACTATTTTGTACAGCACGCCAAAATCAAATGGTATTGAAATAAAAACAATATCACTCTTACCCAAGTCTCTTGCTGTATTCCACTTGAAATTTGTTTCTCAAATTAATTTTATCGACACATAGAATAAAAGAATAACATATTTAAAAAATCAGCCCCGGAACGGCCTTCCGGCACCACTGGTGAAGAATCTAATATGCAACTCTTTTGTTGTCTTCGTGGAAGTTCTGGCCATGAATCCCGCGTCTTGTATTTTCTCTTCATGCATACCTTACAGTTTATAAATGCCTTAATTTCAGATCGTCGCAGAATTATTACCAGGTGATTATTTTCTTTCGACTTAAAAATCCTTAAAACTTAAAAATCGAAAAATAAATGGATAGGGAGGTTAGCACATAAGTATAATTTAAATGAATTTGTGTATGATTTAATATGAATAAAAACTGAACTCTTTAGTGAAATCTATTAGTTAGTTACTAACATAGATAAATTCGTGTATATGCATACATATTTCATAATATTTTGCATTTCACCACGTTTGAGGATATGTACTCTTGGTCACATATTTTCCCCAAAACTTATATCTTACGAAGAAATAGAATGATAATAGAGTATTATTTATGTAGTCGGACCTAGACACCCTTCGACAGCGGTATTTTGGACAAATTGTCGTACATTTCAATTCATCATCAAAATAATATGCATAATCACAAACGGTGAATCTGAAGTTACTTCTTAACACTTTTCGCGTGAGACTAATTTCTATCAGGAAACCAACTGGAATAATGTTATGGATCGCTACGATTCCTTCTCACAAGAATGACAGACAAGCAGTTGCAACTAAACTATCATATATGTACAGCCATGAGATCATCAGTAAGCGAAGATGCTCAATGAGCGTGGACCACGTCTAGACAGTGAATTGAAAATATTTCCAGTTGTCTCCAGCGAATTCTTTGGAGTAAAATCATACCATCAGTGATAGCGAATGTGTCCTGTTGTGACCAGTATCTAAACTTTCAAATAGGAACATTTCCGGTGTGTGTGTGTTTTTCACCAAATAAGTTTTGAAGGAAAGCAAAATTAGAAGTAATACGAAACTGTGTGACCATATCACTTATAGTGATGTCCACCACTGCATATTTTTTACTTTAAAAAATGTATTGAATGTTTTTAAAAAATAGCGAAAAGAAACTACTTTTCGTAGAATGACCCAGAACACTATTTTCAATTAAATAATGCTAATAAATTTAAAGCATTTTGTTGCCAAAACTTCAATCTACAATCACGCAATATAATTTTTTGATTTACCCATAGAAACTTCATATTTTAGGTATTTTCCCGATGGAAAAAAAACATTTTTCTGCATTGATCAACCGCGCGCGTAAAATCTAAACAATTCGTCCAAATAGACAATCTTTATCTTTGTTAAATTTGGATGCATTTAATTTCATAAGGAATTGGATTTATCTACCTAATTCTCTCTCGCGTCTATTTTTATTATCTTTGGGGAATACAATGTAGGATAGACTTTTTCGTAGGACTATTTGAGACAAACAATTCGCCGTATATCGTTTTCAAATATCTGAAATAGTACAGTGCACCATATCCACGATTGCCCCGAAGGGGGCTCAGTTTCGGCTGAGAACGGGCATGGCGAACCCACGGCCCCGAGCTGGGGACTGGTACTACGCCACCAGTCTCCGGACACCGTAAACTTAGGGTACATTTCAGCGACTACCGTTGGCGCGATGGTGGAAAGTTTTGTTTTGCGAAGAGCGGGGATCTTGCCTTCATCGGCCGGTTTGCGAGGAAGGATTAAACCTCTATAAAAAATCCTACACGTCAAGGTGTGTTACGCGCCGATGAGGTGAATGGGTGTTGAGAATAAACACTCGCTAGCGAACAACCTCTGGGGCAAATGCCGCACCTCAGTTGTATGAGTCTTAGTGGCGTGATGCGGGGCTTCACGTCGCTGGACATCTGTTCCTCCGAACTCGAGGGACAAGATCTCAGAAGACTTGGATAATTCACCTTGTGAGTCGGGTGGACCTCAAGGAGTGTTACCCAAATTTCTGCGAAGCGGCACAAGGTTGAGAGTCCTCCTGCTTTAAAAAATAAGAATCAGTTACACAGCATTTCGTATCCGAATGCTTTTATTATGTCATGGACTAATGGAACGTTAGAAAAAGTTTCTCCCGTCTATATTTATAAAGATTTAGAAGGTCTTGTTGGTGAAATAAAGTCAATTAAAAAACTGAGAAATGGTACAATGCTGGTGAAGCAAAATCAACCAAGTCTTAAAACTATTGCAATGCAAACTGCTGGGAGAATACCCTACTTCATGCAGCACACTCAATCGCAGCAAGTGAGTGATCACTTGCAGGGATATCATAGAAATGAAAACAGAAGAACTGGTAAAAGAATGGAAAGCTGACCATGTGGTAGAGGTCAGTCAAATCATGAGGATGGTTGGTGGTATTCTTGACATTTGATTGTCCTAAATTGCCTAAGGGACTAGTATATGGATAAACGTACCTGTGCGACCCTATATCCCAAACCCTCTGCGCTGTTTCCAGTGCAAGAGATTTGGATACAGAACTCCGTGGAAAGTGTGGAAAAGCGGCACTCGAACCTGGCGTTCCATGCTCGGAGCCTCCTATGTGCGTTAACTGCACAGGTAGCCACCCAGTGTGAAGCAGGGAGTACGTCGCCTTTCTTGAAAAGAGAAAAAATGCTGGAATTAAAGACACTGGAAAAGATCTCTTACGGTGCTAATATTTTTCAATGGGAGGTAGATGATTATCTGCATAGTAGCGTCCTTCATCCTTTCTTGTTGTCTTTGCAGTCCGCCATTCGGGCGAGCCGAAGAGCATTCCGGAAATATAAGGGTAGTCCTCCGGAAAATCTCGCAGCATACCGGATTGCTAGAGCAAAAGCGCGCAGAACCATGAAGGAATCCACATTCCCTTCCTGGAAAGAGTTTCTAAATACCATTAAGAGAACTTCGCCTACTAAATTATGGGAGTCACTCCGAAAGATATCTGGAAGGTATTCTCGAAACCCCAATATCCGGACTCAATTATCCAGGTCAGGTTCTCACCACCAACAGAAATGGCAACATTGTTGACAGAGTACTTGGCTGACCTAACACCTACAGCACTCTGCGATCCTCATTTCGCGAGGAAACGGGAAATAGCAGAGAGCACCTCTTTTGAATTCCGTTCCACCAACTGGGAACTCTACAACTCTTCCTTTTCTATGAGGGAACTTGAGTCAGCTCTAGCGGCAGCCCATAACACTGCTCCTGGCCCTGATTTAATTCACTATGTTATGATCAGACGGCTCAGTCTAGAACCGAAAGAATACCTTCTGCATATCTTTAATCTTTCTTGGTCCGAGGGAGTATTCCGTAATTCCTGGAAGGAAGAAACGATTATCACTCTACTGAAACCCGGAAAAGACAAAACGGCTATCAGTAGTTATCGAAGTATCACCTTGACGAGTTGCGTCGGTAAAACTGGAGAGAATTATCAATCGACGTCTCGTCTGGTATCTTGAAAGGCATAACCTGCTGAGTCGATCTATGTGATTTCATGAAGTTCCATTCGACCCTGGACAGCCTACTTCTCCTGGAAACAGGTATTCAAGGTACCTCGTCCGAAGACAAGTCGGAATATTCTTAGACATCGAGAATGCTTCTGATACTACATGGCGTCATGGCATTTTGCAACAACTCAATGCCTGAGGTTTTAGAGACATCTTCCTCTGATGTTACAGTCCTTTTTGGATCAGCGTTCCTTTCGATACAGAATTGGAAGAGACGTCGGATCTCTTTTTTCTTTTTCCTTTCAAGAGAACGGTGTCCCTCAGGGTTCAGTCCTAAGTGTGACTTAATTTGCTATGGCCATAAACAGCGTAACATCTTCTGTGAGGTATCCTGTCCAACACTTTTTGTTGATGACTTTTCCATCTTTTGCCTATCACATTGTCACTGAAGCGGAGCGACAAATCCAACTCTTTGTTAAATAACTGTACCAATGGTCAAAGACGACTGGCTTTCGTTTCTCTGCTGAAAGAACACATTATGTTCTTTTCAGTAGGAGACCAAGCCTCCTGCCGGAACCTCCTCGCCCTGGGAGACAACGTTCTTAAATACTATCCATCAGTAAAATTCTTAGGACAAATCTTTGATCAGAGACTTAATTGGATTGAACATCTTACAGACCGAAGAGCGAGAACATAAATGTCTCTGAATTTATTGAAGTGCCAGAGTAGCAGGGAATGGGGTGCTGATCGCTCCAACTTGCTCCAGTTTTATCGGGCATTCATAAGATATCGGCTCGATTATGATTGCGTTGTATATAACTCTGCACGTGAAAGCTATTTAGAGTTGTTGGATAATGTCCGTCATGCAGGAATCCGACGTCACGGGAGCCTACCGTACTAGTCCCATTCCGAGTTTGTGTGCCGAGAATGGCGAACCATCTCTTTCCTTACGGCGGCAACAACTCATGTTCCGACACTTTTCCGATGTACGTACTTTACCCCACAACCTGGTACACACATTATTTCATCCTTCCTTTTCCATCCATTTCTAGAACAGTCAGAGAGTTACATCTTGGCGACCTGTGCAGCGTTTAAACTGCTGAGAGCTTCGCCATATTGAGAGCACTGCGATCAAATCCGCTCCCGCGGATCAAATTTCGTGATTTGCTCTTATTCTCTAAGTTCCCTTCGAGCAATCCAGACTATGTATCCAGCTGATCCATAACATCCAGGAAGTACTCTTCTCCCTCGAAATTGACGGAAAAAACATTTTTTGCTGGATTCCCGGACACCTGGGAATTAGAGGAAATGAAGAAGCAGACGTTCCCGCGTAGATGGCATGCCTCAAGAATCGCGTGGATTTCTTCACGATTGCAAAGGAGGATATCGTGAATTCCATCCAAACAAGGATTCTGAGTGAATGAAACAATGAGTGGTTGGCTGTTGAAGGGAATAAGCTCCGACTTATCAAGCCCTCTGTTAAGTCTTGGAACAGTTCCTGTAGCTCAGCCAGGCTCGAGGTCTTGCTGAACCGCCTGCGCATTGGACATTGTCCTCTTACTCATCGATATCTCTTGCTGCATGATGATAAACCCGTTTGTTAGGAGTGTAGCTCTTCTCTGACTGTGCGTCACCCACTAACTGTTGGCAGAAAATAACCAGAATATGGAGACTAATTGATCTGGCTGCCGATTTACCAACAATTCACGCAAATGAAACGGATGATTATAAACTATTGAATTTCATAAATAGTTTGGAGCTGCTCCCACAAGTTCCCGGGAGGGTTTAAATTTGCATTCTTTCCTTCCTGTCTTGTTTCCTATCATTCTTCCTTTTTCTTAGTTTTGAAAATTATATTTTTTTAATTGTCGTATTTTTTTATATATATTGTACAATTTTATTCTGCCCGTTCCTATCATGTTTGTGTTTACATTTTTGTTAAATACAGGAGGGTTTTTTAGTGTGTATGGTCGAGTTATTCGGCTCGTCCCACACGGGGAAGAATCACTACGGCTCTTCCCTATGGTGCGAAACTCCATTTTTCCTCACCTGCAAGGGCTCTAATGGCCTTGACTTTAGCGAGCCCTAAAGCCCCAAGGAAGAAACATACCGACGATTGAGGATTTTTGACTTATCGACAATCACCGTCATAGTTTGGCTAATTTACCCAAAACATTTTCAAATGATCCAGCTCAATCTTCCTCGTGACCACTTAGGTAGACGATTCGGAGCAGCGGCTATAGAGGTGGAGAGGAGTGCGCAGTGACAAGAGGGATAGCAGGCAGCGGGTCTGACGGTTGGAGGGGGAACTTTATGTCGAAGCAAGCAAGTACGTTTACAGACCGCGATTTTTCGTCGATATGTTTCACATTTGTATCTCCGACGAGACTGCTTTATCATTTAACAATAAGATTGCATATTTATATCTTGTATTTGGACAGATATCTCGGTATCAGTCAAAATATGGTTTTTTTTAAAACACAATTACTTAGCGTTCTACATAGGAATGCATTATTCAATACGTTTACCACATAAAAGTATGTGAAACCGTTCAGGAGAAAAACGGGGAATATAGTTGACCCCAAAAGTGCTACCGTATTTGGAATTATTTCGTACTAAACTGTGAGGACGTTTAGTCTTTAAGGGAACGTTTCACTCAACTACGCAAGAGTATAATAATATTTTATTGTTTTAAGCCTATAGGGCAATAGACAAAGTCAATATACATATGTGTATAATATATATGACCGTAAACGTAAATATCCAAAATTACAATAAACACAACACGAATATACACATTAAGGCAGCAATGATGTACGTTCTTAGTACAACACATTTCCCATTCTAATATATATATATATATATATATA